>JARFIW010000796.1:0-317500 GCA_036346225.1 Platerodrilus igneus | reverse complement strand
CGTAAAAATGTCAATAGGACGCAGTCAGCCTCTCCTATTCCGACAAATGTTTTGTCTTCACAGACGAATTTAAATCCTGGGGTTACTGTCTTACTCTCCACTGCTGTTGTGTAAGATCAAGAGCGTTCTTGTAAATACAAACCGATCAGGGTACTCTTAGACCCTGGCTCCCAAGCTAGCTTTATTCGAGACGATTGCGTGGGCAAACTTTGGCTTCCACGCATACGTTCTCAAGTTCCAATTTATGGACTTGGGCAGACAACTTCAGCGGTCAATAGGGCTGCCGTCAGCTGCACCAATCGCTCTATTTTAGACTCTGGAAAATCTCTAGAAGTCACAACTTTTGTGCTTTCATCAATATCTGGTAAATTACCTAGCGTTGAAGTTCCTAGTAATTGGGAACACTTATGCGGCCTGCACTTTTCAGACTCGACCTGGAACTCTCCAGGAACCATTGACATGCTCCTCGGAGCAGATGTTTACCCGTTTATCATCACTGGCGGTGTTATACATGGCAAATTTCTTCAGCCTGCCGCCATAAATACAATTTTTGGTTGGACTGTTATTGGTCCCACAAAAAGCTTGCAGTCTGATACTGTCCAAGTATTTTTTACTTCTGTAGAAAATCCTATCGACCAGACCCTAAGGCGTTTTTGGGAGATAGAGGAGCTGCCATCCAAGGCTTATACTTTTCCAAAAGAAGAAAAGACAGATTTAATTTTCGAAAACACGTTTTCTCGTGACCCTAGCGGTCGTTTTATTGTTGCGTTACCGTTCAACGATACTTTGCCCATTTTTGATAATTCCTTTGACATGGCTAAAAAAAAGACTATTTTCGTTAGAGCGCAAATTGCATGCTCAACCGGAGCTACGCGCACAATACAACAATTTCATGCAGGATGATGCGGGTCATATGGCATTACTCAATTCTCCGCCCGTTGGGAACAATAATTATTTTTTACCTCATCACCCTGTGTTTAAAGAGGAAGGTCATACTTCTAATATTCGTGTGGTTTTTGACGCCTCTGCAAAGACTAAAAACAACATGTCACTTAATGACACTCAATTGGCTGGACCTAGTCTCCAAAACGACATTTCGTCAATCTTACTTAAATTTCGTACTCATCGTTTCGTTTTTACTTGTGATGTTCGCCAAATGTATCGACAAATTTTGGTTACCGAAGAACATCAAAAATTTCAATTAATTGTTTGGCGGTTCTCCGCAGAAGAACCCATTCAGACTTATCAGCTTAATACAGTGACCTATGGTATTAAGTCATCGCCTTATCTAGCATTAAAAACCCTTCAGCAATTAGCCATTGACGAAGGCAAAAGGTTTCAGAGGAAGGTCATACTTCTAAAATTCGTGTGGTTTTTGACGCCTCTGCAAAGGCTAAAAACAACATGTCACTTAATGACACTCAATTAGCTGGACCTAGTCTCCAAAACGACATTTGGTCAATCTTATTTAAATTTTGTACTCATCGTTTCGTTTTTGCTTGGTTTGTTCGCCAAATGTATCGACAAATTTTGGTTACCGAAGAACATCGAAAATTTCAATTAATTGTTTGGCGGTTCTCCGCAAAAGAACCCATTCAGACTTATCAGCTTAATACAGTGACCTATGGTATTAAGTCATCGCCTTATCTAGCATTAAAAACCCATCAGCAATTAGCCATTGACGGAGGCAAAATGTTTCCATTTGCCGCTGAGGCTATACGGTCAAATCTATATATTGACGATTTCGTCGCCGGTGGAGATTCTATACAATCGGCCCGAGAAATCAAAGATCAACTTATTCGACTTTTACATTTGGCTGGTTTTGAACTTTGAGAATGGAGTTTTAATTCAGCTTCCATTTTGGAAGGCATTCCGTTAGATTTTTGCCAATATACTTCACTCGATTTCGATTCTGACGAATCAATAAAAATATTAGGTCTTCAATGGTCACCTACAGAAGATATTTTCTCATTTCGGGTTAAATGATTAAACCCAATATGTACAAAGCGCAACATACTTTCGCAAGTTGCCAGAATGTTTGACCCATTAGGGTTTTTAGCTCCACTAACACTTTTTGCGAAACGCCTAATCCAGCATCTGTGGATGTTAGGTTTAAATTGGGATGACATCCCACTAGCAGACATTTCGTCTCAATGACAGCAGTATCAAGAAAAGTTGCCGTTATTATCGTCATTAAAGTTACCACGTTGTTTACCCCCTTCGGGTCCTTTTACTTGTCATTTGCATGGGTTTGCCATTCTAGCGAGGTAGGGTATGCAGCGGTAGTATATTTCCAATTCATAAATCAAACTACTGGAGAAATAACTGTACAATTTGTAACCGCTAAAACAAAAGTAGCTCCAATTAAGCGCATTTCCATTCCACGTTTGGAATTATGTGCCGCCGTTTTATTAACCGATTTACTTTCTTTTACCATTCGGTCTTATCAAGGCTTGATTGAAATCTCCGATGTTTTAGCGTGGAGTGATTCTACGGTCGCTCTCACTTGGATACGTTCTCCACCTTTTCGTTGGAAAACTTTTGTGGCAAACCGTGTTAGCCATATTCAAGAAATCATTGCACCTAGTCGATGGTTTTATATTAAATCGTCACATAATCCGGCTGATCCTGCATCTCGGGGATTAATGTCAAGCGCGGTTATTTCATGTTCGCTATGGTGGGCGGGGCCTGAATGGCTTCACTACCCTAGTGACTCGTGGCCGCCTCAACTAACATTGTCAACCTCAATTGCTGAGGTAACTACGGAAAAGAAGATCCTAACATTTGTCGCTCAAACAGATCCAAACACCATTGACATCTTACTAAGTCGCTTTTCATCGTTATATAAAATCCAAGGCATCGTGGCATACATTTATAGATTTTCTAAACCCACGGCTCAACGTCATACGGGTCCCTTAACTGACATTGAATTACACAATGCTCTTATGATTATCGTTCGGCATGTACAAAATGTTACATTTTCAAAGGAAATAGCTTCGATCAAGGCAAAACGTAAATTACCTAAAACCTTGCGAAAACTTTCTCCATTTGTTGATCCACAAAATATCTTAAGAGTAGGTGGGCGCTTGACACATTCTTCGCTTTCCTATTTCGAAAAGTTTCCTGCGTTATTGCCTCAGCGGCATCGATTAACCGAACTTATCATTCGGTCAACTCATGAAAGGTGTTACCACCCGGTGTTAATACTACAGCGTATCTTATACAACAGAATTTTTGGATCCTTTCTATTAAAAATGCAATCCGAAGTTATTTATCATCATATCATGGATGTTTTCGTACTAGACCGGTCCTGGTAACTACTCCTATGGGAGACCTACCGGCAGCACGTATTACCCAAATCAAACCGTTTAGTCTTGTTGGTGTTGATTTTGCTGGCCCTCTTTTAATAAAGGCTAACCGCCTACGAGGCTCTAAAACTCTTAAGGCCTATATTTGTATTTTTGTTTGTTTTGTCACTAAGGCAGCACATATTGAACTTGTTTCGGATTTGTCGGCAGACGCGTTTCTTGCTGCTTTGCGACGATTTATAGCACGTCGAGTATGCTGTTCTCAAATATTTAGTGATTGCGGAACTAATTTTGTAGGTGCCTATCGTCAGCTTACGAGTTATCTGCATAGTGCAGTAACCTCAGAAAAGATAAAGTGGTCGTTTAATCCACCTAGCGCCCCTCACTTTGGTGGCTTGTGGGAAAGCGGTGTTAAGTCGGTAAAGATACACCTAGCTCGCGTAATCGGCGAACAAAAACATACCTTTGAGGAACTTTACACAGTTCTTACTCAAATTGAATTTGTTTTAAATTCAAGGCCACTCTACGCTTTGAGTTCGGATCCAAATAACTTGCGTTGCTTAACACCAGGTCATTTCCTAACTATGGAACCTCTTTCTGCACCACCCGATGAGGACCATTCAAACAACGTTTTATCAATAAAGAGCAGGTGGAAACTCCTGCAAAAGCTTCGCCAAGATTTTTGGGCTCGCTGGAGACATGAATACTTACATACTCTCAATCAGAAGGTTAAATGGTACTCTAGGGTAGGTGTGCGACAAGTTGAAAAGGACACAATTGTCCTCATCAAGGACGACCAGCTTTCTCCACTTCAATGGAAGTTTGGTCGTATTATTAATACCTTCCCCGGTGCGGACGGTATTATACGTGTCGCTGAGATCAAAACTGCACATGGCACATTAAAACGACCTTTGGTCAAACTAGCACCGCTACCGGTATTTTAATTTTGTTTTATGTTTAGATGTATATACACATTTCTTACATGTATGGTAGTATATTATTTTTAAATATTTGTTTATTTACATATATATTTTTATTTTGCATAGTTGGTGATATCGCTTGCTGTAGTGTACCACCCTATTTTTCGTTACCTGTTTTCCTAGCAAGGTCAAATCCCATGTGATTTCCTTCACCCAACCTACTTCCCTCCTTTTCAAAATTCTATGAATTTGGTGGACGGTATGTTACGTCATTATGGAACAATTTAATTGTGGTGACAATAAATACCATTAGTGCGGGTACCCTACAGTTTAGTGAAACATTATGCCGCAGTGCGAGTGCGTGAAGTGACATCAGTCGTACTCGGACTGTAACAGCAGACAGTTGTACAAGAGACCTGAAAGCGACACTACACCGAGTGCGCGTGTTCTTTGGTGTCCGCTAGCTTTTGTGTGTAACTTTTCTTGCCCAATGCGATACAAGCTTAAGGTATTTATATTTTTTATTAAGTAGTTTGTCGTAGTTGCTTAGTTTATTACATAACCGCTACCCTGCCATCGGTGTTGCTACATAATAGCAATTAGTCCTTCCCTATAATTACCATTTCTAGATCACCTTACCAAACCCACACAATTAACATTATTCGAGAATATTGCCCATCCAATACTTGTAGTTGCTTATAATAATCATCATGTTTAAGTACAGTTACTTTCTTCGTCATGAATTTATACATCTTGCAACTGGTTGGATGCGTACCTCCATTGATTTAAGCTAGCCTACACATTTCCCTGAATCTCCTACAGACTACGCTTTTCACTATCTGTCTGCAGTAGTTTAACCGAGGTCTACCTCTTCTTCTCTTTTCTTCTATTTCTGCTTCTAATATATTCCGCACTATTCCCTCATGCGGTAGTATGTGGCCTATGATCCTATCTACCCTATTTTTTACCGTTTTTCAAATACTTCTTTCTTCCCTACCATTTTTAGTACCTCTTCGTTCTTAACTTTGTCTGTCCATGATATCTTCATCATACGTCTGTAGCACCACATTTCAAAGGCTTCTACCTTTTTCTTGTCCGCTTCTCCTACTGTCCAGGCTTCACAGCCGTACAATACTGTGCTCCATACATATGTTTTAAGCAATCTTTTCCTTGTTTCTATGTTTGTTGTCTTTGAACGCAGTAGTTGCTTTTTCTTGTTAAATGTAGCACGACCTTGTGCTAATCTTTGTTTTATTCTTTTGTGCTTTTTCCATCTTGCGTTATTTGGCTTCCTAGGTAACAGAAATCCTTAACTTCTTGTATGTTCGTGTTACATATTTGTATTCTTGTTTTTGACTTATTTTTCCCTCTTTTGCATACCAGTACTTTAGTTTAATTTTGTTAATTTAAATACCGTATCTCTCTGTTAGAACCGTTTCCATTTCATTAAGACAAACTTCTAACTCTTCCTTGCTAGATGCTAATACCGCTATTTCATTTGCAAATGTAAGTATATCAATTTTTTGTCCCTGCATAGTAATTCCAAATGTCTTCCTGCATTTGACAGTATTCATTGCATCTTCAATGTACATCCCTGTCTCGCCCCTTTCCTAATGTTTACTTCTAAATGTTCCTGCTCTAATTCTATTACTGCTGTTTGCTCTTTCTATAAGCCATGTACTATTCGTCTAGCCCTATAACTTATTCCAATCTTTTTGAGTATTTCGAACATTTTTTTCCATTTTATACTGTCGAATGCTTTTTCCAGATCTGCAAATCCTATATACACGTATTTCCCTTTTTCTATTACTTCTCCATTATCACACGCAGAGTTAAAATAGCCTCCCGTGTTCCCCTGTTTCGCCTAAACCCAAATTAGTCTTTGTCTAGTATTTTTTCAGCCCGTTTTTCCATTCGTCTTTGTATAATTCTAGTTAATATTTTTGACACATGTGCTGTCAAACTTATTGTTCAAAAATTTTCACATCTATCCGCGCCTTTCTTTTTTGGTATAGTTACTATGATGTTTCGTTTGAAATCTTTGGGTATCTCGCTTACAAGTTGGAAGAGACGTTCTGTTACTGCTTGTCCAGCGGCTTTTAGAGTTTCTGCTTGCACCTTATCTGTATCCCGCGCCTTACCATTTTTCAGACCCTCTGATGCTAATTTAAATTCATCTCTAAGTATAGAATAACCCAAGTAATCATTTTCAATGTCTGATTCCTGTTCTAATGCAGTTAGTTCCTCTCCTGCATATAAATTCTTCCCTATATATTCTTGCCATCTACCCACTTTCTCTACATTTTCTATAATGACGTTTCCTCCCGCGTTCCTTATATTTTTGCTATACGGTTTTATATCCCAAAAATTCATTCTAATTAGTTTGTATGCTTCATCTGTCTTTCCTACTTCCATCTTAGTTTGTACCACTTTGCCTTTTCATCAATCCATTGTTCTATAGCTTTCCTGCATTTGCAAATACTTTCCTTCCTCTGCTCCTGTATGATTTGTTCTCAAGTCTCCACTTCAAATATCGCCCGCCTCTGGCCACTGAACTTCGCTGATCCCTACTATGTCTAGTGATAACCAATTCATTTCGATTTTTAGGTTTTCTATCTTACCTAGTTGCTTCATACTTCTGACATTTCACGTTCCGACTCGCAAAACAATCCCGACTCTTATTCTTAACTTTCCGATCGCATCCTCCAAAGTAGTCCTCTCCCGGAGATCCGAATGGGGGACTTTTTTAACTCTGGAATCTTTTACCCCAGAGAATGCCATCATGTTTCTTTCAATTTAAGTACGCTGTGTACTTGGGAGGTAATGTGGTGGTTTCCCGTTGCCTTCCACATCGCGGTAGTGTTGTCTTAGACTGCCATACCGACCCCTATGGTCTCTGCCAATCTAAGTACCGAAAGAGCCACTGCCCTCTTTCGGGGACCTGTCTTAGTCTGGTTCCTCACTAACGACCCTACCACTTTGGTTGGACCTGTAGATTGGCTCTTTAGCTCATTAGAACACGCAAGCTATTTCACCTGTTCTAGTAATCTAGAACTTCGTCAAGGTGCAGGTCCATTCGAAATGGAAATGTTCACAGAAACGTGATTAATTTAAATAAAATACAAAAATTAAATACTGATAGCAATTTATACGCGTCAAACGGCCACATAACAATATGCAACATATCACACTAAAATATCGAGAAACCTTATGTCTAGAATAAAGAGGAGACACTTTAATTAAGAACTCGAAAGCAACACAACACATATCATGAAGGAGAATAGATATTTTTTATAAAAATGGTACAATGCTTATTATAACTTACACGACGTGTAAACAAACGGGTTATTAGTAAAACACGTACTATATCGAAAATGAAAATTTGGTTCAATCGTTGCTGCAAAATAGAAGGGGAGCTCTGTTTTTAAGCATGCTAATTTTAGGCTCGGTTTTACAAAGCAAGTCCATCAATTAGCGTAGGAAGACTTTAGAATCTACCCACTTAAATAAAGTGCGAATGGCATGTATATTTTAATGTATCACAATCACAGCTGCTTTATATTTGAGAGGGATTCCGCAGTGGTCATCCTGTTCTCCATATTTGATAAGGGGTAAAGTGCTTAAAACCACAAAGTAAATATAACACTTACTCCGTTGAATTGTTAAACCCTGTAGTCGTTATAATCATTTATTTTTTAGTCGGATGTGAAGCGGAGAAGAGTAAATAAAGTCTTAATACAGAGTCTGTTAAAAATCACATTTATTCATACTATTTAAATGACAATTATACAGCTCACGTTTCATCCTTTATATGCAAATTTGCTTAGTAGATGAATAATTCATAAAGAATTTGTCCCTGCGGTACACTACCGTAATTTAGGGTAGTAAACATTTATAACATAATTATGTACTGGAGTGACCAAGCAATGTAGTGTTATATTGTGCTAGATGGACAGGAAGACAGGGAGATTTCGTTTCCAGCTAAATAAATATCGTTTTTAGCGTAGCGTTCATCTAGCACGAGTGACATTATTCAGATCCAGGTTGTATACCTACATAAAAAACTATATTTCCATTATTACTAATTTAATTAATCACAGTTACATAGGGGAAAGGTCCGAATGCAACAATCACTTTGACTTTTATACAGATAAATTTGTATAAAAGCAGATATTAAACAACAACAATTAACGAGTCATTACTGAACGTTATAGCTGAATTGCTGAAATTTAGTTGTAATAATAGTTATACAATATGTAATACTTGTTCAGCTTTCAATAAAAAATATTTTTATCAGAGTTGTCGCATTTGAAACAGGATTCACGCTTACCGAGGACATTACACACTGTTAATTTATTTGAGCTTTCTCCTGACTCTACTATTTGGAAGAGTGAAAGTTCTTCACTAGCAAATTTCCAAAAGCATCAGTCGAGTACAACTCCGCTCATGAAACCTAGATTACTTATTAATCCAGATTCGCCTGAATAATTTTTTTGTCAATTTTAGTGTTTGTGTCGTACTCTTTACTTAAAATTGATAAATAAGAACACAAAATAACAAGATTTACATAACCACTTTGGCAAGTGCTGCTTTATTTTTGGTGTCCTTTTAAGAAGACAATAGGAACATAAATGTAAAAAGTTTTTTTTTATAAGTGCCATATACAAAACAATTACTCCAAAAACTAAATAGTAAACACAATAAACGAATAATAAAATGACAACCATTGCTTCATAATTATATAAAAATATTAATGTGTGTGATATGATGCAAAACAATGCATTTTACATTTCATACATATAGTTTTCACTTTATTATGACACAATCGGCATCTTGTTTGTTCTTCCTGTTGGCCTACTAGATGATCCAAGCGGTCATATCGTGAGTCTATGTTTTCGAGGGCTGATGGTCTCCCTCGTTTTCTGCTTTCAGATTTTTCCATAATAAAAAGGGCTATTCTTCTTTTAAAACTGAGATGGTCTAGTTTTTCTCCATGCATTTTATGAAACATCCACGCATTTTGCTCCAGAAAATCTAATCCGAACTCAAGCAAAAATACCATTTTTTGCCTCGATTACTTGTTCTATAAAGGCTGATATTCTGATCGAAACGATCAACACCGCCCATACTTTTGTTATACCAATAAATATTTTGAGGCTGTTTAACGTTAATTTTTTTTCTTTTCTTTTCTGCTGTATCTGTACAGGGTTAACTGAAATAGCGTTTGAAGCAATATTTACTATATTATTGTCATACCACCTTGCTATAATAATATTCTTATCTTTTATTGAATGGTATTCGTAAAATCCTCTACCTTTCTTTTGAAACTCTGCCTTATTAGTTATTGGGAAATTTTGTCGTTACGAAATTCGTGGCAGTCCCTGTTCGGGCGCCAAAGTTATGCTACGTTGGCTCGTAGCCGTGCGTAACATAAAGAAAATCAAAGAAATGACCGGGCTCAATCGGAGATATGGGGGGGTTGTAGAAAGCAGACCAACATACCATGTACGCGGCTGTAAGGAGTTAGTGATAATACCTGCAAGAAAAATAGTCAAGCAAACCTGAAAGAAAAAGGAAAAAGCATAGCAGCAATGAAAAGTCTAAATTATTCAGTACTTTGTAGAATGTAAAAAAAACTGTTTGGATAATCTATATAATGTAACAACGGTAAAAGCATTATAAAAATTTTTATTACAAAGTGAGGTAATATTGGGGAGTAGCAGAAACGTTTCCTCACACACCAATTAAACATAAATCAGACAAAATGTTAACAAAAGATAAATAGGTAAGACACAATAGATATGAGTAATTCAGTAGTATTGATTTTTTTTTCTTTCTTTTTTTTCTTAATAGCAGGCAAGTCTATTGTAAAAGGTATCTGAACGACAAAGATATGGTAAAGCAACGGATAGATATTTAAAGTAATAACAAGTAGGAAATAGTTCAACTTACAAAAGTCCTTCAGCAACGCTTCCTTGCAACGGAAGTGTGAGATTCACGATGTCCTGCACTAACGAAGCACTTCACCCTTGACTGTGAGGGTGTTGATGGAACTTATCACACGTCACACTAATCACACCTACGCATTTCACTGGGGTTAGCAGCAGACACCATCACGCGACGGAACTATGTAGCATTGATAAATTTCTTGTTAATTCTATTTCCTGATAATAATTTCGAAATCTTTTGTAGCACTAGTTTAATTTCAACTGGGATCAAATGTATATTATTTTCATAAACCTCCAAAAAGCAGTGAGAAACTTCAACCAATACCTTTGTAAACCGGTAATCTGTTATATTTCGCAAATAACGAAATTCGCGCAAGCAATGATCTATTTTAGATTCTTTGGTGTTAGAAAAATGCAGAAACTACAGTATCCACTGTATTTAAATAATCCAAAGTATGCACTAATCTGATAAAACAAAGGGACACTAGACTAGATCGCACACACATTAATCCTAAAGAAAGAATCGGTCAGTTTAGCAAGTTCTACGACTATTATTTCACAAGACAAACAACTAAAACCACAAATTAGTAAAGTACGCGTATCACTAAAGTAAGTCCGTCAAATGTTCCTTAAAGCATTTGTCTCACAAGAAAAACAACTAAAAACAATTAGTAAGCACGCGTAAGCAATAAAACTGTCCGTCAAATGTTCCGTAAAACACACGTGCCTCGAGTTTAACAAGCTTTACCGCTTTTATTTCCAACAGAAACTAGACTAAAAAACATGCCGTGCTTGTTCAGGAACAATTCGAAATTGATCCCGCATTAATTCTCACTCTTGTCAAAGCAAAAAGAAACAGTCTTTTCCACGTAATTAATATATAGGAACCAAGAACGAACTACGACTGCTCATCTGCTTATTCAACTCGTTCTATTACAACTTCTTATCGTCTCTTATCTAGACTTGTATTTTCACATAAGCAACAAAATTTATATCTACGGCAAGACAAGAACGATGCAATCTATAATTAATAATACGATGCACTCGTCTAAGGAGTTAATAAATATCCAATATAAAAAATAGTAATTTGTAGAAATGTATTTATGAATTGAGGATAGCGTAAAATGTTAAATTACAAAAATGCCCGTTACAATTTGCTACACGATCTTGCCAAATGGTTCCTGTCGCACGTAAACCTTTTAGTAATAGCGCTTCCAGTAGGGGGATACTGTTGAAAAAATTGTCGAAGTATAGGTGGTAGGAATAATTTGCAACTGAATGGATTACATCAGCATATTCTAATACAACCGATGGACCTAAACCGAAATCTCCGTAAGTATCTTTGATAAAAGTTTTGGCGCCCTGATATGGTTCTACCCAGTTTACACATCCCTTGCAGGTATATCCCATCCGAACTTTGAACCCAAATCTTACTGGTTTGTTCAGAATACACTGTTTACAACCATGTTTTCCAAACTACGGCACCATAGACTCGTCAATACTAAGATTTTCAGTCGGAATAGCAAACTCGAAATTTTTTTATTTATTGCACGAAAAATGGCCGGATCTTGGTAAATTTGTCAGTTTTGTCCAGATCATCGTTGTCACAGCAATGAAGATTTGATATTATAAATTCAAAACTATCTCTTGACATTGCTCTTGAAACAAGTTCGTTATGAGTATCTTTGGCGCCTTCCCAATGCATCCTCCTCCTGGGTAGAGACACATAACCGCTGAGAAGTAAGATTGCAAAAAAATTCTTATTTCTCAGGCTGTAACATCTTCTATTTTGTTTTTCTTGGCAGCATAGGGGTTCGTATACTTAACAAACAACTCAACCATCTCATCGCTAAACAAATTGAGAAAGATTTCTATCGGTGATAAATTATTTTGAGCGGTTTAAAATACTGGCCATTGGACTTCATTGGATTTTACGTCTTTACTGCTCCAATTGTACTTTTTCAATTTTTTGCATCCTAATCGTACGATGGATAACGGTATATTATCATCGTCATCGGTTTCATCATTAAAATTACTAATTTCATCCACTGTTCTAATCTGCCTGCATGGCAAATTATTCATTGTTCCAAAATCTTCTTCGCCCGAATCTTCGTCGGTTAAATCATCGCAGGCATTTGTAGGAGGCGTCAAAGTTATATCCACTCCCTTGTTGGTAGCACTTGAACTGTTATTCCTGGTGGTCGTTCCGGCTCCTTCTTCCAAACTAGCTAGTAATTCATCAAGAGTAAGGCCCCTTAAAGTAAAATACAATTAAACAGAGGGCACAAACATTATTCTTGTATAAAAAAATGTAAAAATTAATTCACAATATCTTATGATTTCAGATATTCAAAAGAAGTTATAAAAATCCATTCATGATTAGCTTGAGCAAAGATAACTGAAAAATTCAAATATTCATGAGTATTCCTGTTGCCTTTTTAAAAGTACCAAATCATAACTATTTTAAATAATAGTTACTATATATTAACATCACCCTAACTAATTCGACATTTTTATACTTACCCAACTAATCTAAGATCAATTAGTGTGTCCATTTTGCTTATTTGTTAAACTTGAATAGATGCCCTCTCTTCCAAATTTCTTCAAGAACTGATGCAGGTAATATTAAATCGTGGTTTTGACATTTAGGTAGTGGAATATGAGGCAACATCTCCGTATAAATACATAAACCCTTATTAGGAGCTAGTTACAGGAACCTATTTAAATATACTTTTAAGAGGACAATAGGCATATCTGGGTTAAAAAGAATGACGTATACGTCTGTGTTAATTACCAAAAATTGATTGATAAATACCGAACTATCCCTGGAACGGTTAAAACACTTTGCATAGAAAACGAAACCTCCCCCAAGATAATAAAATTTTACATCCTAAACAATCACTGTAGTCATATTTCGATATAGCCATATGATTTTTGTAAATTATATTATATTTGTTGTTTCTTTACCGCTTCACGCGTCTCAACATTTGCAGCACTTATATTTTGTCCATCTAAGTATCATTTTTGCAAGAACTAAATTTTGAATTTAAGAATCACGAGACATGAAAAAATACCGAATATGGCATAATGGAACTTCTGAATCGGACAATAATGGAAAAAGTTTATCAAGTATTCGTTCGTTGAAATATACCCACTTCATCACAATAAATTTAGTGAAGACGCTTTTGTACCTGCCCATTAGTTAAGATTTCTTATTACATAAGCTAAAGACGAGCCACATAATGATCGCCCAGTACCAGAAACTCTTCGCCAGTCGCGCACCACACACAGGGTCAATAAAACTGAAAACCAAATTGGTCCGAAACCTTACTAACTGTTACGTATTAGTTTGACGTTTGACTTGCATTAACCTAGCGGCTGGGTCAAGAGATTCTCGATAAATGGGAACATATGTACCGGTCTTTTCACACTATTTACTATAACATCTGCACCATTGGGTTTTGCCTTTACGCACCTACATTATTTTATTTAATGCGCTTCCGTCTGGTGGAGTAATATATAATGATTACGGTAACTTTACAATACATAAGAATATTTTCGACTCCACGCTTGTAGGATGATTCGCCGCGGAAATATGCTGATGTTTGTCGTATTTGGTATGTTTATAGTAAAGCCTCGGTTTTTAGTTGCTGGTAGTAAAAGAATGTACTAAGTACTTTACTATTTATTTCGGTATTATACTTTTATAATATGATGCGATAGCCCTATTAGTAAATTTTAATACGCCTTCTGGTCGCGTTAAGCGCATACAGATTCCTTTTAAAAATCCAGAGGAGGTTGCTAAATTTAGATATGAAACACTAGCTAATATACTTACCTTAGAAGCCGAAATATATAATAACGTCAATAAGAGTTCAGAGCCCACTAGCCTTGACAGAAGTATTTTAATACCTTCTTCGGTAGATAGTGTGCCTAGTCATACTGTTACATACATAACACTCTCTTTGTCTATAGATTTGTGGTAGGTAAAATTTTCAGGAGACCATAGGCAATCATTCTTGGATTAAGTTAGCGCAAGACCCTTGAGGCTGACTTATTCGGTGCTGCCTGTAAATTATTCGTCGAAAACGCTTTAATTTGGTTCCGGAGTGTAAGGAGTTCTTTGAAAGACTGGAGATCCCTGGTAGAGTGTTTAAAAAAAATTTGGTTCCCGAGATTATTTCACCACTTGCTTTGTCAGAGATTCCGGATGTGTCCACTTTGTTAAAGTTGTGCAAAAAATTAGAGGAAGCTCTTTTGATGAAACAAAGATCTGTTTTGGTGTATTCTAGTAAGCCCGATAAAACTTTTAGCAATTGTAAACAACACTTAGTAAATAATCTTTTTGCTTCGAATGAAAAAATTGATTCAGCCAGCAGTAAGCTCTATAAAAATAGATCACTCCTCCTTAAAGTTCACGTAGTTGATCATGATACGTCTGAGATTTCAGTTGTTAATAAGAACATATAAATCAAAAACCCTCATCAAATTAAATCAATGAAATAAACAAAGGAATAAAATAATAAATTAAATAGAGTGAAACCGCGTATCCCTCCAGGAAAAAGTGAAGTGATAGTGATTGTGACACCGCCCCAGGACGATTAGTGCATACCCGTCAGAACTTTAGCAGTGCATATTTATTTCCCTCTAGCAGTAAGTTTAAATGTATGCAGACGACCAGATCTTCGGATGCTGGAAAAATATATTAACGAGGTAAGAACAAAATTGTGGCGATTGTGCTCGAATAAGCATTGATGTATGATAATCAGTAGATTTGAAATAATTAACCAGCTCGTTTTGTGCGTAATGGCACTAGCCGGTATAATGCTTATGCGAGTTCACCTGATAATTTGGGTTATGCTTTTTGCAATTTTATGCACTGCTCAACGCTTAATGCTTATAGATGTATATTTATATATTTACATAAATTTTTATATTTATTTTTATATTTATATTTTTGCTTGTTTTTATTGTTTGTGACTTGATATTATTTGTGTGACGTTCTGCCGCCATTTTTGGTGGCAGCTTATATGTAGGAAGGAAGATTGTTTGAGAAGATTGTAATTACAATATAGATCGGTTAGGTAATGATAGGGAAAGCTAGGGACGGACTTAGGCTAACAAATTACTTAGGCCGCGGAAGACGAATTTGTTAATTTATAGAACAAGTAAAATAGCTGGATTCGCTATTAATATATTTGGCGTATTCTTAGAAAATTGAAATCCATTTTAAAATTAGCCAGCTAGATTTGGATAGTTTTAAGTCGACCCTTCGGGTCGCACCGGTAAGCAGAGCTGGCAGCTGCTATTTGGCATTACGGATCCCTCCCCATTCATTTTGTTTGTGTCTTGTTGATCAGGCACGCTCTAAAGTCAACAATAAGGATACCATCAATCAAACCCTATTTTTACTTTTTGTTTCAGTTGTTAGATTTTTATTTAGGATGTGTTAATTTTGAAGTTAGAATAATTAGGAGCACGTTTATATTTTTCGCGTTTAAACCCAATGTAGTACCTTCGGGTGGAGCATTGGGGACGTGACCGCAAGTATAGCGGCCCTTAATTAAATTATAATGACTTATTCGGTGCTGCCTGTAAATTATTCGTGGAAAACGCTTTAATTTGGTTCCCGAGTGTAAGGAGTGCTTTGAAACACTGGAGATTCCTGGTAGAGCGTTTAACACAAATTTGGTTTCTGAGATTATTTCAGCACTTGCTTTGTCGGAGATTCCGGATGCGTCTACTTTGTTAAAGTTGTGCAAAAAATTAGAAGAAGCTCCTTTGATGAAACAAAGATCTGTTTTTGTATATTCTAGTAAACCTGATAAAACTTTTAGCAATTGTAAACAACACTTAGAAAATAATCCTTTTGCTTCGGATGAAAAAATTGATTCAGCTAGCAGTAAGCTCTATAAAAATAAATCACTCTTAGCTAATGTTCACGTAGCTGATCATGATACGTCAGAGCTTCCAGTTGTTAATTCGCCTGGTCTTATTAGGATAGATAAATTAGTTTGTGTACTACTGTATACTACTTATTAATCGACCTACTTCGCGGCTGGTCCTTTCCGTAGGATTACCTTACGGATAGTAGGAAGAAGTATGTTTTGTTTGTATACTTTCTTCTGTTAATTTGTCGGTCCAGCACTTACTCGTAAATTGAGTACCATTGTCTGAAAGGATTGCACGAGGTTTACCCATACCCTTTTAAAAGAAGTAACATAACATATTTGCTGAATACGTCCAAAAGAAACACAAGTTGCGTAGTGCCGTTTCTGGAACTTGGCAACAGTCCCATTAGATCAATACTTAATATTTCGTTTATGTTTTGTGGTATAAAGCATTGCATCATTCCCTTTGACCGCATTGATATTTTAGATTTTTGGCATAAATCGCAGCTAGCAAGTAACTGGCGACACGTACGGAGCATTTTCGGCCAATAATATATTAACGAGAATTGTTTATGGCATTTCTTGGCACCGAAATGCCCTTGTTTATTGTGCTCTTACCAAATTAGATTCCTAATTTGAAACACGGGTACACATAACTTATTCTACACCGATCCCCGTCTAAACAACAAACCCTTATGTACCACAAACCATTTACACGCCACTGAAACCCATATTGGACTTTTCGACCTCAGCCAAGTTCTAGCCCAAAATGGATCCTCCCTTTGGTCAACAACCAACTGTTTCATATTTTTCAATATATTTTTGTATAAATCAGATTTCATCATTCCAAATATAGAAATGATAGAATTATCTGGAATCTCGACCTGTGCCCCCGGGTTCGTTATAAGGTATCTAGACAGCGCATCCGCAAGCACATTCTCTGACCCCTTACAATTTACAATTTTAAAATCATACTCTTGTATAAAAAGTATCCAACAGGTTAACCGTGCTGATACTAACCTACAAGAATTGATAAACGGCAATACCTTGTGGTTCGTTAAAATAGTAAGATCGCGACTCAGGACAAATACTCTCCACTTTTTCAATGCAAACATGACTGCAGCCGTCTTGTTTTCCATCACTGTATAATGCAATTCGGCTCCCTTCATAATCGGTTAGCAAAGGCAATTATATTCTTCTCGCCCTTTACCTCATCTAATTGAAATAATGCCGTCCCTAATGCGTATCCTGACGCGTCAGGTTGTATATAAAATTTTGCGTTGAATTCCGGATGCTTTAACACCGAAACCGCCAAGAAAGCTTCTTTATTTCTTTGAATGATGTGCTCTTTCAACCCCCTCCCCCACTTCCACGGTTGATTTTTTTTAAGGGATATGCAAGGGGAACGCGAGTTCCGAGTACTGATTGCAAAATCTAGCGTCACTTGATGACACCTAAAAATGCTGTTAATTGCTTTACATTACACAATACTGGGAATTTTTGTATGGCCTCTACTCTATCTGGGTCCATCTTAATACCGTCCTCCGAAATAATGTGCTCCAGGTAATTCACTTTCCTACAGGCAAAATTACATTTTTTTTTAATTTAATAGTCGCTTTTGTTACTTTCAGTTTGTTAAAGATTTTCCGCAAATGATGTAAATGTTTCTTGGGGGATCGTGAGAAGACCAGCAAGTCGTCGACATAGACGATTGTGAAATCGTTGACACCACAACCCAATATTTTTTTCAAGCCCTGAATGAAGGACCCAGGTGATGTACTCAAGCCAAAAAGCAAGGCACAAAAAACATATATTTGACCCGCGTGTAAAAATCTCAGGTATCGCTGGTGCTCCCTTTTAATGCAGATTTGCCAGTACGAGGCTGTCATATCCAGAGTACTGAGAACTTGGTTCGGATGAAAATTATAAACTAGTTCTTAGCATTTGGTGGCATGGCATGATCCTTTACCATGCGTTCGTTTAATAATCCAGAGCCGATTCCCTTAAGCAACCTACTGCATAATAAACCGTTTTACCATCAGGAATTTCCGCTTTATCAAGCAAAGTCGTTAATTTCTCGATAAAAGTCATTGGGTGAACTTGATTATTTGCTGAAAAATGCAAATTAAGACCTCCCAAATCTTTCCACATTGAAATGCTTTGCTTTTGATGACTCCCATTGACCTGCGATGTACCACTGCAATATCCCCGGGCGTTTATATTTTCGCTTACTACCTCTACATCATTATCATTTTGTGCTTTATTGCCGGTTACACTATGTCCTACCGCGGGTTTTTGTTCTTCCATAACAATACTACTATTAGAATCCTTATCCGATGGTTCTTGAACTTTGGCCGATGGCGTTGCTTTTACCGGTAGTTCCGAAATACTGTCTTGAATCAATTTCATATTTTTGTTGAGCGTACTGCACATAACAGCGCCATTTGATAAAATAAACCAACTTAATATCTACGTTTCTAAAATTACTATAGCTACCACTTCGGTCCTGATGAGTTGAACCTGGAAATACTCTACGTAACTTAACGCGCTTCCGGAGTAGCATAACACGTCCAGTTTATTCGGGTGCACGTTCACTACTGCCGTCTCAAGGCTTTCTGCATCCTTCTCCTCACCGCGCACCCTTAACACATTATACTTAAACTTATAGACAAGGGGTTCTGCGATACGTTACGTGCTGTATTAAGTTTCACAGTTAGCCGTATTAATTTACTATTAGCCGTTTGTCAACCAACTCTACCCTGGGTTACTTTAACATTCAGAAAACCTCAATGTACTTCAAGGACGTTACGTATTAGACTGTCGCCTCTGGCAATTGCTTATTAGAGTTTAGTTTCATCTTCCTCTGATACACTTTTGGTTACATTGGCGCCCAACTGTAACAAACTGCAGTACAAAGAAATCTGTTTTTATTTAGGTATAATATCAAGGGTGCTTTTGAATACATGTAGAAAACCCTCACTACCGTAATTTACATCAGTGTAATTTATTTTTAGTATTGCTTTATTTTATTATATGCAATTTGCGCGTAATTCTAAAATGTTCTGCGGAAGAAACGGTATAAGAACTGGCATCTCAACGCAAACCATCGATTAAACAAGACACACACCCGTGAAAAGCACATCCTTAAAGGAAATTTGTTTTAAACGCAGATAGTGTTTATCTAAATTCCGTACGAGGTGATTTTCGATAACATGTTACATCTACATCACCCCTTCTCCGGCTTTGATTGATGAACTCTCATTTTCTAAAAACTTTAGCTTGACGTGTTATTTGCAAACGAACACAATCTCCCATCAGCTACTTTGAATAAAAAAATTGCGTAAGTTTCATCAATGTCGACTGTAACTCAATTTTTAGCGATCGAAGACACATTCGCAGATAAACCTTCAGTTTTAACGTTCACACTTCGTTGTTTACAGCTCGTTGGTATATTCAAGTAAATAAATATTACTTTTTACTCTACATACAAGCGTTTCCGGATCCTTTACATGCTAAACAAAAAACTTGGCGTTTATTCAAAAATTACTTTGCAATATAAATCCGTTTGCCTACTGCATAAAAATAAACAAAAGTCAATCAAAGCTAATATGTATTCGTACCAGAAAATTTAGTACTTTGATGAGAATATGGTGGGATTGCTGATTTATTTGCAGAAGAAAAGCAAATAATCCAAGGCGTCTTTGTACTAAGACTTGTAAATAATGCTGCTGCGATTCTAAAAATTATCTTGGTTAAGGATACGTGTGTGAAGTTTGTTCTCGTTTTTAACACTGCAAGATTTAACGATATTTCAATTTGCACTCACAATAGACAATTCCTGAGGAGCTACCTAAAAATTTCCGCTGAATTAGTTAGAAATGTGGCAGGTTGAACATATGAGGTGTTAACTTTCTACAGCACCGCAACCTAATAAAGAACGGTTTCAAACACAAAATCTTATAGTTCGCGAATAGTTCTACAGTTCCTGATGCAATTTAAACAATGTACTTGTATATGACCTTTTGGCAACATTTCTTTAAGCTTAGGGATGCATGCACCACAAAACGTAAATTTGAACGACTGTTTTGGTCTTTAAACATTTTTAAAAATACTAAGTTTGCGCCCACACTGCGCCACAAAAATAAAATATCAATTTGCCGAAATTTCAAGCCAACTTTCATGTAAATTCCATAGTTCTACGGTGGTTCAACTGTTCATGTAGACTTCGAACACTGATAGGGCTTTTCTCCATTGTTAAACGATTTTTAAGCAGTTACGTGCTGAATCGACGATACATTTCTGAAACAAGGGGCGCAGTACCGCAACACTAAATTAGTGCACTGGCTAGCTTTTAGCGGTGCAGGGTGGATTATGTGAAAGCAAATATACTACTTTTAGAAGGTTGATGGAGCCTTCAAGCTTAGTAACAGCACTCCTGGAGAAAAGTAAATATTAGTTTGCCGGTTTCTCCAGACAAATTATTGGTAATAACCTAATAATTTATAGGACTTTCATCCACTGTTCAGGCGTTTTCTGTGTTTAAACATTTTTATATTTCCAGTCGGCGCAAGAGTAGAGTATCAATTTGCAGAAATTTCCAGGCACCTGTTAGATAGTGTCACGGAAAATTTAAGTCAAGTTGACGGCCACTAGAAAAGTGCTTAGGTAGCGGCTTTTGGGTTGGGGGTGGTGACAACTTTTGCTCCGGCTTAGTCAGGGTGAGACTCTAATTCAGGGTAGATCAGAAAATGTACTGCACAGATTATATTAATAAGGGTTAGTATTGAATCAAAGCCTGGACAGGGAATGCCAAGGCGCTAGGAACTGATAACAATTAAGGAGCGTATGAAACCTAAAGTCCTAGTTCCAACAGACTTCGAAGGAACCCCCTTCCAGATCATAAATATAAAACACGCAACTTCACAAAATAACTATCTTTAATATCGCATTGGAACACAAAAACAATTAATAACAAAAATTCCAAATACCAGTTAAATTTCAATATTACATCAATTATGATTAACACAAGAATAGAAAATACAAAATTAGTAAATATTACCGTAAGGAACCCCGCACGAGTGCATATCAGGAAGAAGAACTTTTAATTTCTCACTCACTTTAAAGTTATTTATTACTCACGTACACTAGGTGTTCTAGCCTCAATTTCAAATAAGCACCTCGTGGGAGCAATCTCTAACAATAGTGTAAATGTTAGATACCTTAACGTACTGTTGAAATATTTCACAATTATCTCAATAAATCACCCTAGGCAGTAAAGAGGGTGCCTAGAAATATACTAAATGTTGATTTTTAAATATTAAATTTTGTATATCAGTATTACAGAATTTTGAATGAAGTAGATGTACTTCTTATGAACAGCAATAGCTCAAATTATTAATATTAAGTAAGTAGACCATTTAGTGACGAACCACCGCCTCATTTCCTCCAGAATCCCTCATTTCCTCACTCATCTGGACCAAAAAGTTTTCTTCGACTAACCATTTTTCATCTTTCGAGATAAATATCTTAAATTTTTCATCTTTCGACATAAATGAGCATCCTCATTTCCACACACGAGATAAACCTATTTTTAAGATTTTTTTTACCGCTAACATTCTGGACCAAATAGTTTTCTTCGACTAGCCATTTTTTTATCTTTTGAGCTAAACCTATCATGTTTGGTATCAATTAATATTAGATTTTTCTCAGCTACCCGAATTTCTAAGAATTTTTTAGATTGCGCCATCCCTAAGGGAGCTACCCCAATTTTAAGATTTCTTACCAAGACCGATTTCTAACCGTCCGCATAAATTTTTTTAGTCATGCGATACATCTTGTTAGCTTAGAATTTTACGCAGAATTAGAATCTGCAAACAGATTTGAAATCGGACCACGCCCTGCAAAGTTATACTTTAAGCTCTCAAACCTCATTAAAATTTTTGCTCGTATATATTTAACTCCATTTTTTAAAACCTTTTTCGCTACCCAAGGTATATGCTTTAACCAACATAAATAAATTAAACACACAAAATTTTAATAATTTATTTTATCCAATTTACAGTTTAATAAACTAATTACAATTTTTACAAAGTATAACATTATTTCCTGTGCGTAACCGAAAGTTTAACCTGTAACAAAAAAGAGATTAATGTGTTGTTTAAAATAGACCTGTAATAAAAAGAGATTAAAGTAAAAAAGAGGAAACGCGTTTTCAGTCAATAAGACATATTGTCGTTAACAATATGTTTTACCGTCCAGCGACACCACGTGGAGGTAAACACATGCCGCCGGGAACAAAGGAAATTTTAAGGATGGGGGAGGGTAGATATGCTTATAACTAACTTATATACTATATATACACAATAAAATATATACAAATATAAACAACTTAACCTATATCCTTATGCCCCATGCGTAGGTTGATATGCTTCCGGGGATGACGTAACGCTTGTCATCTGCGCCCGATAAACTGATTTTATTAATAAGCTGTGTATAAAGTTGGTGTTTCTTACTCCGGATTGATACCATCGTATTCATGAGGGCACCAGAATTATTATGTACAATGTCCTTAAAACTATCTACACTAATCCCCGCCACCACACTACGACTAACACCCTTAATCTTTTAACAATGTCTTTCTCACTTACTATGCAATACGATTTGGCCCTGGTGCCGACGAACTCCAAGACCAAATCGCCACAAAACTCATCCTTAAACTTACCCAACACCTTTTGTTTATAAGTGGTATATTGTATTTATTGTTTGGAGGGTAATCACTTGTATCAAAATGTATTATGTTTGCGCTAATGTCACTGTACAAGTCTGGCGTCTCAACACTATAAACCAAAGAGTCTGTATCAGTATAAAGCAGGGACAATCTGGGACCATACAGAGGAACCATGGTACTGTAGTGAAAGTCATACATAAGAGTTTTTGACAAATCTAAAATTGACAATCCTGCATAGATTGGTTTGTTGTAAGTGGCTTTTACACGATTCATCTGTATAATCGCCAGATTTTCCCCCAACACGGTACAACTGTTAAAGTTAGGTTTAGCTATTAGTCCACTCGCGCACAACTTTTTCCCGTCGTGTTCCCATCGCGTGACTATTTTGACATCGACCCTTTGTCCACGTTCTCCATTGTTTTACCAAAACCGCATTGTTCATAAGTTTGAAAAATCTTTTCAAACGCGTTAGCGGCAGAGGTACGGAGATTCGTGTTGAGATCAATGTAGGGTTTTAACCACGTCGACTGATCAAACTCCAACACGCGATGCACAACAGTTAATTGCAGACCGTTACGCAGAGCCTGCTGCAAGTTGCGGTAGTGAACAATGTATTTTGTTTTGTCCAGAAGGGTGGCGAGTAACTTAGGCGTCTTCGAAAACGGTGTTGGAGGTACCATCGATTCAGGGCAGAAAGGCAAGTCATTGTGATCGTTGTGAAGTTGTTCTGGATACTGTATGTCAACTTCCAAAATATACCCTTTTTCGTGCGTGCTTGGTATATTTAATATTTCTTGTTTTATACGATGTACCTGGTCCGTGTTTAACCATCTAAAGCCGCTAATGGGCAAATGTTGGGACATGGCCCATCCGTATAAATTGTTAGCATCCAGATACGCTAAGTACTTGGATGACTCGTCAGGGTTGTAGTCTTCCATATATTTATTGTTGGCTTTGGCATACCGACTGCTGCACTGGGTTAACCCACCACGTATCCCTTTCTTGATAAAATGTTGCATACTGACATCGGTCATCAACTCGAGCTTCACCCCAGTGCGCTTTAACATGGCATCCCAACTCAAACTAGGAGCAGTCACGTACTGGCATGGGTCTAGATCATAGGTTTTGTGCAGACGTCTCTGAAGTTCTCGAAAATGTCTGCTAGTAACAAAACGTCCGTTTTCAAATAAAGATCGCTGTATTCCCCAAGCGTTCGGATTTTGAATGTTCTCCATACATTCTGTGCGTGTTCATAATCTGCATACGACACCGCTGTGGCGGTTAGACCGTTGAAGAAAGCATTTTGTGGTGGTAGAGCCTTCTCTTCCAATACGGTAATATCTTTCACGTAGTCGTACGGGAACACACCCTTCCGATGTAATAGAGCAAACTCTTCGGTATTGGGGAAACAGCTCTTTAGTTCAACAAACTGTTCAGCATTCAAGTTGGAGGCTAGTTTATTTAAGCTAGATGCCATGAAGCGTAAGGAGTCTACAAATCTCAGTGTGATAAAAGATTCATCAGTTTCATCATCGTTTTCCTTAGACAATCTAACGTTTTTTGTAAACGATATGAACCTCTCCTTATTATTCGGGATGACAGTAACCCTCTCTTTATCATACCCCAACTCTTTCACAATGAAATGTGAATCATAACCGCTTAGGTTATGAAACACCACCGGGATAAACTTTGGAACCGTGTATTTAATGTTGCATTGGGAGTGTGCGGCAAGCGAAATCTCCTGAGAGGTGGCAGTGATCCTCACCCTCTCATTTCCCAAAGGCTGCTTACAGATGCCACACTCCTCAACCATATGAAACAACAACTCATCTAGGGGTTCCATTGGAAGCATGGGGGTGTTTGTTTTTAAAATTTTTCCCAATCGTTGGGCTTCCTCTTTCATCTTTTCCATAAAAACTTTTGCGGCTTCAGGTCCTCTGTACAGTTCAAATTTGTTAAACGAGTCATCGTATGAACATTTGATATAGTATGCAAAACTGAAGGGTTCGTGGTGTTGTGTGCTGTTGGTGAAGGAAGAGGTGGGATCCGGAACTGCAGAGCTAATAGGCTTCAACACACTTTCGAAGTCAGCATAAATCACGAACGGTACCCGCATTTGCTTGTGAACGTTCGTGAACTCTACAATGTTGTTGAAATGGTTCGGCATGGAAATTTTGCAGTCTTGTTCGGTGTGTTTAACAAGTTGCTCCTCGCTGCGAAAAAACACAAGACATCCATCGCACAAGAATTTCTGTCCATAGCGGGACAGCTGCTTTCTCACTAGCTTCCCCAAATCTTTGATCAAACAGTAGTGGGACTTGCATCCATCCTGAATGTACAGTAGGTTCACATGCCGAACCCTTTTATTAGCGGTGAAATGTAGCGGTCCAACGATGAACTTGCCTTCACCCCAAAACGTTGATGCTGATGTCGTTCTGCTCCTCAAACCTGGCAATGTCCTTTATGGGCATGGGGAACAGTACTCCTGTTACGTTGAGTACCGTCGAGTAATGCGGGTAGCTACTGACCCTTTGCGGATCGTGAACATCATCAGGGTGAAGAGCAGCCACAACACCCAGGCAAAACATGCATTGTCTTGATTCTGGATGTTAATGATGGTCCCTTATCCTGAATCCATTTGGGGAGCTCGATATAAGATGAACCCCGCATTGGTTGGTACTTGTTAACATTTACCTGTACAACACCTGTTTCAGAGTCCATCCTAAAATTTAAAAATTAGAAAAAATTAATAATTGTAGAAACTAACCAGAATCTCGTTCTTGGAACTCGTCCGACTTAGCCGACATCCTCTCCACAAAGGTGTTGTAGACCGCTTCCAGGTCACTGGAGGAGGTGACCACAACATTTTGGTGTTAAAGGATTTAACATCCTCTACACCCTCTGCCGCAGCCATCTTGGTGTAGCCACCAAACAACTCGCAATTAACCTTGAGGGAGGGTGTATAGCCAGCTGTTCCCCGACTAAGGCTATGAACCTCTCCTTCTGCTCGCATAGAAAATCCAATAGACCTAAAAATACAAACTAAGCAAATACAAAATACTTATAAAAATACATACCACTAGTATTAGCATTTTAATTCTTATGTAGCGATTCGAGTTTTAAATGCGGTCGCTACTACTTACACCACCATCCAGGACACGGCTAGCAGCGGTCTTGTGGCGTTAGATCGCTGGTGGGCTGCCAAGTTGGCTACATCAACATTGCACTCCACGCATCTCCGCGATTTCTTGGGGCAGGTCCTCAACGGTTGGTGCGGCCGGTCGTTTGATCCCAGATGGTCCGGCAACGGGGACAGCCACACCATGCTTGGCGTCGCGATGCCGTTTCGTTGTCCTTCCGCGAGAAGGATGCAGGGCATGCATCGCAAACAAAAGACCGGTGGTTTCGATCCCACGTCATGTTGTTGGAGCTGGTGCCGTTTTAAATTATCACCCGAGAGAAAGCTGCACCACAGACGTTGCACACGAATGATGCCATTTTCTATAAAGAAATTAAAACTGGTCAAAGACTTTTAACAGTTGTAACTAGTCAAAGACTAAACAAAAACTGAATTTATATCGCCTCGTACCATGCTTTTATACATAATTGGTATAATTAGCTACTTTACTTTTAAAAACCCAGCGTCGTTTAACCTTGAGTAACATTCCAAACTAGTCTAATCACACCAGTAAAATCAATTAGCTAGTTTACTTTTAAATTAGGAGAAACCCAGCGTCGTTTAACCTTGAGTAACATTCCAAACTAGTCTAATCACGTCGGTGAAAATCAATTTGCTTCTTGCTTACGCACTACAACTATAATTATAGGATATATCACTTTAACTTTTACTTCTACTCTAATTGTTTACAGACATTTCGAGCCTGGAATTTTTTTAAAAGAAAACATTAATGAAGAAGGCAAAGGTCACCTTTCACAATAAAC
Organism: Platerodrilus igneus; assembly: GCA_036346225.1. NCBI lineage: Eukaryota > Metazoa > Arthropoda > Insecta > Coleoptera > Lycidae > Platerodrilus > Platerodrilus igneus. The sequence goes on along the minus strand of JARFIW010000796.1, from coordinate 290,764 downwards.
CTTAGAAAGTTTGGGTGATTTCGGTAACAAGGACAGCTCAAATCGTATAAAATACGAGCACGATTCCTCTATGTTCAGTACAAAATACAGCATAAAAGTAGATACAATGATATCCATTAAAGACGGTATAGTAATGTTTCGGCGGAGTTTGAGTGATGCTAGGATTAATATCGAACGTGGTTATATTTATGGTGATGATATCGGATCATGTTATGACGACTCCAGGTGGATAAAGTTGCAACAAGCATGGACTGTTTGTGATCAATTCGACCGGAATCAAATAAATTCCATGAATTATTGGATAAATTTGAAGAATTAAATTTATTGAGAGACTTTATGGAATGCTTTTGAGCTATATAGAAAAATTATAATTGTAAAAGTTTTGTATGTGTATTTTACGGTAAATTTATAAATAAAAATGTTAATATTATTCGAATATTTATCATTCTAAGTCATCCGAGTACAATTTACGCATGCGCAACAACAATTCTGAAACATTTAAAAGGAGGAGCTGCATAGGATTCCTTCTCAGTCATCTCAGTGAAATCAGTGCAAAGCAATGGAGTCTGTAGATGTTAATAATGCACAAGTTTCGTATACCGAAAATCTGATTAATAAGTTTACGTATAGTTTAAGTGAATTGGGTGAAAACCCTCATAATGTGGAAATTGGGTTTGTTATAAACCAGAGAATAAAACCCGTATTACGATTGGTGTGTAGCAAGAAATATTGTGGCAGCCATGTTCTGGAATTGACATACGAAAATTGGTTAGCATTTACAAATTTTCAAGTGGAATTTCAAATCAACGTATTTTCTCGCGACGTGCTAAACACTCGATTAAATGGTGCACTCGAAACGGAAGATCTACACATACAACTAGGAGGTCCGTTTTTTATCACTCTGTCACCAGTGTCTGGATCAACCGAGGACGAAACGTTCCAGTTAAAAATAATAATGGGTAATAGCTCGATAATTATAAATGAATTGGAGTGCCGTAAAATATTCCATATGCGAGAGTTGTTTGAGTATCAACTTAAACAGTTGGAAAGTCGTGACTTCCCAGCATTATACAGCGAATTAGTAGGGTTTGTTGCTAATTCTAATTTAAATGATTGCGATGGGTTTAATACTATGACTGAAGGAGAGAAACGAATTAAAATCTTGATTGAAGGCGAAGTTCGAATTGGCAATATTTTATTCTACAACGAATTGAATCAGAGCGCACTAAATGCATTGGAGCTGGTTATATGTTTTCCGGATATATTTGTGCAAGACGTGATACGTACAAGAACATTAGTGGAAATGTTTAGACGTTTAAATTTGTCGGAATCTGAAGATTCTGGTTATGGTGATAACTAGAAAGAGTATTTTATAAAAGACAGCCCAAGAGACATGGATGTAAATGTATTGTTATTGTAAATATATTGTAAATTTTTTGAAAAAGTATAAATAGACTCGTTGTTGTTTATTTATTTAGTATAGTTTGAGATTTTTGAGTAAACACATGATTATCTGTTCTGGAGAGGGTTTAATCAACAGCGCTATAAACAGGTTACCGTTTGAGCTGCATATTCCAGGTTATCAGTACTGCGGTCCTGGTACAAAGTTGGATGAACGCTTAGCAAGAGGTGATCCTGGAATAAACGAATTAGATAAATTGTGTAAAGACCACGACATTGCATACTCCAAGTACCCGACGATCTTCCAGCCAGACACCGAGCAGATAAAATTTTAGAAGAAGAAGCCTGGGGAGAGTTAAGTCTAAAACGCAAAGTTTGGGGAAAAAGCCGCAGCTTGGTTTGTGACAAACGCTATGAAAGCGAAGAGAAAATGGGTATGGGTTTAAAGAAGAAAATAAGTTTTAAAGGTGGATTCTTGAAGAAAATACGATCCGCAATAGACCGAGTTGGTTCCGACAACTTGAAAAAGCTGTTAGATGTTGGTATTCTAATTGGTAAAAAAATCATAAAAGGAGCCGGTGGGAGAAACAAAATTAGAGTCCCACGTATTATACCCGTTCCACAGAAAGGAGGTTTTCTACCATTGATTCCGATATTCGCTGGACTAAGTGCCCTAGGAGCGCTAACAGGTGGTGCTGCGGGGATAGCTAAAGCAGTAAATGATGTCAAGACAGCCAACGAACAGCTTAAGGAGAGCGAACGACACAACAGATCTATGGAAGCCATTACCGTTGGGAAAAAAGGAAATGGAATGTTTCTAAAACCATACAAAAAAGGCACAGCATTATTCTTGAAACCGTACAAACAGGGGCGTGGCATTTGTAAAAAAGTATCAAAAAACTAAGCAAGTTACCTCGAAGAGCTCTCACCGATGTAGATATATCGGGTGTGATTAATTTGGATACCACCAAAGGTTCGGGTACACATTGGGTGGGGTACCGAAAACGTGGAAATAGTGTGTATTACTACGATTCGTTTGGAGACTTGAGACCGCCGGAAGAAGTAAAGAGATATTTTCGAGGTTGTAAAATTTACTACAACAGTGTACCGGAGCAGACTTACAACACATACAATTGTGGACATTTAGTGTTAAAGTTTCTTAGTGACAATGGCTAAAACAGTGAGCGTGTTCGGGTATGGTAATGTCATATCGACAGGATCCATTTACCCACCAATTAAATTGAAACAGGACGGTGAATATGCTTTGGGTCTAGTGGGACTGTACACTTGTAACACTGTGCAAAACATACATCCAGGAAACAACATCTTGTACTTTAACGATCCAGAGCATCGCAGAATAACCATTGAACCTGGATCATACGAATTAGAAGAAATAAATGCATATATACAGGATGTTTTCAAAAAATGGTTCAGTCAGAAGCCGGACATCAACGAGAACATTGAAAAATATTTTAAACTGAGTGCCAACAATAATACATTAAAGTGTTCTATACGAAGCAGTATACCGATTGATTTTGGGGCAAACCGTAAAAACAATATTGGAAGCATCTTGGGGTTTACCAACCGCAAATTGGTTGCAGATACCGTACATATCGCTAATCAGCAAGTGAACATAATATCGGTCTCAAACATTTTGTGGAAACCAATATCACCAGCGGATCGTTCAGAAACAATTTTCTTACCCACAGCATATTCGAATTCAGTCTATCTGTACCACCCGGGTATAATCTGGAAAAGGAACCTAACCACGTCATATATTATCCGCTGAGCGTGACAGAAATTGATAATATTACAATCAGACTAGTCGATCATTTGGGTGAATTGGTAAACTTTTCCCCGGAAACATACACCTGTGTGAGACTGGAAATAAAAAGTAGTTGAAAATGCCTATCGATTTTGTATATAAAGCACGCTACAACACCCCCAGACGACTAGTAGTGGCTACGACGTCAAAGCGTCAAGTTGTCGAGAGACTTACAACAGAAGAAATACGTTTCTTAAAATCTTTGGGGTTAGAAGTTATAAATGATGGGAGGCAGAAGTAAACGCAGCTTAGATCTCCACGGTGATGAAAACGTTAAACTTGGAAGGCTTAAATATGAGGACGTGCCCAAATTGGATGTGTTTGGAGGTTATAAATTAGACGAAACCATAATAAAGGAAGATTATTATACATATCTTCCCTTTACATTGAATGCAAAAAACAACGATAGAATTTCAATTGAAATCCAGAGCAGTGATAACATCACATACCCCCATGAAAGTTTTATATTTATAAGGGGCACCTATAAGCCTACGGAAACATTAAGGGAAGCGTCAACAACTGGAGACCCGATTAGAGCAGCAGAACCAGACCCTAAAGCTTACGAATTTACTAGAAATGCACCATATTTTCTGTTTGAGGAAATTCAATACAAATTGGGTAATAATCAAATAATAGATGTCTGTCGAATCCCTGGAATTACAAGAACTATTAAAGGTTTAGTATCCATGGAAGAATCAGAAACAAAATCTATTACACATACCGGGTGGAAGCCCGATACCATATTCCAAGATGGACGGTTTAGTTGTGCTATACCGCTAAAACCATTTTGGGTTTTTGAAGATTACAAGAAAACTATCGTCAACATGCCTCAAGAGCTGATTTTAATCAGATCCAAGTCGGACGTAAATTGCTACAAGTCGATTGGAAATACAGTAACGTTCAAAATACAACGTATTTCATGGGAGGTTCCGCATATAACATTAAGTGACTTCGCCAAGGCGTCACTGCTTTCGGAAATGCAAAATCAATCATCTATAATGGTTGCATTCAGAAAATGGGAACTACATGAATTACCGTCTCTAACACAATCAAAGTCGCAAGTATGGAGAATTAAAGTATCGAACGAAACAGAGAAGGCTCGGTGGATATTACTGGCGCTGCAAAATGGGAAGTACGACAGGAAAGAAGAAAATGCTACAAGCTTTACGAATGCCAACATAACCAATGTCAAAGTGTTTTTAAACTCTCAGATGTTCCCTCAAGGTCGATTAAATTTGGATTTCGAGCAGAATGACTACTTGCCAGCGTACCTGTCTTATGCATCTTTTATGGAAAAATACTACCCGAACAAATCGTCAAATAAATGTTTAATGGACTACAACAGGTTTAAGGATTCACCTGTCTTTGTAATCGACTGTCGTCATCAATTTGAAAGCATCAAGGATGCGACGGTTGATGTAAGAATGGAATTAGAAGCTTCAAGAAATTTTGAACCGTCGATGAAGGCTTATGCTTTAATTATACATGACTCTATGTTTGAATATAATCCGTTTACGGAAATTGTTAATAGATTTATTCACAATTAAATATTTTGTATATATTTTTAATAAAATTGTATAAAATCTATGTTGTTTTAATATTAATAAGATTTTTTGGTGATCCAAGACAGTTTCTCACGTACTCCGGTGTACACCTAAGCACACCTGTGCCCATGCACACCCTGCGCGTGCACACCCCTGCCCATGCGCGCCCCTGCGCGTGCACACCCCTGCCCATGCTGGTATATAAGGGAATATTATTTTCAATTTGAATCAGTTTAAACTTATATTTGAAAGATGTACACCAAGGAATCTTTAGAGACAGCAGTTAGTGAAATACAAAAGGGTATAAGTGTTAACTCTGCAAGTAGGTTATATGGTATACCCAGAAGAACGTTAAGCAGGCATTTGGATCTCCGTAAACCTCAAAAGAAGAATGGTGCTCCTAGGTCGGAAAATGTGAGAGACACGGGTGATGCGAAACAAGAAGTTAAAATACCTATACAGAATTATGATAACTTTGCTATTGCTAGTGCAAGAGAGGATAGTAAACATGGTTCATTGTTCCCGTCTAACATACGAGCTATCTTCGCGGGACCATCGAGTTGTGGGAAGACCAACGCTTTAATATCTCTGATCCTGCACGAGAATGGACTTAGATTTCAAAACGTTTATGTGTTTTCGAAAAGTTTATATCAACCGAAATACGAATTATTAAGAAACGTTTTTACACCATTAAAAGAAGAAATTGGGTACCATGAGTTTGAAAATTACGATGATTTGATCGAACCCAGAGATACCAAAGAAGATTCAATTATGGTTTTCGATGATATACCTGTAAACGAGCAAAGTAAAATCACTCAATTTTTCTCGTTCGGCCGACATAAAGCAATAGATTCGTTCTATCTATGTCAAACTTACGCTAGTGCCTTAAAACATAGACTCAGAGATAACGCCAATGTAATCGCATTATGGAAACAGGATGATACAAACCTTCGCCATATCTTTTCGGATCATATAAGTGGTGACATGGCATATCCGAAATTTAAAGAAATGTGTTTACAGTGTTGGGGTGACTCAAAACATAATTTTATAACTGTTGTGAAAGATTTTGATTTGGATAAGGGCGGTATCGGAGGAATTTCGACGAGTATATAAATATTTGACATTATTCAAAATAGCTAGTTCTCATCCAAAGTTTCATGATGACGGACGTTAACAATTTTATTGCGAATAAACGCAGTCTTCATCTTATGCAGGATGCTGTACGAAAAAGTTTGTAGCGTACAAAAGGGAGACGCTACATCTCAGCAAAAATTCAAAGAGATGCACAAACAATTGATTGATCCCTTGAAATAACCGCTTCCCAGTTGCAATCGATCACCGAAAAATTCCCACACCTACAACAAAGGTTAAAGTTGAAAACATGGACGTACCTATAAAGAAAATTAAACAACTCGTTCCAGAAGAACCGTTCCATCTTTACTATGCGGATGTGTTAGCTAGAGACGAGGACGAAAATATTGACAAATCAATTTATGGAGTAAAGCATAATGCGGAAACCGATACATGGAGTTTGTGGAAAAGTGTATTGATAATTAACCCGGAAACTAGCGATATAACATTAAACAATGTAATATATCCAGGTACAAAGGGTTTATACAACCTGCTGGTTTACAAAGACATCAGCCCCGAAGATGGCGATTTCAATTTGCATGAAGATTTACCGAATTACTTGGAAATGATCAAATCTGCGTCGATTTTGAGAAGAAAATTTAACCCATTTGCGGTGCACGATTTATGCGGATTCCCAACAAATAACAAAAGTTTAACAAATATGTGCAAAAATATCTCACCGAATTTCGGAGGAATCCCGAAAGAAAACAGCCAAAGAGAAGAAAACAGTCTAAGGGATCGGGTTTAGGCTTTTCTAATCGGTTTTACAAAAGTTTAAATTCAAAGCCGGTGCAATATGTCTACTGGAATAATGTACATGAACTTGTGGATCGACTGAGATTGTTGAACGCATCCAACCGAGCTGGAAATACAAGCGAGGAAAACATTAACGAGATGGTGTCCATAATAGAAGAGTTGAGAGAAGAAGGTATAATACAGTGAGCTCAGCAAATAATTACACAGTTTTAAAATGCCTATCGACCGCTTCGGACGTTCAGAGCGTAAAGATGCTGATATTCGGCGCGGTCCTCCAGGTCGAGGATTTGTGCTAACGTTGGATGGTGATGGGTACGATATGCAGCAAAGAAGGTTAGTGAATTCATCAGACCCGAAAGAAGATGGTGATTGTGTTAATCAGAGGAGTACTATAGTATTCAAGTCTGGAGAAGAAACAATTAGTTTTCGTAAACGAAGGCTAGTGGATGTAATGGACCTAAAGAAGATAGTGATTGTGTTAATAAGAAATCTGTAATCAAGCTCGTGAATCAAGCCTTTTCATACTGTCTAAAAGTTCTGATGATATACAACGTAAAGATAAAGCCTTCAATGCAAGAAACCAGCGTATCGCAATGCTTGCTCAACCAGTTGAGCCATCTGATGCAGTTAATAAACAATATGTAAATGAAAAATTGGATAAGCTTGTATCTGACTTTAAAACGTTTATACAGTTTTTATTAATTTGACTGCAACTTCCGAGACAAATGAGAAGGAGCTCGGTCTTGCAATAGCATCGATTTACGAGGCGTCACCAGCAGCTATAAAAAACAAATACTACAAACCAAAGCTTCAGTTTATGTCAAAGGTGCAATTGGATAAAGATAACCCTATTAGTTTAGCAACAGTGTTAAGCAAAAATGAGTAAAGAAATCATCGTTAAGGAATTATTTAAACCTGCAAGAAAAAATTTTCAGCGTCGTCATACAAATCTGAAACATGTGAAACGTGATCTTATCCAATCGGACTTGTGCGAAATGCAGCCTTACTCGCGTGTGAACAATGGGTACAGATATATTATAATAGCAGTGGACTGTTTCACAAAATATGCTTTAGCTGAACCTTTAAAAAATAAAACTGGATCAGAAGTTACAAATGCTATGAAAAAAATATTGGACAAAATGCTGCAAGGAGAAAATAACTTAAAAATCAATCTACAAACGGATTTTGGGAAAGAGTACTACAACCGCTGTTTTAAAAATCTTATGCAAAAATATAAGATAAACCATTACTCTACGTATTCCGCAATCAAAGCTAGCATGGTCGAGCGGTTGATTAGAACAATCAAAACAAATTGTACAGAAGATTTTACTTGCAAGGCAGTCATAAATGGGTGAATATTTTGCCTAAGGTTATGGAAGAATACAATAATACACCGCATCGGGCTATTAACATGACACCTATGGAAGCAGAAGAACATCCGGAAAGAATAAAACTTTACACCGCTAACAGCGTTTCTAAAAGTTACAAGAAGTTGTATAAGGTTGGAGACATTGTGCGTATATCAAAATATAAAGCAGTATTCGATCGAGGATTTCACCCAAACTGGAGTACAGAACTATTCAAAATTGTTAAAGTACAAAAACGAGACCGACAACCTATCTGCTACAAGATTTGGAAGGTCGGCCAATTCTAGGTGCTTTTACGGCGATGAAATTCAGCTCACAGCAGCACCCGACACGTACTTAGTGGAAAAAGTTTTACGGAAACGGAAGCACGGGCGCGAATTATTAGTGTCGTGGTTGGGGATGGTAAAGTTGGATTAAGAAAACAGACTTGCTTTAGTATCATCCAGATAATTACCTGGATGAAAAAATCATAAAAGGAGGGAGTAAAGTCCCTTAACTGGATATATGAGAGAGATTTGCTTAGAACCCCATTCCCCTCTGTGATTTGAAGCAGGAAGCATGTGTTTCATAATCGATTTACAAGGATATCAATACAAAACTAGTGATTTCTATTGCAAGGAGATTGCCATTTTGGATGTAGCGAATAATGTAATATGGCATGAGATACTGGACATGGCTGTGGAGTATAACACCCTAAGCGATGATTTCAAAAGCAAGTTCGGTGGTTAAAGCAAAGAATCCATGGGCTTAGCTGGGATGGACAGTCCACAGGTGGATATACAAATGTAGGCGATTTGCTGAAAGAAGTCATACCACCCAATGCTACAATCTATGTTAAAGGCGAACAGAAAAGGCAGTTACTGTCAAAATATTTATCAAACAACATTTTAAACATGGAAAGTGTTTTCTCACTTCCAAAGCTCAAAGAATTAAGAAGATTCGGTAATAGGTACAATCACTGTTTAAACCATTGGTTGAATTATTTAAGCTGTTCTAAAGAAAACGTATTGTTATTGAGGTCTTTTGTTAATGTATTTAATTTTAATAAAATATTTTGTCAGAATTGTTTTTATTCTAGCAAAAGCATACCTTTAAAATTTGGAAAAGTATATCTGTAAAACAGCGCATTACTTTGGAAAAATTAATGTTTTAAAATACAAATAAGAACCAATAACAGAATACATAATAATTGGTGTTTGCAAATAAATTCAGTTCTACTTTAATAAAAAAAAATGTAAACTTACCTTAAATTTTCCTTCAAAACTTTCCACAAAAGAACTACGCGAAACGACGGTTTAAAATTTCGACGGGCTTTACACAAAAGCGTGCGAAACTAATAGAATTCTACTAACCAGGCTGCGTTATATACGTTTTGAATCCGTTAATTATACTACTAAATGAGGTTTGTATTTTCCGTAAATATGTGCTGGTTACCTTGTGTAAATCCTCGGCAATTATATTTCGATTTCAAATGCACAAACATAATTAATAGAAAGTCCAAGAAAAGAAATTATAAAACAGCTTTTCACATGATCGTTAAGAAATTAAAATATTTGCTGGATTACGAGTTACAAATGAATTAATACTACATTGGAAGTTTCCGGAATTTGCGTTATAATGCTTCTACCGCGTCACGTAAGATGATTTAGGTAATAAGACCCATTTACTTTCACTCTAATTATTATTGAACAGTACTTAATCTGGTTTATTACATTTTTGTTAATTCTGGAATTTAGGTAGTTAATGATGTCATACACAAAATTAACATGACTGGTATCTAGCGAAAGTTGTAGCACGCATTTTCAATTACGAATGCATTCTTCTTTCATTACAGGAGAAATTCCATAGATTTCATACAAGCAAAATGCGCTTTCTTAATTATTAAGTCGACCTTGCCATTTCTACATTATTGTTAAGCATGCATTGGAATTTTTGGATGCGGTAATTTCTTGTTTAAAGTAACTTAGTTAAATAAAGTGTAATTTAAAATTCATAAATGATTGTATAGTCAGTTATTGCAATTGAAAACACATTCAGGGAATAATTTATTTGCTCTATATATTTTACAGTAGCGTTTCCGGACAAAACTTTCTGCTTTTAATTAATTAAAAGCATGCAAGTTTGTGGCGTATATTCCTAAATAGAAAATAAGTAGTTGATGTACCGTTGAATGGAGTTCATCCTTGTTTACACAAATATCAGATCCTGCGAACTAGCGTCTTTGTTAATATTATTTAAAAAATCAATACGTTAGATGGATAAGGTGTTCAGTGGCAGCTATTTTATCAATAAATTTTATTTAATATGTTTAGTTTTTTATTTTCAACACCAAAATTCTAAGGTTCACAAAACAATTTCTACAACCGGTTTTAAGACGTTGAAAAGAGCTAGCCGCGGAGATCTGAAAATTAGAAATAAAAAGATTCGGGTAGCTGAGAAAAATCTAATATTAATTGATACCAAACATGATAGGTTTATCTCGAAAGATGCATTGGCTAGACGAGGAAAACTATTTGTTAGTATTGCTTATAGAGCAAAGGCGAAATTTAGAGGTTTGAGAGCTTAAAGTATAATTTTGCAGGGCGTTATCCGATTTCAAATCTGTTTGCAGATTCTAATTCTGCGTAAAATTCTAAGCTAACAAGATGTATCGCATGACTAAAAAAATTTATGCGGACGGTTAGAAATCGGTCTTGGTATGAAATCTTAAAATTGGGGTAGCTCCCTTAGGGATGGCGCAATCTAAAAAATTCTTAGAAATTCGGGTAGCTGAGAAAAATCTAATATTAATTGATACCAAACATGATAGGTTTAGCTCAAAAGATAAAAAAATGGCTAGTCGAAGAAAACTATTTGGTCCAGAATGTTAGCGGTAAAAAAAATCTTAAAAATAGGTTTATCTCGTGTGTGGAAATGAGGATGCTCATTTATCTCGAAAGATGAAAAATTTAAGATATTTATCTCGAAAGATGAAAAATGGTTAGTCGAAGAAAACTTTTTGGTCCAGATGAGTGAGGAAATGAGGGATTCTGGAGGAAATGAGGCGGTGGTTCGTCACTAAATGGTCTACTTAAGTACTAGTAAAGGAAAGTAATAAAACCACAATGGCACCAAATAAGCACAAACACTAACAACGAACAATAAATACATGGAATAATCTTACTCAATGATTAGCTTCTGTACGTAGTTATCTCACATCAAAGGTCGTCGAAGTCCTAGGCTGCTGGAATGGTAACCCAGAGTAACGACAGCTGGTCGGCAACGCCAATAAATGATAAATAATAAAGTTGATAGTGCGACAACGTTCTTGAGATAAAGGAGACAGGAGCATAAACAGAATGAAGAGCATACGTATAACGCACAATGAGAAGGCAAAGGGAGGAAAAAGAAGAAGAACCCTAAAATTTAATATTAGAAATCAAGTTGCAAACAAAAATTGAGATATTAATTACCACGTAAGTGGGTCAATTAAATGTGCACTAACTGATTTAGAGATAACAGGACGTTACAATATTTAGATTTCAATAACGAACATCTTCACCTCGAAAAATTAAAATAATAAAATTTAATCTATTTTAATTCATACCAATTATGAACGATGATGATGAATTTAAATCCACTACAAGTGAAAATTGAAGCTTGCAAAAGGTATTCTAGAACCATAAAACCAAAATTGCCAAACTCCAATAATTATTTGTCGGTTCTACCTAAATCCGTAATCAATACGTTTATATCGGCAGAATCCAACTTTCACCAACAACGATCAAAATAAGAATACCTCTTATCCACAAGGACAAAAGCACTGCAGATAAGTAACGTAAATTTGAGTATACGGCAATAACTTGTAATTATGAAGGTTAACACAAATGAAGCGCAAAGGTAACAACGATATAGATAGCAGGACAATGCTATCAGCAGACAATTGAATTTAGAAATATTATATAAATAGAATGCTGACACAGAAGTGTCGACCGGAAGGTTACAATAGGTTTGCATGTCCTTACAAAAGTTTTAGCGCTCATGTAGCGCTCGTTGACTGTTCTCGTTTATTTTTCATTTTTTTAAATTTAGCGCTGGTACCACATCCTAAAACAAAATATTAGTTTGGTCGATACTTCCAGTTAATTTATTGGTATATTTTTATTTTATATTTTAAAAATATTTTTAAGTTTGCGGTCCGCACCGCAATACAAGAAAAAAACAAAAAAAATTTCGAAATATCCAGCCAACTTTTTGATAGATTTGCATAAATCTACCACAGTCGCTAATACACATGTAGCTTGTTACGCTTCAAATGTCTTCACAAAGATTTTAAAAATAATCCGTTCCACGATACTGTTTGTATATTTCATTTAGGGGTATTGCACCTTGTAATTTAGCTAGAAAATAGGTCGTGTGAATTATTCTCGGGATTTTTAGAAATAGTTATTATTATTATGTATTTGGATGGAAAAGAATGTCAAACTAATTTGCCACACAGATTAGAAAGGGATATTCATCGTTTTCCTCGACCAGTGAGAACGCGCTACGCTCAACAAGTGGTTTACATATTCGAAATAACGATCGGTCATCGTTTATTCTAAACGCAGTTATCTTATTTTGAAGAACTGTGGGAGTAGTTCTTCATAAATCTGAATAACTCCTTTAACTCTATCAACACCAACAATCTAGTGAAGATTTCTTTCTTCGACAAACACGAGAGAATCCAAATGGCCGCTTGCAGGACTTAGAAAATATTTCTAAAACATAAAGAATCTTAATATATCAACTACTAGCAAATAACAACAGCGCTAATTTAGTCATAGATAAGATAACCAAAGATTTAGTTAAGAAAAATGTCTTGAAAAGGAGAAAGCAAGTTCCTGCTACAAGCAGAGACACAAACACTGAAGATAAAGCAGACAGCGCTTAAGAGCAAATAAAGCCTTTTTATATAAGACAGCGGAATATGTACAAGAAAAATAGAGTTAAACTATCAAGCAACATAATACACAACTTAATAGCATCCAAAAATAACAATAGTCCAAGCTTGGAGAAAACAAAATCAACATACGCCAAAATTTTCAACGGGAAGGATATAAATGACAACGCGTTTGTAAAACACAAAAAGAACACGATAGTTAAAGATTGGATATTGCACCTTACTATCCCATACAGAAAATAGTATGGGCATTGAAATCAATAAAATTCCTTTTAGCAGACCTTGATAACTCACCATTCGGGCAATGCAGAAAACCTTTTCAACTTACAACTCTTTTTCAACGCAATATTGTACACAAGCTATATCCCATGAGCCGTGAAACAATATACAACGATTCTTATCCAGAAAACAGGAAACCTAAAAGAAATAAGAAACTAGCGCCCAGTCGCAATTGAAAGCATTCACAATAAAAACCATCAACAAAATTACAGCAGCTAAACTGCAAGCTGTGAACCTACGCTTTCTAAAACAAGGATTTATAAAAAGCGATGGATGCTTATGCAACACCCTAGTAACACATTGCCTTATAAAAGAAGTAAGAAGAAACTAAGCCATACCACATCGTTATACTGAACATATCTAAAGACTTCGATCCCATTCCCCACTCTACTATTACCAGAGTTTCACAACGAGTCGATATAAATCAAACCTTCAGTAAATATATTTTTGAATCCTATTCCAACTGCACCACAACCATAACATCTATGGCGAAAGTAACCATCCCCATAGACATTATTCCCTATATCACTTATATTATTTAACATGATATTTGACGAACTCTTAGAAACGATGAAACCATCACAAGGTAGCTTAAACATACCGGGCAGTGAGACAACATCCACGCTGGCGTATGCGTGCTTTTTGGCAACACAGTGGTAGAAACCCAAACTTTGATACAAAAAAATATCAGAACTTCCTTGAAAGAAGGGGCTTACAAATTAACGTGCGGCCATGTCGTTAAGGGTGGTCCCAAGTAAAAGAAAATCTACGTAGGCGCTGTTGGTGAGTTCTCTTACAACGGACAATAAATACCACAAATTGGTCCTCATGAATTAACCAAATACCTAGGCAGAAATATCACTTATATAGGTATTGAGAATTCATCGGTAGGAGACGAGACAAAAATTACGAAATGTCAAAAGGTCTGCCTTAAAACTCCCATCAAAACGTACCTCATTTAACGGCTGCTTTGACTCTATGACCATAATAATTACCATGCAACACTACAGCCAGTAGATAAACTTATAAGAACATCAGTCAAGAATTTCGAACGCCTTCCAAAAGCAACACCTAAGGGATTCTTATACGTAACCACAAAAGACGGTGGCATTGGATTATTATCGTTAGAGTTCTATATTCCCTTCATCACCCATAAAAGAATTGGAGGCCTAGAGGGAAACGGAGACACTAGAATTAGATCCATAACTTAAAACTGAATGGTGTAAATAGTTTAAGAATAACTTACATAAGTCCCCAAGCACGAAAACAGAATACCACACTCATTGAAAGGACAAACTAAAGCTATCCACCTCCTAAAACCGCCTTGCACAAGCACAAAACTCAAAAGCTAGAAGCAGCTGGATATAACAACCGCCGGATGTCCATTGATAGGGTTTCCGGAACCTAGTGACAGCGACCAACGCGAAAATGTTAAAATCCAATTATAAGGTGCTGGCTCATAGGCCCATATTCATAAACAATTCTCAATGTCAACCTTAAGTAAGCTTTACTGAAGGTGATCTTGATACTCCAGCTACATATGCTTTTCATAAACAACACTTCGGGTATTCTCGTGTAAGGTATAGTTTAAGGAAGATTCTAGGAATATTTGTGCTAAAATTACTAGTTTTATTTTAGTTACTAATACTTGATATTTGTAAAAATTTTCATGACATAAATATAAGGTTAGGTTTTTTTCTAATAATTATTTATTTAATATTAATTATCATAATTTGTAGTATGGAAAGTAAAAAGCCCTACACGGAAAAAAAAAGTTTGTTGGCCTCCCACGTACAAGAATTTGCCAGTGCTTTAGAAAATAAAGTTACTGATGGAGCAACCTGGCATAAAAAACAAGAATGCTGGCAAAAAATTGCAACATTTTTAATGCCCAACCGGAAGTGTCTGCTCCGAGATCCGACAAACAGTTAAAAAAATGCTGGGACAATTTAAAGCAAAGGTACTTATTATTAAAATAAAATGTTAAGAACACATAATTGCAGGAAACGAAAATTAAATACATTGGAAAGGAAAAGCCTTTTGAAAACAGGTGGTGGACCACCTATTGTATCACCAAAAAAAGATGTTATGAATATGATAGATGATATTGTTCCCAATTTAGATGTGGAAGTAGAAATTCCTACTTCATGGGATAGCAATAATTATTATAATAAGGGTTTGTAAATTCATATACAATAAAACATTGTTATTATCTTGAATTGTTACAGAAAACACCTCATTTGACAGTGCGACTTTATCTACCGTTCAAAAGGATTTACACTCTCCATTATACCATAAAGGCATAAAACCCCGTGATTTAATAAGTTTAATTTGTATTTCGTAACGTAATTGCATCTGTGGATAGTAAGTAAAAATTTGGGTTTAAAAATATTCTTCGTCTAATATTTGCTGTCAAAAAAGTTCTCGATATTATGTAAACGCGTTCATTTAATTTGCATAACAAGATTAAAATTAAAAACGATACAGAACACGCAGTCGTGTATTTTAAATTGAAAAACGTATTTCTTTCTCTCAGTTCGTTTCAGAGTCTTTTACTACTCGTAAAAATATCAGTCAACCGTTAATGAGTTTTTAAAACTATAACGTAGGTAATAAACGACGTCGAAAGTTGATGTTAAGTAAGATTTTAAAGTAGATACGTAAACTGATTTTTAAAAAATGAACGGTAATAAATTCTTGCAAAATAATTTTTAATTTACACGTACGAGTATGATATGGATTTTCAAAGTAATTGAATGATACTGATGTGGATTTGAGAAAGAGTGCATAGAATTTAATTACACGATTGGGACATGGATATGAGCTTACGGCATAAAAAAAGAAAATGACAAATAGCGTAATTTAACAGTAAATCATTGTTTTAAAATATTTTAAACGATATTTTTGCTTTATTTATTTAAGCATGTTAGATTACATAAGAATTTGATTTGTAAATCTGTTTTTTTTATAAGTGGATAACTTGATTTAAGTGTGGTCAAATTTCAGTTATGGCCATTATAAAAGGATTTATTGAACACAACTGATCAACTACGTTTGACTTTAATTTAAAAAGTAGTAAAACAAAATATCTACTATAATTTCTATTAGTTTGTACATAGTTAATTTTTTATATTAAACTTAAGCTATCGTGACGATGTTGAACGTTATCGTTAGATAGTAATGTTTGTATGTACGTATTTTTGAAGATATTGGTATTTTTAAAAGTTGTATGTAGATATAGCACGTGTTATTTGAAAGATTGTTTGTAAACGAATATTTGATGTCATTATAAGTTTGATGTTTAATTTTCGTAGTTTCATTTAAACTTAGTTAGCAAGGTAATCAGAGGCAATACTTTTATTCAGGCATCTTCAAGCGACAATCCACAGCACTTTTATCAACACCCAATCTGGGGCTCGGTTTTTTTATCGCACAATCCACAACAATCTAAAATGATATGAGCATGTTATGAGAATGTCATGAGCACCATACTGTGTAGATACAACATAACAAACCTGAAAAACGAAGAAATTTTGTATATACTAAGAAAAAACATATCTCCTAAACCAATCGAGATAGGACAGTGGTCATATTAACAATTTTTGTTGCAAATTAAGTGTGCTATATCCCAGTTCATTTTTGCACGAACGATACCATTCACCCTGTATACACCGATCAAAGAAGGCTATCAGAGTTAATTAAATTGCATTGAGTTCCGTTCAGGTTCGTGCTTTACAACAGGTTTAAAAATATTTGTCAATAAATAATGATGAATTTTAAAGTTATAAACGTTAAGAATTGACGTTAAAAGTTGATTTTAATTTAAGTGTGAAGAACTAAGATTTAAAGTGAATAATAGAATTTAGTTTAAGCAATGAATAGTGATAAATTTCTGCTAAATGAAAAAATAAATGATATATGTGAATGTTTAAAAAACATTTTGGGTAAATTACTTTTAAATGAATAAACGGTAATGGATATAGATGTGTAAGTTTAATTAACGATTTTAGACATGGAAAAGCTTATGATCCCAGCAAAATCCAACGGTAAAAGCAAGTATATCATTGTTTTAAAATCTTTTGAAAAGGCATTTTGTTTGCTCTATTTATTTAAGTGGGTTAGATTACATAAGAATTTGAGTGTAAATCATATATTTTTTTGTAAGTGGAAAATTATAAATATTTTTATGAGTTTGAGTTTCGGCAAAATTTTATCATTATAAAGGACTTTATTGTATGTATCTGTTTAGCTACGTTTAACTTCGATCTAAAAAGAATTAGTAAAAATTATCCATTCTTATTTCTAAAAATTTGAACATAATGTGACTTACATAAGGGCGATTTGTGAAGTAGTAATTAGAAAGAGAGATTTTATGGCCTCTATTTTAGTAATTAGTTATAAACATTTTTTTTATTCTTAAAATATGCTAACGATTTGTAGATTTTAACGTTTGTAAGTAATTTTTTTTATGACATTGTACGTTAAAAAAATGTATCTCGATGTAGCAATTGTTTGTTAAGTAATATTTGATGTCATTATAAGTTTGATGTTTCATCCTCGTTGTTTCATTTAAACTGAGCTAGGCAAAGTAATTCGGGCGACACTTTTTATTCGGACATCTTCAGGCTATAAATCAAAGCATTTTTATTGACGCCCAATATGGGGGCTCGTTTTATTCCAATCGAGAGGTTCATTTCATTTTTACGCTATCATGACATATGATGTATCTGTAAATACTGTCTTATGAAAATCATAAAAGCAAATTTACCTAAACAAATCAAGCTAATATTTGCAAAGTCATTAACAAAACAATAACTTGATTGTTTTTCCCCTTTTGCTTCGTACGTGGGTGGATGGGTGCGTGCGCGTTCGTACGTGTGTGTGTAGCAATATTTGAAAGTGTAATTTAAAAAGAAGCTTCATAGTAATGAGCATTTGTGTTGAAGTGAGTTTTGAAAAATTATTTAGCAGCGAAACTACTTAAAATCCATTAGCAACAAATTCAAGCTTCTACAAAAAATTGCGACATAGGTCAATAGCAGATTTCTTCATTTTTCAATAGAGCTTGACATGCTTCAAGATCTTTGGTTCGTTGGAGTCATAACTAAATTGTTCACGGTCTGTATTTTCAGAAAAGATCATAAAGAGCGAATAGTAGTTATTCAAAATTTTCTTTTCATCACTATTCGAAGATTAATACGTAGTTAAACATTCCACATAATTGTTATGTTTCTTCACTAATTACCATTCCTTACTTCACCATTCTAAAATATATTCGGTTATTACAATCCCAGGTGATCCGATTGAACCATTGCAGTTTTTAATTATTAATCACATTACAGCTTGGAAGTACAGGATAAACTGAAATGTTTTTCTATTTAATCATAAAGTGGACGATTTTCAGATATTTTTTATTGGTAAAATGCAAGCTTACTGAAATAGAATTTTAAGCTCGGAATGTAACGGATCACGAATTGAAACTGAACGAAGCGTTGTTACCGAGAGATGTGTAGATAATCTTGAGGTTTAACGAAATTGAGTTTGCAGTATTGGAGTATAACGGGACCACAACCAACGTATACAATATAAAGAACTTGCAATCATATTGCTATGCCATTTTTTGTGTTCCAAGCTCATCCTTCCTCGATAGCAATTCCTGGAAGATAACCTGACTGCTTCATACTTGTAACATCTTCCGTATCTTCCTTTGAGCGAGTCTATACGTATCAGGAACATGTCGGATTGTGTCTTTAGAGAGCTGCTGAAATTGAGTTTGCCCATTTCACAAACTCTAATGGCATACAGACACTTTAACGGATGTTAATTTCTATTAACTATCGCACGGTACATTTGCAAGCGCGTCAAATGAAAACTAAATAACCTCTAACCTAGATTTTAGAGGAAAATAAATATTAATGATATGATATACTTTTATTCCAAAACGGGAGGCTTATGTTTAGTTAAATAAAATCTGGGATCGTTTCGGGAAGAGACTAATTGAAATTATAAATAAAGATGGGGAAGTAAATTGTACTATGGTGTTCACATACTTATATTTTTGCACATCCGGAAATATGCTTCAAAACCCTGCCTATCCCAAAACACCGCATATGATTGTAAATTCTTTTCCTTCATCATTAAAGTGGGTGCACCTAGTTTTGAAGTGAATCGGATTTTATCAATTTAGGAATGCGGAAACTGAAATTAGGTTCTAGTTTTTCTTTTTCAAAATTCGCAAAAATTGCATTTAAATCATTCTTCAATAAAAAAAACTTCTATATAATATGCACAGGGGCGCAATGGGTTGTGATGATATTTAGAATGTTATAATGTAACGTATTTTTTTTCTAGTTACATTTAGTTCAATAAAATAAAAATAAAACAGCTATAATTTAAAATATTTAATTTGTGAATTACCATCCAATAGAAATTAATGTATAATATTCATAATAACGCTTAGATTCTTTTACGTTTATACTCTAAAGTTCGTTACCAAGCTCTGTCAAGTTGTCAGTCGGCACTTCATTATCAGCGTTCGAAAGGGCAGGCTGCTTTGCAGAGTAAGTGAAGTCGAGATGGCCGTGTGTAAACACGTAGCTTCTAACAAAGATAAAAAAAAGTAGAGAATTGGTAAATTCTTGGTGTCTGGAGGTCGAGCTTAACAGCGGTTGCGTGAGTATGATTTTCGATAAGCCTCGCTCCGAACAGTTCAGTTGATCCCTACAGGCCTAAGAAGATGGAAGCCCCTTTGGACATCATTTAGACATGCAATATCTTAAGGACATATCTTGAATAATATCTCCGATAATAAATTAAAACAATTTCTGAAGGCTATATTTTAAAGCAAGAATTTATGGTTTCGTCCTATTTAATATAACATGCAGTAACGTAGAAGCCGATTTCACATGTGTTTCTTATATTTCAACCTTACCGATGAATAATATCAAACAAGGATGTTATGGTTGGTTTTGTGATGTAGTCGTTGTATTCCAATCAAATTTGATGCAGATGGAAATTTCCGACAGCTGAGGTCAAGGTCCAGTATTTTTAGTTCAGTTTCGATGCACGTGAGTGTTCTTTAGCATTTAATAACTTTGAAAATACAGTAAATTACTATAAATTATCTAACATTAAATATTTGAATAACGTAAAAAGAAAATAGTTTTTGAGAAATTAGTGAATTAAATAATATGTTGCTTGCTTGTCAGAATGTTTGCACATGTACGCAAATAGTATATTTTATAAAGTTGTGAATGGCAACCTATGTCAGATATAAAAAAATATAGATTCAGTTTTCCTATCTAGACATCATATGCTGTCTTGACTTAATTTAAAATATGTTTAAAGATTTTGAGGTCATGAACTGGCACTTTCATCGACATACGAAATTCGCGTATTTATTGTAGAATAATTAGAATTAGAATTAGAATAATTACATTTTACAAAGTCTGCACTTTGATAATTAAATTCTGTTGTGAAGATCAAGGAAGTACTTCGCTGATTAAAAGAAATTTATGTATTATGAATAACTTAGAAATTCACGTCAATCTAATTAAATTTTATAGAAAAGATCCATTCAGAGATCTTCTTAATTTTGAATGCAAAACTTTATTTGTCTATTTCTGTTCTAGAAAATTATTATGAGAAAATTTTATAAACATACAAACTTAAATATTGCCGTTATACATATATATTCAGAAATTTATCCAAATAGAATCTATTTTGTGTTTTGAAAGATGTTTTATTATTTAACATTCAAAAATTGCAAGTCCTCCCGGAATAGAAAGTGTGTGTAATGAAAACAGATTCCCTCGGCACATTTTAGAAGCCTAAATTCTATTATTTTATTTTTGGCAAATGTTTTTGAGGACACAAATGGTGTCCATGTTGTGCTTTTGTTTGTTCACAGGTAAAGCTGAGACATCTGTATGACATCCGGTGGTTGAGGTCTTGGTAAGTGTGTCCTAAAGAGTGAAATTCAGGTTTTATGGCTATGTTAGTGGTGTTAAGATAAGGTTTCCGCATTCTCCTTATACAAGCACAGTTAAATTTTGTTGGTTATTGTATTGAAAAATACGGTGGCGCTCATTAAATATATTTTTGGTCTCTTATCCACCCATGACCCAAGCTCATGATCTACCCAGAGCTAACACTCGACTAGCCGTTTATATCTTAAGAGTTTTTCTTTGTCTCAAGCCATTCTCCATCCAACATTACCTTGGGCTTACATTAAAAAGAAGAAATTCTCGACCTTGTGATATCAGGTTGAGGGTTAGGAAACTTGGAGGTTTAATTTTTAGCTGATAGTCACGAGGGTAAAGCTTCTAAAGAATAAAAAGAAAATATTACAAAATAATTTATATTTTATATTACAATAATAAGAAATGTAGTTAAAAGTTTATTTATTGTACAAATAATGCAGTTTGCATAAATACTATTAGTTTTTAAAAATAACATTTTCTAAATGCACATTCTGCAAGACGAGTTTAAAATTTTTGCGTAACTCTGTAACATACCCTGATTTATCCCTCTTAAGTAATGTTGATGTTTAAGGCTTGAAGTGTGCGGGGTTTATTTCCTAAGGTTAAGTCGGGTGGCTTTTCCGGCCAATTAACATCACCCTGTTGCAGTATGAGTGTTCAGGAAACATTCTTCTCAGAGTAGTCATGCAAATTCAGACAGTATGATATGTTGCTCCATCTTGTTGAAACCACAGATTCTTCTGTATTCCCATGACTGCAATTTAATTAGTTAAGAAACCTAAATAATCTCCAAATTTAACCTAGGCGTTATAATAACTGTAGTGTCATCGTCAAAAAGTGCGATCCAAGTATTCCAACTGCACTCACAATTCACTACATTTGATTTTTTAAAGCTCCATCCGAAGTTACTAGATTGGCCAAGAGCGAGTTTTTACCTATAAATTTTAAATCTTGCCAAACCCTTGCTGTTCCAAGCAAGATAGGGATCTTTTGATGTTTAACGTGCGTGACAGCACTCACATACGGAACTTACATTTTACCACTCATCTGACCGGGGGCGTATTTTTGTGAAAAATGCTCGTCTAAGATTTTTCAAGTGGATCGTGTCAGGTTTCGAACCCGTGACCTTAGGCGTAGTAGTAACACGCATACCAAATGCGCCATGGAGATGTCACTCGCACCGCATCACACGATAACTTTTTAGGAATGCAGAAGCTGTTTGTGAATTTGCTCGGGCTTTTTTGCAGACCAGTAGCGGAAATTCTGTTTATTGACATTCTCATATAAGAGAAAGAGCGCCTCGTTAGAGATTATAAAGTTGGCGAATGCATACTTTTTCCCCTATAATACTTTCGTTATGCATATAATTATAAAGACGAACTATAACGTTTACGTATTTGTTGTTTTTAAAATCATGTTATAAAATAACGACAAGCAATCACAAAATGCAACGCTAAATTTCAACATGGAAGTCGAAACAACAAATGTCATTTGCCATATTTGTTGATATTATTCTGCTATGTATAACCTCTTTTTTTAAACCTTTATTCTGCTATATAACCTCACTTTTTACCATTTAACTAAACTAGTGCAAAACACATTTTTTCGTTAGCACTTATGTACTATTCTATACGGTGTAACATGTGTAATTGACGCTAAGGACCCTTTAAAATTTACGTTACCACGGAAACGTAAATGAAAAATTTGCACTGGTTAGCTTACAGTGACAAGGGCGGATTCTATGAAAACAAATGAAGCATCGTTTATGGGGCAGGCATGCCTTTCCTTTTACTTACTAGGAAAGGTGTCTAAACTTTTGGTCTAATTAGAAATGCTAAGCGGCAACCCACCTGGAACTGGAGTTTTGACCTTGAATAAACGATGAGCGATCTACAAGACAACTGAAGAATTATCTCTGATATATGCAGGTTGATGGAGCTCTATTTACACTGACGTTTCCATACTACCTTAACTCAAGCGCAAATAATAATAATAATATCCCACACTAGTTCTTTAATGTATATTAAAACAAAAATATCGTACAACACACACAAATAAACGAAGTTCAATCCTCATTGGCCAATTGCTTATATCTAAAAAAAAAACTTATATTTATACTAGTTAAAGTATTTAGCACTTTGAAAATATATGTAAATTGCTACGGATACAATTTTAGTGTTAGATTTGTTACATTGCGCTTTTATTAAGTGATCACCAACATAAATGTCTGTATAGAAATAATCTTTTATGCAACCAATGGAATACACATTGTACTAGGCATGCCCGGTATACATAATTATTTTGTTAAATTATAATCTTCCCTCTTCTTAAAATTTTGTCCTTACATCAAAACCAATGCTGTTTTCTAGTAAGTAAGTTATATCTAAGTTAGTTACGCGTGTTTAGCGCATCCTGGGGTGCAAACGAGGGCTACGGGCAGATACGTAATCAGTTAATTGCGCCTAAACGGAAGGCTGAGTGAGGTGTCAGGCGAGATATTTATTAAAAGACTTGGATTTTAAGTGATTATTTATGTTTATATTCGCGTTGAGAATTTAATATGGTTTCGTTTGTAAAAGTGATGCTATATAAATTAAAGCTTACAGGATAACTGAAGAAGTGACAAAGTGCTAAGTTTGGATTCAGAACAGAGTAAAATCTGTAGGTATCGTATTAATTTACACTATTAAGCATGCTCCAACTTCTTTTTGTGAAGAAATATTAGAATTCACGGTTTGTAGATGGTGGTGATCTGGTTACAAATATTATCCAGCGCTGCGTTCAACCATCACGACGTGTTTTCTGAAAAAGTAGTTGTTTGCCTTGTATGATGATGATTCGCTTGTATACGAGCAACCTCGTACAGGAAGGGGCCCCTATCTAACATTATTTTATCTGCGTTTGGTGTTATAGTTTACTTCGCCGACGTTATCAAACCGCGGAACTTAGGGAAAGAATTATATTAATAAACTTCAAAGGCGCGTGAAAGCGAAATAGTATTGACGCGGAAAATTCGAGTTACTAATATTAGCATAATTTAGGATAAGTGGTTGCTAGCATTATTATTAATACCTAAGTTTATTCTACATATGTTTGATAGTTCTTTGACCCTAAATAGTTAAGAATTTTTTTTAGCTAAAATAGGAGGGATGCAATAAGGTTGTTTTGTAACCTTTGAGGTTTCTGTTTTTAGTAGTGAATATAAGCGTTAACTAGGATGTTCATTTTCCTTTATTATTGTCGAGAATAAAACCACGTAACTGGAATCCAGTACTTTTTCATTTCATGTTTTTAAGTAACCCACGAAAAGAACCCGTAATTAAGAGTCGATACCCGTAAGTCTAGTTCAACATCAACAAAACATGCAGCAAATAGAATATTAGAATTTGGTTACTTACAACTTTTCCATGAATGGAAGGTTCAGCCACTCAGCCAAAGCAAGACAAACTTAGGTGTCAGTAATCCGTAATCCAGCTAGTGTTGACTGAAAGCATTCATTACATAAATACTTTCACCAGGCAACGATAAACTATTTAATTCCGCAATTACATGCGCGTTCGGGAGCATTCATACACGTCCGAGTTTATTATGTTACTGTAACGCGGATTATTGTAAACCCGTTCATCTACTTGAAGGAAACTACAAGTTTGTATTAAACGATTCGACTGAATGCGTATGAGTTTATCGAATTCGCCTCCCCATTATGTGATAACGGTATTTATAAGATACATAGTTTTGTGGAATTTCTTAATTCCAACTATTCACAAGGTGCATGCGATATAAATTGAACTTGTAGTTAAAGTCAAGGGTTTCTTGGTGCATGAGAATCTATGTATTAGTATTTTCACACTGTCTATTTACTACTAGATCTGTGGGAGGGTTAGTTTCTACGCATTTAATTTTATGGTGTTTTTGCTTCTATCTATTTAAATAATTTGCAATTAGTTTGGTATCTTACCAATGGAAAATGTTTTCAATTCCATGCTTGTAGAATGATTAGTCATGGAAAGTATGTCAGTTCTGATTTTTAATTGCTGATTGTAAAAGAATATACTAAATATTTTACTACCCATTTCGGTATTTTATTTTAATAATATAATGAAATAGTCTCATTATAAACTGTACACTACCCAATTTCTATAAAATTGTACTCCGGTTCCTAAACTAACTCAAATCGATAAATGTTTCTTTATGTGCCAATGTATGCATAATTAATGCGCGTAGGTTACAATTGTATCACTTTACCGCAACATTAGTAGAAACGTCTTTTGCAAAAATTCACTAATATAAAATTATTTAAAACGTTCATATGAGGGTTATTTAGTTAAAGCTAAAAATTCACAACAAAACTGTGAAGCTTGTCGCGCTGATGCGTGGCGCTACACGAAAAATTGCAGAGAAGTTTTCAAATGTCCGCTAATTGATACACGGTTTCCATGTTGCCTTCCCTGCCGAGTCATCTATACTTCAGATTATTCTGTACAGTTTGTCAAATTGCGCGGGTTCTTAGTACTTGTTAAGAATGTCTTCAAGTAGTAGTTCCGATTGAGCTGCGCACGTCCTTTCCTGATATGTCATTAGTAAATCTCTTAAGGGTTCCATGTTATTTGTTCATTTATCGTTAATTCCTACGCCAATGGTGTAAAGTAGTACTGTAACGAAGTTCAAGTGATGCGATTTTAAACATGGAGAGTTGGACGTGATCTTGCTGTGAGTTGCGGTATTAAAGACGCTAAGGGCAAAGGGGTTTATTACCGGTGCGTGAAGAAGCATGATGAATGCGACGGACTTGGGTATACGATCAAATAGTTTTATTCTGTTTTTAACTATTAATGTTGTAAGTGGGTCGTGTTCATGTGAATTGGATTAAGAGTTTATCTACCAGGAGTATCCTCGAAACTGTCAGTGGAATTTAAATTAGGTAAACTCATTCTGTTAAGGTGTACGTGTTATTTTAGCTGTTTGTTAGGTTTATTTTGAACATCCCGTACATTTTTTTTTGTTAATAAGAAATACGCGGTCTAATAATTTTCAACTCAAATCCCTTTGGCGTTAAAAACGAAAATTAATTCAGTAAATTGAAATAAGCCTATCACGTGTTAATTCATATATCTATTTGTATAAATTCGATTCCTATTGTTACATCCTATAGTCTAATTAATAATAAATATTCCTAAGAATTTCTCAACGTTAAGTTTATGCTAAAATTAAACAGGCGATAACTGGTTCTAGGTAACTGATAATTGATTCTTATCTGTTTTCCATTGTAAGCTTCGTCAAATCAAAGCCGCGTATTATCCCAATAAACCGTGTTTTTCCAGTTTTATTTCCTTAACAACAATATTACTTTGAGCTCTGGTCATAATTGAAACGAAATTAATATTCACTTGCTTTTCAATCTACACGACGAAAACACGTGTAGACTGGTTAGTTTTTTCCGATTTTCTGTATGAAAAGTTCGCGCACGTTTTACAGCGTGCTCCTTCGGCGTCCCTTAAAACCACAATGAATGGTCGCCTCTTGTTGTGATGGAAAGACCACCCCAGGGCGGATCTCGCGCACCTCTGTTTCGCACCGTTTTTACAGACAGTAGGAGCCAACCTGACGGTGGTGACTTTAGGGTGAGTGTTTATACACTAATTTTCTTATATGCATACCCGTTGGAAACAACATATGTACATGGGTCTACGGATGCATCACCTTGTTGGTGGTAAAATGGTTGGTTGTGTATATGTGCGAGGATATTATAATGGTTACTGATTTTTTTATTAGGATAATTTTATGTATAGAATTCCGTACTTACAATGCTGAATTCGAGCTGTGATTTTTAGTAGGGTAATTTTGTTCCCCTTTCTTGTATGAAGATTAATATAAGGGGTGACACAAAAACTACAGATCGCGGTGTTAAAAATGATTTTTTTTTGTAGGTAAAATACCCCGCCCACTCGTCGATTGAGCCTGGTCAATTTCTTCTTTTTCTTCCTCGATTTTATTTTCTTTTTTTAAGACTACGTCGCTGAACGTAGCATGTTGTCAAGGTGCTTGGCGGTTTTAACGCACCCCTCGATTGTATTAGAATGTCGATGGTGTAGACCCATTTCATGGTTTAATAATTTATCGAAGAAAGTATATTTATAATGAGAGGCATGCATGCAAACGGTTACATAAGAAAGGCCTAAAGAATCCAATTCGTTCGTATATTCAGCGCTTGCCGGCAAAACTAAACTATAAATAAACTTCGCGTTGTCTTGGGTAAAAGGGTATCGAAAGCGGGACAAAGTGACAGTTTAGTATAGGATCACCATACCGGGAAATTGGAAATACCTGTGCGTTAGTTTATAAGTCCCGTGCAATTATAATTTTTGCATGTTTGTTTATTTAGGTTCTAAGGACACTAGTATTGAAAGGGGGTTGTATCTTGATGAAATTTACCGTTTTTGTTACTGTATAGTTAATATTAATAAATTTATTGGTAAATGGATATATATAGTTTTGTATTCAGAGTAGCTCAACGTTATAGGTCCACACTATTGACCCAAACTCACCCTGAAATCTTGAGTCCGCACTTGTGGGCACATTAAATAATTTATATGATCAATTATTTATATGAAGATTTATATCACACTTGTACGATCATCAGAGGTTTAAACTACAGATGTTGTAACCAACGCTTTACCTAAGGACAAGTAGTGCAATCGAAGTTGTAATTAGAACTCACTTGCCATAACTACGCACGCAAATTTATATATATTTTAATTGTTTTCGAAAACTCCAGTATCTACAAGAATTGGGCAAATTACTTACTCGAGATTTCCTACTGTTTGTCCCAAATATACCTATTGTAATCTTAATAACACTTAAACGTAACAACCTTGTACCTGTCAATCGAGCCATTTTGCACCGCAGGGCTGTCAATCATCAGATATTTGAAGATGTCACGCTACAGGGTGCACACTAATTATCTTTAGTGAATACATACTCTTAGCTTACATTCCGATGTATTATTCTGGTGAACGCCAGACCGAAAGGCGTTACACTATGCATCTAAATATGATAAACAACTTTGAAAACAAATGAATTCATAAACGTTTTCTATTGTCGACAAAAACGCGTACAACAATCTCAAAGTATGGACTAGTTCCAAAAAACAAATACTTTGTGACTGTGAAACCACCATGGCATTTTTAAAATTGCGGAAGGAATTAAACTAGAAATTTAGTGATAAAAACTTGCAAGAACACTTCATGCATTGGAATAACTGAAAGAATGAATGGAATTAGTTAGTATGTTTGTGACGGGTTAGGATCTAAGCTTGCCAACTGGCAGTCAAATTACACGAAATTTATAAATAAACAAAGACAAACTGGTGAAGGTAAAATTAGTAAACCCCTTTTTCGTTGAAATGAATGAAATTCTCGTAATAACGACAAGATTCGACCAGTATTAATTATCGACTCCATTCCTGCTTACACTTCATCTACAATTGCAACAACAACGCTAACTGCTCATCTCCGCTATCTACTTCAATACCTTTTACACATTCAACTTTCAAATCTAGTGATTAGACATTGTGAGACGGGTCAAGTAATAAGTTTAAGGAAGTACATTTATCAGTTTGGGCAAACAACCTGAAATATTAGAAATTAAATTAATGCAAAAAATGAAGAGAACGGGAAAGCCGAATTTCCTACACTTATTTATGCAAGAAAACGCCGAAACGTCATGACGAAATAAAGGTATTATTTAAACATACATAAGAAAAAGCAATAAATGAAAACGAAGTAATAATAGCAGCAGCTGCTTAAATATTTTATTTCCATACTTATGATTGTACAATAAATATAACAGTTCTTCCTATTCTAATAAATTTATTTACATTTAAAACAACCTTGTACAGACATATCTTTACAAAAATCAGCTATTCAACTTTTTTTAAGATAACAGTATTTCTTCGTGACGCATGTTCTCATTCTCCTGGTCATCACGGTCGTCCTCGGATTCAACGTTTTCATTCCACTGATCCGTATTGAAATAGCAATAGTTATGCACTACACAAGATACAGCAAATCTCTTGGTAGCCTTTTCAACACTGTTGACATTTATAAATTCGGAATCCACTTTTAAGCAAGCCAAATACAGGCTCGGCTACGATCCTTGTTTTCCTATGGCAAGAAATGTTTTTCTGCGGATTTCGAGAAAATTATAATGCTTCCACACATTGATATGTTTAAGAAAGTACTTTTTCGTTAAAGACTGATAGCTTTCAACGTGAGTTTGGTGCCGTTGAAAAAAATTAAATCTTAAGCCGTTTCTTGTTTTGTGGCATGAAGCCATATCAAGGTGAAAAAGAGGAAGACTTAATAAGTACTTTTCATTCATTTTTATTACATAGACGAGACATAGAGGAAATTAATACTTGTTGTAGTGGACAAGATAAAAATTGATTTACCTTATTCATATCATCAATTCGACAAAAATCTCAGCAAACAAAATTGCGGTTCATTATTTTGAACCAGAACACAGCAGCAGATAGAATCCACCATGAAGTGTAATTGTTTTTGAAACAAAAAAAATAATTTAGTATTTCAAGGATTTTAAGATCTGTGTGTAATTTGAAAATTTTGGAAAGGTAGACATCAAGGAAATAATGGTACCTGATTTTTATATATAATCGAATGGAACCTCCACCTATAGCATTCAAAATACAAAGTCAAAGCCTTAGTTAAGGAATCTAGTTGAAGTACCGTGTTACGTTAACTTTTTGAAATAGAGTGATTCTGCATTAATTTGCACTTTGATTAAAAACACTAAGCTAAACCGTTTTATGTTATTCTCAAATTATACAAGCTTGACAAGTTCAATAAATACGCATTAAACTGTTCTAGTGTTTTGTACAATAAGAATACAGTTTATAAATTCTTTGAAATGCCATCATTAAACCACTTCTAATAGGGTAGCAAGTTTGCTAAATTTGTTAAAACAAGCAAGCATTCGCTTCTCCTCGCCACTTTTAAAAGTTATTCATTTAAATACGCTCGTTATTTTTAATAGTTTATTCTACGAAACGTATTCGCAACAACTGTTTTGTACAAATATAAATTACTTTAATAGGTTGCTTTCTTGCTCGTTTATTGTGAAATTCTATTTTGTTATCTGCACGTGTTTGGTCACACAAGTTTTATGATTAACAAAATCGGCCTCCTAATCGAAATCATTTGTGGTATTTCCGTAGCGGGAATCAATAACAATTCAAACCTCAATGCTTTTCTAAAAGTCAGGCAACTGATTTTCCTTGACCGTATGTCTAGTTGCATACTCGCTTAGATATTTTAAAATATATTCTGCCTTCCCAAGCGACAACAAAATTCAATGGAATTAATTATCATAATTTGCATTCTTTATTGCTTGCCTTCTAGAAATGTTTTGCCGTTTGTTTGGAATATATATTTTTGCTTACTTTCGTAGAAGATTTAACATTCTATTGCTGGAAATGGTTTTATGTTGCGTACCTTCATCGTTTTCAAGCTGTGTAAATGCAAATTTAATTTTTGAAAGGATCTCTTATTCGTCGCTCTTATTTTTTTGACTGTTATACAACGTTCTTTGAGCGTTCTAACGTCGCGATTGTAAAATGCGTTTTGTACATAGTGTGCTAGTTAAGTTGTTGGTTCCAGCAGCCAGTCGTGGATAAATGCAGCCTGCACTTCCTCATCCTAAGATGGTACTAAAAAGAAGATAATTTAAGGTACACTATATTTTTCTGTTTGCTTTACTTGTGTTGCTATTTTGGGAGAAAGATACTTCTTTTTGGTCGATTCTGCAATAAATTTCAGACTAAACGTTAGCAAATGCACGCTCACAACACGAACGATTATGTACATTATTCTTAAAGCTTGCGTTAGTGCACTTTTTTACTGTTTACTTTTCTGTGTAAATTAATGTTAACTTCAACAACATGCTGGTTAATATTTGATAACACTGCTTAAAATTTAATGTTACGTTCTTAAATCTCACAAGGTGCGCTTCCCAAAGCAGATGTTACTGTATTATTTCCTGTACATATTTAGGGCTGGAACATGTTGTAAGTATTCTTGCACGTATATGTACCTATTATTTATATAATAAGATCTTGTTTTCGTTATTTTCAATTTTTTATACTGTATGTTAATGCGGCGGTTAACTTCGATAACCATAGATGGTGAGATAAGCGAACATGTATACGAAAACAATAAAAATAGCAGAAACCTTCAAGAACTTACTTGAGTTATTAGATTTAGCGGTGTTCGAAGAACTAGTAGTAAAAGACGTTGACTTTTGACAGGAGGTCATATCTGTCTAACAAAAACCATAGCGACGCACAGCACACTTTAAACTAAGTTTTTGCGGCACATTAATAACACAGAGTAGCTTGAAGGCTGAATCACGACAAATCTAATGACATTTAATGTCCACAGGGTGGATACGAGTTTACCTGCAAGCGTCATCTTATGTTATAACTAACAGTAAATTAACTATAAATACAAACGGAACACTGTATTATATGTAAGTTGACGCTTTGTGTACATCCGTTATAACGAACGATTACGTAAATGTGCGGTTTTGACGTTTGTAAATATTTTGGGACTGTATGTTGGTAATAAATAGTTTTTACTGAAGTTTCCAAATATTTGTTTCTATATCACCCATCCCACTCTACGACGTTTTTGAGCTGTCCCGAACTCTAATTATTTAGAAGTTCGATTCTACCATTCTGTTTCTGTTTTGTTGCAGTGTTAGGTGTAAGTGATATCCTCTACTTACTTTGCTTCTCTTTCTTGTTTGCATGGTATACCGTAACAAACGGCAGAGGAAAAATTACGGTTTAACTTAAAAAACAAGTTTTTTGCCCAATACAAGTCAGGAACTAAATTTTTACAAGCCAAGTACCTTAAAAAAGTATTAACAGAAGATAAATCTCCAGAAAAACATCGTGGAATTACGTAAGAAAAATAGTTTAAATATTAAATAATTTAGCTTTAATAATGCCACAAAATCAATTGGAAATTTGGAAGAACCTGTAAACAAATAAAGATTCTCTTATTGAAAACTACGATGACAACTTCTATAGTTTAGTAACACTGTTAAATAAATCAAACGATAGAATAATGATAGTTAACAAATAACGTATAGCTCTTTGGTAGAGAGAAGTGGACTGTATATAAAATTAAGTGATAATTTAACAAACAACATATAATTAATGGTTTTAATCAGTTCAAGCGTTTACTCAAAGCACTCACCTGTTGATTACGCAACCGTGCCAATAAAAAAACAATGTAAACACAACGATAGAAGATGTCCGTCATACGGGAAATAAAAAACTCCTCTTCCTTTGGAGGGTGTAGCGAAGCACATTTATTTCAATAGCGGTGGTTCTGAAGAAAAGCGGCGCGTCTAATTAGGAGATCTACATAGAACGTGTAAACAGCGATGCGATCTGTTCGACGACAAATCGATACTCTTTTGCTTCGTAGATTTCCCGGTCACTACACTGTTTGCACATGCGGAATAACAAAGTCTTATCACTCGCAGCACTTGTTGGCGTATGCTAGAACTAAACAGGGAAATTTTTACTCTAACAAATTTAAATATACCGAGGCGAACGTAAATAATCAAGAAACTCAACGTAAAATAAAATTTAGCTTTAATTATTTACAATATAAACGGAACAAACACTTTAAATGTTTTTCTGTTGTATATTTTTGAATCGATAACCATGTTACGTTTATTTCCCTAAGCTAGAACTGCCCTCCATTTCTCTAATTAAATAATCTATTCTCGTCAATATTCGCTTTTACGGTTGGGAATATTAATAAATTGTATGTTCCACTTATAATACTTTTAACATTCAATACTTATTAATGTTAATTGAGTTCGTGTAAATCGTAATTAAATAAAGCCACATGTTATCTCAAATTACGCTTGAATTTTATTTCCATTTACTATGATGGGTTTTCCAAAAATCCTGATATAAAGCGAATTTTACTATATGTATATACGAGGTGTAATGGGATCTTCCGACGTTATCGCTTCTATTGCATTCGTGATTCTAGCATGGAATAAAAAATCGATCCTGTTATTAAACTATATTGGGTTATGTTATTGGAAATGAGATTTCCGTAAACTATTTTTAAAAAGAAACCAGTGTGTATGTCGTGGATTGAACCATTTCATTTCTTGATCAGTTTGGTTGTTGTAATATTATTTATAACAAGTATCATAATTTTGAACGGACAGTTATTGAAATTCTTATGTAACGAAAAATTTCCTTTACTTTTCTGCGTGACTGGTAAATGAATAATATTTTCACTGTTTCGGTAATGAAAATATTTAATGTCTTTAGCCCGGCTTCCGACTTCTGGTTTCCGGATTTTGTATTTTGGGTATATCAGTAACCAATGCTGAAATGCGAGTGGTAGGTTCCAGCTGTCGTATGATCCTCTAAACATTGCTCATCAGTCCTTGGTCTAAAAATTTCGCTCGAAACAATTTTAAAATGGACTAAGAGTTTAAATTCAAAACGTAAGAGATGAATACATCGCTTTAGTGAAAACTGTTCGTACGCCAGAGAATGTGGAGCAGGTACGACAGCTATAACAGACAGTCCTACCCGTTCGCAAATAAGCAAGCAGTCGCGCTACAGATTTCAAGAATAAGTTTCTATCGAATTCTACACGATGACCTACTGTTTCCCCGCATAAAATTCAAATGCTGTATAAAGTTCAACCGTAAGGTGTACTGGCACGTTTAAGTTTGTCTGTCGCCCTCGGATGAGTGGCACTGCACGGAGAAGCGAGAAGAAAAACGTCGCATGAGATTAGTTTCATGTATTTAAATGTATCAGTGCCCACTTGAGCGAAGTGAGGGGTGCCGCGATACCGAGATTGCAGAGAAAAGATCGTCGCTCGCTGATACGCTACTCTGCACGACAAAGCGCGGAGAATAACCTCGCCTGAAATTAATTTCATGTATTTAAATGTACCCGCGCTAATTGAAACGAAATCAAACCCGCGCGATGTAGTACATGAAATTTCAGCGCTAGAATCTCAAAAGAAGAAATTCTCTTTCGCATGCACCGTTTCAGTTTCGACTGAAATCGTTCATCTCGAATGGCCTCGGACAATCTTAATTAGCACTATATTATTATATTTACTGTTTGTGCTTATTAACACGCATACGTGTTAATTTTGTAAATAAATAATTATACTGTTGCACATTAATTGCCAATATCTGCTTTTGTATATATTGACTTATATGTTGCAGTAGTGTGTCCTATTAGATATCTTACATTTGATTTTTCCAATGCTCCACCCAAAGGTACTACATTGACCAGGAAGCGAGTTTTTTTATCTGGAAAATTTTAAATTTTGCCGAACCTTTGCTGTTGCAAGCAAGGTCGGGATCTTTAACGTGCGTGACAACACTCACACACGGGACCTCCATTTTACCTCTCATCCAAACGATGGTGTTTTTTTGTGAAAAATGCTCCCTAACATTTTTCAAGCGGACCGTGTCGGGATTTGAACCTGGGACCTTCCTATTGGATACCACCATTCGCCCTGGTATCAAGTTCTAAGGAATATACTAAATAAAAACAGCGCCGTGCGGTGCAATGATGCAAAGAGGCGACCGCATCAGGCGACACTTTCAGGGGGGCGGCAAAATCACTGAATTACATTTAACAAAAAATTGAAAGGCAACGATTTTATTCCTATTATATTACTCATCTGCGCTTATTGTCGGTACCATTTGCAAAGACGAACGTTCGGCGCCGTTATATTTTTTATCTGAGGGCGCAAAGTGTTTGTGATATACCGCGCGCGACACCGCGGCCGCTTTTATTAAGAGCTTGGCGGTAGGCGGCATGTATCACAAAAGACAATTGCACGTGTTAGGTTTTTTACTTATTCTTTGAGATTACGATATTTGATTTTCATGTTAGTTTGTCTCCAACAGCAGACTGTTCAACAAGTGTCAGTACGTGTTGTGGTACGTTGTTAAATGCCTATGTTTTAAAAAGCCTAAAAAGATAAGGGAATTAAGTTATAGCTTTTTAGGTGCGTAATTCCTATCGTTTCTTACATCAAGTTTAAATTTAATTTACGATTCATATTATAAGGTGCATAGTAGGTAATGGATATTCTTAAAACAGCATGGATCAGAAAAGGAAAAGACTGTCAGGAAGCCAATATAAGAAGAAACGCTTAAAGAAATATGAAGAAGGAAGAAAGCTATGCCATGTCATGAAAGAATTCTCGGTCCCTAAGCCTCAGTCAGAAGCGTCTACATCCACATCAACAGCAACCTCTTCGGATGTGGTGGACTCATGAGCGCTGTCAAAATCACCTCCTAAAGAAGTTGTTGAAGAAAACCATGAAATCACACCCCCAGAAGATTATCAAGAGCAGAGTAGCAATAGCAGTGAGTTCCAGCAAATAGACAAGATCTCTGACGATCCTGCACTATGGAACATTTTCTGCATGTCATCCACAACTCGTCAGATACTGGTTGAGAAAGGTCCACATCAAGTTAAAGACCTAGAATTTCCTATCAACACAGGAAGGCGCAAATTTTCACCCTCTCATTATTGCAAAGTATTAAGCAATGGTGAAATTGTTGAGAGAAACTGGTTGATTTACTCTGTTACAACTGATGCCGTTTTTTGATTTTGCTGTATATTGTTTGATAATTCGTCTTCCCATGATTGGTTTAACAAAGGCTATTCTGACTGGGGAAATTTTGTACATGCGCTCACAATGGACGAAAAGTCTGAAAATTACAAAAACTCTTTCAGACGAATTTGACACTCGTTTAAAAAAGAACCAAACTATTAGTGTCGAATATAAAAAAATTATGGATTTGTAAATTCAGCACTGGAGAGGAGTTCTAAAAAGAATTATTGCAATAATTAGACTATTGGCTTGAGGAACAAGTGAACATTTGTTTCAACCTAATAACGGAAATTTTCTAAAGCTGGTTGAATTGCTTGCCGAGTTTGATTCAGTTATGGAAGAACATGTCAGAAGAGTTCAACGAGACTCTGATAACTGGCCTGTGACTTATCTAAGCAATAATATACAAGAAGAACTTATAAATTTGATGGGAAGTGAAATTTTATGTAAAATTGTAGAAATAACAAAAAAAGCTAAATATTTTTCCATAATTGCTGATTGTACCCCAGATGTAAGTCATATTGAACAGCTCTCATTAACAATAAGAGTTGTCACATGCAACCCAATCCAAAATAAATACGAAATTGACGAATTCTTTATTGATTTTTTGAAGCAACTAATTCAACAGGGAAGGGTTAACAGAACGTATTGTCTTTTTTGAAGAAAAAATCGGTTTTGAGCTGAAATGGCTTAGAGGGCAAGGCTATCACAATGGGCCTAACATGAAAGGAGTCAGAAAGGGTGTACAAAACAGAATATTTGTAAAGTATTCGCGGGCGTTCTATGTTCCTTGTGCACGTCACTCTTTAAACCTAGTTGTAAATGATGCAGCGTCTTCTTCTACAGAAACAACAACATTTTTTTCTGTAGTACAAGAACTATATAATTTCTTTTCTGGTTCTACAAAGCGCTATGAGATGCTGAAAAAACGTTTCACATTTAACTCTCAAACCACTGAGTGCTACTAGGTGGGCAAGCAGAATAGATGCAGTAAAACCTTTGCGATATCAACTTTGAAAAATATATGATGCATTATTCGAAATAATGGAAGACGTCAGTCGAGATGCAGAAACTAGAGTTAAAGCAAGAGGGTTGGCAACAAGTATAATAAAATATAAGTTTATATGCGGTGTTATTCTTTGGCATGACATTTTATTTAAAATTAATTCAGTCTCGAAGCTATTGCAGTCTGTAACTATGAATATATCAGATTGTACAAGAATGCTAGCGGAAACAATAGAAAAAGTGAAAAGTTACAGGCAACTCGGATTTGAACAAATGAGAATTGCTGCTAATGAAATTGCTGAGAATCTTGAGTGTATCACTGATTTTCCAACCGAAAGTGAAGTTGAGCTAAGAAGAAAAAGCGTCAATTTGACGAAAAAGCTGCGGACGAACCCTTAACGGAGGAAGATAGATTTAGGATAAACTTTTTCAATTACATTTCAGATATAACACTTAATTCCTTAAATGAACGATTTACCCTTTTGGAAACCCACAGCAAAAATTTACAGTTTTTATACGACATCTTCAAACTCTGGGATGTAACTGATGAAATACTTGAAAATCATTGCACTAGCCTCCAGTCAGTTCTTTCGGACGACAATGAGTCACATGTAAATGGGAATGATCTTCAAGAAGAATTACGTGATGTATCTCGCATATTACAACATTCAATGAAACCACTCGATGTCATTGACTATTTGTACCAAAATAATTTAAACACATTGTATCCTAACACAGAGCTGAGTACTTCAGTACAAAAATGTACTGGTAATACGGTATTCAGTACTTTTAGCTACTGTAAGTAGTTTACTGTAAGTACTTTCAAAATACATGTACTGGTACTTAAATACTGAAGTATTGTCTGCAAAGTACTGGTACTGGTACTGGTTCTCTAATTTTTGTTCAGTATTACTTGTTACTTGTTACTTACAAATGTACTGTAATATGTTGTAAGTACTTGTACTCTGTAAAACTTCCAGTAATTTATTTAAGTACATTTATGTATTTCCCATAATTTACTTGTGAAGTACAGCCCACTGCATTGCTTAGTCTACATACTTATATCTTATATTACTTCATATTACACTACTTGGTGTTCAGTGCATGTGCAGTTCTGAGTAAGTTGCAGTGTTATTTGAAATCATACAAAAAGTGAATTGGTAGACAATATATATCAGGCGAATATCGGTAGGTAGGTATGAACATAAGATAAATCATGTTAGAGTAATTATAAAGAATAGGTATCATTTTTAGCTTAGCTGTATGTCATTTGTGTTTTGTGTATATTTAAATTTAAATAGTAACAAAAATAAAACTTCAATAGTTTAATACAAACCAAGTTATCGGTTACAGCAGTCAGCAGTTAAAAATACGGTTGACGCAACACATGCAATGCAGCCGTAGAATAGAATTTAACTAGTTGTAGAAATGCGATTAGATTACAATAATTAAAGGTAATACTAGGTGAACAATTATTCAATAATTTTCTGTATAAGTTACAAAATTTAAATGACATGGCTGCAATAATCTTATAATTATAATTATAAATTGCAACTGATGTAATTACAATAAGCCAAGCCCATACATTTTTTCATGTCATTATCATCAGATGACGCATATCATAATATTTTAACTTCTGATTATTTAAGTTTAAAACTTAATGGATTAGAGGTTAGCTGGCTGCTTTAATGAAAACATAAAAGTATACATAACAACGTTGTATATTGAATCTTTATTTTAAAATGTGTGTCCTAAATTGGATGCTGTTAATGGGTTACATATGGTTATTATTAAAATACGATACAATAAAACTGTTTTTTCAGTCATCAGCCAACTTTTCGAGATCAATTCAATTGTGAATTCAGAAATGAGCGAACTTCTTTTGTTTTCAAATTATAACCAAAAGTGATATTTTTATCAATTTCATTAATTTGTATAACTCGTTTATTTGTAAAAATATCAAAAATGCTGTAGAAGTTTTCTTTGCAATGTTTAATATTTATAACATTTTAGAAGTTATAACAAATTTGCCATTTTTAAGTGGAAACCGCATTTGACTGCCACTTAATTTAAAAGCTCTTTGCAATGCAAGAGCTTTTCAAAAATCAAAATATATAGTTTAATATAGTTATTTTTGAAATGGCCGATTTTTCATGTTTTCGGTATAATAAATTAATTAATTATATCGGTAATAAATAGTTGGTCGCGAAACAAAAGATAAACACAAAATGACAATTATTTGTATTTTTGACATTTTACAAATAAACGAGTTATACGAATTAATGGAATTGTTTAAAATATCAATTTCTGGCTATAATTTGAAAACAAAAGAAGTTCACTTATTTTTGATTTTACCATTCAATTGATCTTAAAAAGTTGGCCCATGACAGCAAAAATAGTTTTATCGTATCTTTAATTATAACCAAGTTGCCCATTAACAGCATCCAACTTGGGCCACACTGTACTTAGGTACAAGAAAAAGCTAATAATAGGTGAAATATTTTAGAAATTAAAATGGACGATAAATATGACTTGTTAGAATCATCCATTACTGATCCTTACGAAACATCAGGAGATGATGATCCAGATTATGAATACAATCCTCAAAAAGAAATAAAGAAGCCCAAACTGCTATCAGATTATTTTCGATTAAGATGTGAAACAACTACACGAGATGCTTTGAATACGCAAACACCTTGTAAAAGTTTGTCACAATCACAAACTATTAGTAGTGGCACTGGCACAGAACAACAAGCTTTAAGTAGTCAAGATGATTTGATATTAAAGAAGAAGATACAAAACAGCTCTATTCTAGATGGAAAATTCTTTGGGGTTATTGGAAAGGTAATATTTAAAAATTTTTAATATTATAAATACATAAACATAATTTCCTTCTTGTGACGTTGTATTGCACTTTTTACTGTAATTTGATATGTTAGGTGATGTGGTAGATTAAATTTGGTAAATTATAGTACTTAACTTTAATCTAATATTAATTACTTTACTGTTACACCAATCTATTATATTTAGTTCGAATACCGTTGATACCTCAATCAACACTAATACAATAACATTTGTTTTGTTGCTGTGAGTATCAAATACCTACACACCTCACCTATTTACTTATTTTTACTGAGATTTGCATTAATTTTTCTTTAGGTAACAGATATTAATCACATCCAAGCAGAATGCAAGATGTGCTTACCAAAGAAAACTGTTATTAAAGGATCTGTAGATATATCCACGAATTTTGTTAAGCACATTAAGAATAAACACAATGAGCAAATTGAAATCTATAGAGTATACAAAGAAGAAAAAGGCGGAATCGTATGACAAAACTAATTTTAAAACTGGAACATTGAAACTGACGATGGGAATAGCTCTACATCTACATCAACCGCATCTTCAATATCTCTGACAAAAGCCAAACGTCCATTAAAACAGGCTCAATTTTATTTCCGCAAAGTAAAGTTGCACAAAAGACTTTGATGAAAGAATAATTAGATTTATTGTGGAAAGTATGTCACCGATATCTATAATATGTCATCAAAGCTTTATTAACATTTTCAAAGGCATGAATTTAGAGGTCATGAGCCGATTTGCTGCTATTCAGAAAGTTGACAATGAGTATCAAAATATGATTACATCTATAAAACAACAACTATCCGGTTGTGACTTTGTTTGTACAACTGCAGATATTTGGTCGTCCAAAAGAAGAAGTTTTATGGGAGTAACTTGCCACTGGATAGATCAAAATTTGACACGTCATTCGGTTGCATTATCATGTAGACGATTTGAAGGAGTTCATTCTTTTGACAGAATTGGAGAACTCTTAGATGAAATTAATAAGTATTTTGGCTTAGATAATAAAAGATTCTTGCAACTATCACAGATAATGGCGCAAATTTTATAAAATGTTTTAAAGAATTTGGAATTATGTTAAATGATGGTTTGCAAGCTACAAGTAATGGGTTTGACAAAATAGAAGAAAACCACGAAGAGGAAGAATCTCCAGAGTTTA
This sequence comes from Platerodrilus igneus, assembly GCA_036346225.1. Classification (NCBI taxonomy): domain Eukaryota; kingdom Metazoa; phylum Arthropoda; class Insecta; order Coleoptera; family Lycidae; genus Platerodrilus; species Platerodrilus igneus. Next base: position 249,824 of record JARFIW010000796.1, on the reverse strand, counting down.
TCAATGTAACGATGTCATTTGAATCTGAAACTTCCAAAAGTTTATCTTCTGAATTTAAAGTCTGTAATTTTTTACCGGATCACTTACGATGTGCATCACATACAATAAATTTAATTGCTACCACAGACTACAACAATTCTTTACAAAGCTCGCATCAACTTAGAAGTAAAAATTGCCAAACTTTTAACAAATGTTCAAACCTCTGGAACAAGGCAAGAAGACCTAAATCAGCAGAGATAATTCAAGAAGTTCTGGGTTGCACGTTGAGTTATCCTGGTGTAACTCGATGGAATTCGACATATGATGCTATACAAACAATTCTAGCTTACAAGGAAAAATTATTAGAGCTTTGCAATAAATTACTTGTACCTAACTTAAGTGACAACGACTTTTCATTTTTAGAAGAATACTCAAAAATTATGAAACCACTCGCTGAAACACTTGATTTTCTCCAAGGGGATAAAAACACCTATTATGGGTACCTTCTTCCAAGTATTGTATCAATGCACACAAAATTGGAAACAATTAAGCTGTCAGGAAATATTAAACAACTGTCTAAGTCTCTGGATTACATTTTAGATTCCATAGTTAAAAAACGATTTAAAGACATATTTATGTTGCAATCTCAAAAAGCTGTTATAGCTGCAGTAACACATCCTATGTTTAAAATGAGGTGGTTTAATGCTTTTAAAGGAACAGATGTCTCTGTTACACCAAAAGACATTCAATCTTGGATAATAGATGCTGCTTTGGAGTTTAAAGATTTAGTGGAGCCCGATGTGGTAGCCAGTGAAGACATTCCAGGCACGTTTTTTGATTTTAAAGATGATAATGTAATGCTTACGCTTACACCTCAATTACAACATTCAATTTCAAATGAGCTATTGCAAAATCAGTTTGAATTTGAACTGTTAAAATATTTAAATGATAAACAAACCAACCTTGAAATTTTGAATGATTATAAAGTTGTAAGGAAAATATTTATAAAATACAACACTATCTTACCATCCTCCGCACCAGTGGAACGACTATTTTCGTTTGCACAAATTATAAATGTACCAAGGCGCCATGCACTTAGTGACACTAATTTTGAAAAGTTGGTTCTATTAAAAAGCAATGTAGGTTTTAATTAGAAATATCTTTGTTGAATGATTTTTGTATATAATGTTACATTTCCTTTTGTAAATGTAAATAATCATTTTATTATTAAATATTAATTACACAAACAGTTGTAAAATTTTATCAGTTCCGCTCGTTTAGATAAATACAATTTGTATCGTACAGATACAAGATTTTTTTTATAAACTTTGCATTTGGTTATAAAAGGCCTTAACCACTAACCTCTTCTACGGTTGTTAGGTAAGGTCACTTAAACCTGCAGGTGAAGAAAATATTCTCAGAAGTGCTTCCGTGCTTCAGAATTATACAGTTTATCTGTATCTGTAATCTGTCTACTAATTTTGACCACTTAGTAGTTGGGAACCGCATTTAGATTATGTAAAATATTGTAGTTAGTTAAGAGTTTTTTAATTATTGGTAATTGGTATATTCATTTCACCATACAACACAGTACACAGGTTCCAAAATCATTATACCAATGTAGTATTTGATTTGGAGTAATAAGTTTGCTACAACAATTTCCACAACTTATTACTACTTCAATAGTAAAAAGATAATTATTACACATTATTGATGATGGATTTTGGAAAAGTTCTTGAAATTATTTACTTCGTGCGTTCTAGTACTAGTACTGGTACTGTACTGGTAGTTGCAGTACTCGAAATTACGAAATACTGAACTAAAAGTACTGGTACTTGATACTGTAAGTAAAGCAAATATTATTTAGTACTGGTTACTGGTTACTTCCAGTACTTTTATTAGGTACTGGTCACAGCTCTACTTGTACTGCAATATTTTTTTACTTTCAGTACATTACTTGAATATTGTAAGTACTTGGTAAAGAATACTGGTACTTGGTACTGTAAGTAAAACAAATATTATTTAGTACTGGTTACTGGTTACTTCCAGTACTTTTTTAAGTACTGGTCACAGCTCTGTCCTAACACCTATATAGCGCTAAGAATTCTATTAACACTCTGTAGCAAGTGGAGAAAGAAGTTTTTCCAAATTAAAATTAATAAAAAACTATTTACGCAATTCCATAGTCAGTCAAAGCTTATAAATCTGGCATTAATTTCTATTGATTGCACATTAGCTGCTTCTCTTGACTATACATTCCTTATTCAGGAATTTGCAAACTGTAAAGTTCGAAGAGTGAAATTATAGTCTATCTATGTTAATGTTCAAGTTTATACGATTTATATTTATTTATAGAAAATTGTTACGTTTGAAAATATATTATATAAATATATTATCTTCACATTTTGTTTTTTTTTAATCACAAATATGGGGGCGGCATTTCGAAGACTTGCATCATAGTGACAAAAAAACCGCACGGCACTGCATAAAGTTTAGTTCTGCAACATTATACATCAGTATTTTGAATTATGATAGGATAGGATTAGAGTAGTTAAGTCGGTTACTGCTCTTTAACTCTTTGAAATAACTACGCTTTGGATACATTATATGTGAATTTCCAATGCTCCACCCGAAGGTACTACATTGGCCAGGAAGCGAGTTTTTTGTTACCTGGAAAATTTAGAATTTTGCCGAACCCTTGCTGTTCCAAGCAAGGTAGGGATCTTTAACGTGCGTGACAACACTCACACACGGGACCTCCATTTTACCTCTCATCCGAACGAGGGTGTATTTTTGTGAAAAATGCTCGCCTAACATTTTTCAAGCGGACCGTGTCGGGATTCGAACCCGGGACATTGGGCGTAATAGTCCCACACATACCATTACGCCACGGAGCCGCCTACGCTTTGGATACATCTACATTTTGCAACATAGAATATGCAATGTATGACTGCAGATGCTGCTTTCTAGATAGGCACAATAATAGAAAATAATCTTTAGAGTACTACTAGCCTTCTATCAGAAAACTGACAACATTGAAGATACTGCTTTTTAGCTTAGCACAGCAGATAAGGCGTACCATTTTAGAACATCTTTGATACGTTCCATATTTCCTCGAAAGTCTCAATAAAAGCTGTTTATTCAAAACATTTTCGTCGTTTTTCAGGAGATTTGTATTTAGTTAAATATTGGAAATAGTCATATTTCTATTTGGTAGTTTTTAATTACCGCGCCTTACTCTATCATTCTAAAGTTTATACGTTCAAGATCCTAAGGGTCTGTTTGAATGATTACAGTTTTTAAGTATGAATAGCATTGGCGCCTGAGAAGTGCAGAATAAGCAGAAATGCTTCTATCGTATCATAAACGGGTAATTTCTAGAGATTTGTTGTTGATAAAGTGCAAGCTCGTATAAGGAGAACTTTGCAGCATATAATGTATTACGATTTGAAACTGAACTGAATATTGTTACCATGAGATGTGTAGATAATCTTGAGATTTAAAATAATTAGTTTGGTATATTGCGGTATATCAAAACGATTATCAAATCTTGAATTCATTTTACTATAAGCTTACTATAAGTTCCAAAGGCATCTGTTTTAGATCTCAGTTCCTGTAAGATGACTCGAGTGCTTCATACTTGACACACCTTCCGCATCTTCCTTCACGCAAATCAATATCAGGAACATATGGGACTGTCTTACTGCAACTGCTGAAAAATGAGTTTACTAATTTTGCAAACTCTTGTTACTTTAACACATTTTAGTACAGTTCGAGGCTATTACTCACACACGTATATTTGTAAACGCGTCAAGTAAATAAAAACTAAACCACATTTAACTTATATTTCAAAGGAAAATAAATATTAATGACATAGTAGGTTTTAATTCCTCGATGAAAGGGTTATGTTTTGTGCAATAAAATCCCCGATAATTTTGGAAAACTAATTAGAATTATAAATGAGGGTATGGACGTATATTGTTCCGTAATATCCAATTGCTTATATTTTCGCACATACGAAAGTATACTTCACAAAGCCACACATTCCAAGTGCTGGGAAACGTTGTATTCTTGTCGCCAGCTTCAAGGTCGTCATACTGTTACGCCCTTTTGGCTGCAGAAAGTTTTGCTTTAGTATTATGTATAACGATGTGTTTAATCCAAACTGGAGAAGCTCTTTTTCGCATCATTGTTATTGTAGTACATATTAGGTCATTACCCATAAAATTGCGGTTATAATTTGTCATGACCTTCAGGTCAAGAACATACAGTTTATTATATGTAATCAGATAAACACACACATTCGCACGCCTTGAAAGATGTGTTGCTATCGCCCCAAGAAACAAAAACGCTCGACGGCAGATGGAAACATTGACAAACTTCATAAGAAAGCGCACATTTACGAGATCTCTATCTTGAATCAACTTACCGTATCGACGTATAAATCGTGAGTGCATATTGGTGAATGCAATGAAGTTTGCCGGTATATTTCTACTCCCTTCCTGTACCGTTATCTGATTATTTGTTTCTGAAATGTTGTTGGTTTCTACAACCAACTTTACCGCAAACAATTTCACAAGAAACTAGCATCCGAGCCGAACGAAAAACCCGTTGTATATATAGGCGCCAGCGTAAATCTATCAAGAGATAAGGCGCAAAGACCTATCTTAAACTGCAACTATTAATTAAAGGTAAGCTGTTTGTTTAGTTTGTAAATTGTCCTTCATTGTATTAAAATTTGTGTTATATTGCGCTTTCTACCGAAACACGTTTGGTATTAAACGTTTACCTGCAACTGTCATTTGAAAAATAATAATTTTGGCGCTCATTTTTTGTAAGTTATTTAGAAACATACATGGTTTTTTTTAATTTTATTTTACTTTAGTTAATCTCTTTATTGAATTTAAATATTACATTTGTTATGTTTTTCTTTTAAATTGCGATAAATTGATTTTATTATAAGGTTACCGGTATATTACAGGTTACTTCCACACCAGCTTCTAGTGGCAGTAGCCATGTTAAATGGACATCAGTAACTGATGTAATCCCATAATATTAAAAAACATCTACTATTTTTTCAGAAATTAGTAGTATGTGTGTAAAATAACTCAAACGATAGAAAAATGATAGTTAACAAATAACGAATAGCTCTTTGGTAGAGAGAAGTGGACTGTATATCAAATTAAGTGATAATTTAACAAACAACATATAATTAATGTTTTTAATCAGATCAAGCATTTACTAAAAGCACTCACCTGGTGTTTATGAAGCCATGCCGACGAAAAAACGATGTAAGCACAACGATAGAAGATGTCCGTTATACGGGAAACAAAAAACTCTTTTTCCTTTGGCGGGTGTAGCAAAGCACATTTATTTCAACAGCGGTGGTTGTGAAAAAGCGGTTTATTTAATTAATTTGTTCTACGTAGAACATGTAAACAGCGATGCGGTCTGTTCAAACGACAAATCGATACTCTTTTGCTTCGTGGATTTTCCAGTCACTACACTGTTTGCACATGCGGAATAACACAGAGTTTTATCACTCGCGGCACTTGTTGGCGCGTGCTCCAAGTAAAACCATGGAACTTTTACACCAACAATTTTAAATATACCGAGGCGAACGTAAATAATCAACAAACTTAACGTAAAATAAAATTTAGCTTTAATTATTTACAATATAAACTGAACAATGTGTATATTATCTATCGTTTTTCACTGCCTTCTGAATATGTACGTAATAAAGTGCACATTTATAAAGCATAGTATGGATTTATCTTTACTTAAATACTGGTAAGTAACCTCTTTAGAACTTTAAACTGAGCCGTGTACAACTTTATAGAATAAAAAGGTTTGAACAATACAAAAAACTCAGGTGACTGACTGCATTTATGAAGTCCCTTTAATAATTTTTTCTCATTAGGTATTTTAAAACATGCTTTTCTCATTAAATAATTTCCTTTATTTTAAATGAAGGCTAAACAAAAATATTCATATTTGTACTTTGAGTGTTTTTATAACAAAAAACAGTAGTTATCTTTCTTTCTAGACAAAGCCATTCAATAGAGAAGTGAGGTTATTCAATTTCCTGTTTCCTATAAAAGTTATTTCAATTTTGTTTAAATAATACCCAATTTAGTTAGGTGCCTTTACTAATTTCTACTAAATATCTATACGTTTTAAATGTACAATTTAGCGACTGAAAACCTTGTCTTAGAAGTAAAATGAATTTTTCTAAATCGTTTAATTAATAAATAAACGCAGCTAATTGCTTGTATTAACTACAATATCGAGTTGTAACCTTAACTCTTTCTATGAAAACAATTGCCTTAATTTCATTCAAAACATCAGATCATACTTAAGTATTTTTAGTAATCGTTAGGTGTAGGTTTGTGTCTAATAAACGTTTTATATAAAATATGCTTTTTATCTCTTTTTAAAAAAGCAAATGCATACACCTCTTTACATGTATATTTTGGCGACCCTCTACGTTAAATAAGCAATATTAATTATGCAGATGTAAACTTAAATAAAATTCCTTTGACATTTTAAAATTAAAAATGCAACTAAATTATTTCCAATCTAATGCAATTAAGAACTTCCCAGTAAAATTACCTTTTAATTAAGCCTTATATAAATCATATCATATAGATCCTGTATAAATTTATTACTCACGAGAATTTAATGGAAAATTTCAAAAATCGTGGTATATTAAAGATTAAAAGCCATTTTCATCTGTTCCTAGCCAGTAGTATCTACTCACACATATATTTGTACCTTTATGTAAATATATATCTTTATTTGAATCAAATTTCTTTTAACGTTTTCTTATCAGTATAAATATATCTAACGATCGAACCCTCATTTCGTTAACTTCTACCTATATTAAATTTATACCTTTTAGTCTCATCCTATTGCATACTTCAATGTACCTTGCACTTGAAGCTTGAATCGTTTCAAACCTTTTTGCTTCACAAATAGCTCATTTGTTTCTAAACCATAGTTCCCTTATTCCTAGTTTTAAAAAGCTTATTCGTCCCTACTCTCAAATTTCTTATCGCAATGGATGCGCTCGGTAAGAAAATGATCTGTCTAGGTCTCATTTGGAGCCTAGTTGTTTTTAGTTATCAACGTGTTGGTATAGGGCTTATCTTATTGCTAACGTGCAGATGGTTTTTCCTACCGATGTTTTAATAGGGGCATGCTCTATTCTCTACTCTTTCTCTTAGATGCTAATCCTAAAATACTACTTCTTCTTGTTCCTTTATCTTCAATTCAACCTCATTTTTCCTTCATTGAGTCTGTCTTAGTACCAAGACCACCGCCCATCACATAAGAGCGCTGTTACCCCACTCGGTGTTGCGGACTACACTTTGGCTGGTCGAGTAGTGCTTCGCTATCCACCGTTTTTCTATCCCTTTTGCTTAAAGCAAGCACATACTCTTCTCTCATCTACCCGATATAAAGCTCCAAATATCCCATCTTCCTCTTCTATCTACCAATTTTTTCTTTTGCTTTCTTAGACGCTGCATAGTTGTTACCGTGCATTTGTATTTCCAATACTCCACCCAAAGGTACTACATTTACTAGGAGACGAGTTTTTTGTTGCCTGGAAGTCTAGAATTTTGCCGAACCCTTGCCGTTCCAGACATGGTAGGGATGTTTAACGTGCGTGACAACACTTACACACGGGACCTCCATTTAATCTGTCATCCGAACGAGAGCGTAAGTTTTGTGAAAAATGCTCACATGCCATATTTCAAACAGTCGGCCGTTTCAAGAGGCTCGTGTCGGAGTTAGAACCCAGGACCTTGGGATCCGTAGTTTTACGCTTACTACATTGATCCACGGCGACACCTGCATAGTTGTTACCTCGCGACATTGAGCCGTGGACGTGGGAGACCTCTGTCTAGCTGTGTATCGCTACTGTCTTTCGCTGGGTCTGTGTTAAAACTGTGAACAGTGCCACTTATTACTGATTTGGCCTGGGAGCTGATCCTTTCTTAGTCGACGTTAACGTACAGAAACTGCATTCCCACTCCAACCTGGTCCTCATAGTGTTCGTATGAACGAGTACCGCTTCATAGAATTCATTCTTTTGGAGGGCGTGAAAAAAAATACTTTTCATGATTTTACGGGATCACTCTAATCCATTGGGAACCCCTTTCTGGTACTTATATTTGTAGAAGGGGCGGTGTGCCTTGAGTAGTGTCATCTTATCTTATTACTAGGTTAAACCATTAACATTTTGTGTATATCTTACTCTTTCAAAATATCTTGGAGATAGCTAATATATACATAAAACCATTAATGGTCAGTTAGTTATTTTTTCCCGAAAATATCTCAAAGATTTCATCTTATCTAATTTATATTTCGAACCATTATTGGTTTATTACTTATTTCTCGTTGAAATTGTCTAAGATTTTATCTTATCTAAACAATACTTTCACCATAAATGGTTATATATCTACCCCTCTTTCTGAATTATCTCTGAGATGCTATCTTATTTAATTAATACTTTAGACCATAAATGTTTCAGTATTTATCTTTCTCTTTGGAATTATCTTTGAGATGTTACATTATCTTATCGTTGCTACAAAGCAACTATCTATCTTTTTCTCTTTGAAAATTATATTTAAGAATTTATCTTATCTAATTAATATTTATAACCAAAGAAAGTGTTTAATTGTAAAAGGGAAAGAGTTAACCTGTCTTGGTAGGATAGGATAGGATTAAGAAATTATGTAATGTTAATGCAATAGTACTGGCTAATTTGTTAACTTAACGTCTTTACTGCTGTAACGAATTTTGTCTATATTTTGATAAAAGCCAGTACGTAATTTGTTTCACTTAAGAAGATACCTTGAAGGTATTAATAAAGATATGTATGCATAAATATGTAATAATAAAAAGTGAACTTTGTATTTAGTTTTCTAGTGAATTTAAATATTAGTTTAAGTATTAATTAGTATTAATTAGTATTAGTTTTAAGTACTGGAACCTCATGCTTTCCGACTAATTTTCGGTCAGTGTGGTGGCAAACAAAATCCTTGTTCGCTCATATGATGTAGCCTGAAGATCGAGTGGCTACTTGTTTCCGTTTCTTGATATCGCAAGAATTGCTACGGTTTACAAACCAGGTAGCGCCTACAGGCATTATTTAGTATACGTTTTCCGTACACGTAAGCTCTCGTACAAAGAAATTTCATTCCTTTTTATTTTATTTTTTTAATTTGACGCGATTGTTACTTCTTTTTGGCTGCACAAAGTTTTGCTTTAGTATTGGGTATAGGGATGTTTTTAATTCAAGAGAAAAGTTTTATTTTTCCATTATTATTATTGAAGTATAAATTAGGTTAATACGCATAATATTGCGGTTATAAGTCCTCATGAACTATAGGTCCATGTGATCAGATAAACACGCATATTGGAGCACTCTAAATTGAACTAGCTTACTGTATCGACGTATTAAACGTGAGTACGTGCTGAAGCATGCAGTAAAATTTACTCGTGAATTCCTACTTCCTTGCTGTACCACTTTGATTATCTCTTTCTAAAATGTTGTAGATTTCAACAACCAACTTCACCGCAAACAATGTGACAAAAAACTAGGATCCAAATCCAACGAAAAACCCGGTGTATATTTAGGCGGCAGAGTAAATCTACTAAGAAGCAAGATGTAAAGGCTTACCTTAAACCACGACTATTAATTAAAGGTACACTGTTTGTTTAGTTTGTAAATTGCCTTTCATTGTACTAAAATTTGTGTAATATTGCGACCTTTGCCGAACCATGCCTGGTTCTAAATGTTTATCTGTGACTGTCATTTGACTAGTAATAATACACAGAATGAGTGATTGCGTAGTTGAATTAAGAAAGCTTATACGTGTGACATTTCTTTATTGTCCAATAATAAAAAATTGAAACAACTAGCACTTGTTGAAAATTAACATTAACGTTTGTTTTGTATGTCCGATAAGAATACTTATAAGATTGATGGCCAACGAGCAAGAGAGCAAGAAGCCTGAGTTAAACATATAAAAAGTTTAAAAAAAGAGTACTTGTGCGTTAGCAATATTCAAATATTTATGAAAAAGTACGTGGTAAATGTATCAAATTATACAAATTGAGTTTACCGGTTTTAACATTACCCCAGAACCGTCTAAAATGAAAGGAATAAAGCCGTTAAGCGAACAGTGGTATGATTGACCGTTGCAAAGGTGTAATTAAAAATATTGATAGAACGTGAACAAATAAAGTAGCTTGTAACACAATCTAGAAGAAAGTCGAAGGTCAGATATAAATACAGTCAAAGCTAATGGATCGTCAATATTTCGATTTACAAGTGGTATGAAATAAAATATCGGATTGATTGTTAAAATAAATGTGCTTAGAATCTATATGAATTCGGATATAACAGTTGGCCGATTAATGTTTATGTAAATACATTAATAGCGAATTAACGTACGCACTTTAAAGTAATACCTTAGTAAAGTAATCATAGTTTGTAATTATTATCAGTGATTTCTGTGCGGCATTTCAATGGATTAAGGATTCACTGTTAATATTTGTGAATAAATACGTTTTTATTGTACTGAACAAAGAAGTGTAAATCGAAATACGTTAAATGGTGTTAAGAACGCAACAATATTTTGTAAATGTAAAATACGAGTAAAGATAAATTCAATATTAAAACAGCGAAGAAAAATACAGATAAATCTTAACCCCACATTCGTAACACCTACTAAATCGATTTTAACAGAACCGCACAATTTTGAGTACCTGATACCAGAGCCGACTATAGACAAGTGGCGGCCCCAGACAAAACGCATTTGACGGCCCTCCCGCTTGTATCTATAAATAATAATTATTAAAAAATAAGAAATATAAAATAATTGTCACAGTATTCGGTATATATTTGAAAGTAAAATTGAAGTAACTGTGATTTAGTAACAATTTATTCTAATACAAATAATATTGATCTTAATGATATTGATAAAAGTAAAATATAAAGTATTAAAATTTTACTTTTCTAGCCTTTTGGTAGCAAAATCGTTAATAATTTCGGAAAAGTTAAGGGTACGGGTAATGATGTTTTCGATGGAAATCACAGATAGATTAACTAATCTATTTTGCGACATCGTGGAGCACAAATTTGTTTTAATCAATTTTAATTTTGAGAAGCTTTGCTCTCCACTGGCCACTGTCACAAGAGTAGTAAGAAAAATCCGTAATGCTATGTATACATTGGGCGTGATATCCACGAACCTGTTCGCGTACACGTAACGCAAAACTTTCAGAGCCGTTCCGCCATTTCCTGCTCGCTCGGATACAGGAAATATTTTTGCCAAAGTTTTCGGTTTGGTTAAGAGGCTGGTTCCGTCAATATCACTTTGCACCTCATCAGAAAGCAGATGCTCCAGTGTTTTGCATCGTCGGAGTAAATCGGCGTCACACATATCTTTTACTGCTGCCATGTCGTTCAAAAAGCCAAACTTTGCAGAAAAGTTGTATAATTGGTCGAATCTCTGCCTTATCGATATACAAGCTTGATCCATTAGTGCAACAAAAAACTCGACTCGTAGTTTTTCTTTAGGATCTTGTAATATTTCATCTGTTGCCTCGTTCGAAAGTTATATTTTCTTCTTCCTCTTTCAAATTGATGACAGGTTGGAAAACAGCTTCTTCGTTAGTCATTTCCAGATCATCAATTGCCAGCTCTTTCGCTGTTATAATGGCAGATTTAAATCCATTTTCTTTGTACTTCACAAGGAATTCTTCAGTTTTCTTCAAAATTGATACAGCTACATCTATTTGAATATTTTTTGACTGCATAAGTTTGCTGATTATATTAATCTGCACAAAAATGTCATACCAAATTATCAACATAACTAAAAACTTCATATTCTTAACCTGTTTTGCTAGAGAAATTGCTTTGGCTGCACATTTTGGATCAGCCGATTCTTCGTCCAGATCCATTAATGCATCATATATTTCGCCAACTTGATACCGAATTGCCTTTACGCAGTCAACACGACATTCCCAGCGTGTTTCTACTAATGGTTTTACTGTCAAAATACTTATATATTTTTTCAAAATGTCCCATCTATTTGCTGAGCCAGCAAAAAGAACGTAAATTTGTTGAATGATTGCGAAAAAAGTATTTCCTTCATGAGACGACTTGACCATATCACCTAACACTAAATTTAAACTATGACATCCGCGAGGAAGAAAGAATGTTCTATTATTTTCTCTCAATATCTGAGCTTGAACACCATTTTTACAACCACTCATATTTGCTCCGTTGCCATAACCTTGGCCCCTACGGCCTATAAGGGGCATTCCAAGGTCAGTCAACTTTTGCTTAAACACTTCTGCTAGTCCGGCACCAGTACTGTTGTTTACCTTTAGAAATCCAACAAAATGCTCTACAATATTCACAGTACTGTACGCAGTGTTTACAAACCGAGTAACCATGATCGTTTGTTCATTGTGGCTAATGTCAGGAGTTCTGTCAAAAATAACTGAGTAATATTTTGCACGAAGTATTTTCCTTTTTATGTCTTCAAGCGTGTGGCTGCTGATCAAGTGTATAAATTCGTTTTGAATGTTTATTCCCAAATAATTGTCATGAATTCCTTCGCTGGTTACTCGCCGCACATGTTCCGACATGACTGGATCAAACTGCGTCAAGAGGTCCACCAAACCCAAAAAATATCCATTATGAGCATGATTTAACTTTTCAACAGATCCCCTAAATGCCAGGTTATGCTCTGCTAAATATCTGGTGATCACCAGAAGCCGTTCTAACACATTTCGCTAGTGTACCTTTTCTTTTGCCATCATTTCCGAAGGTTTTCTATCAATCGTTTGATTTTTGTTCAAACGCATTTCCAGTTCGATCCATTGTTTTTATGCTTCGAACTGGCACGCTGATGTTTTATATTTACACAAAAAGAGGCAAGATTTTTCCGCGTTACATTCGGGCCAATACGGTAATAATAATAATCTGGTAATGTATTGGCGGCCCCCTAATTTTGGCGACCTCATGCGGTCGCCTTACTCACCTGCCTATAAAGCCGGCTCTGCGTGATGCTTCCAATAACTATTAAGCCGATTTTCTTCAGTTCATCCATCCTAGAATATCATAAAAGTTAAAATGTAAACTGCTGCCATATTAAGAGCAATATAGCGGTAGCGTAGGGGACAAGCATGTTGGTCGACCTACGAGATTACTTTGCACTAAAATATAATCTAACTATAATTGGTAGATTTATTGGTCCTAAAGTTTTTGCTTTGAAAACCTTTATAAACGAAGATTTTAACTGCTTACTGTTTATTTCTAGTATATCGATATATCTAGTGTACGATTCAGTTAAATTTAATTTCTAAAGCGTTTCAATCTGATATGTTGAAACAAGAAACATGACGTTCTCTTCCTAGAGCAAATCAGTATTCAAAACAGATAATTATTCTTAAACTACATGGTTTGAATTGCATTATATAGATTAATAAAATAAACAGGATTGTAGACGTTCAAGACATTTTATTGCCGTTCCTAAGCGTTTCGATTAACTGTCGTTAAGTGTTGCTACAAAACTAATTATCTTTCAAGTCTGCATACGAGTTACAGCATACGTGCCTACTTTGTAAATGGAACGTGTTATGTACAATTTTGGGCTTCCACCATCTAACCAATAATTCACAGAGAAACTCTGTGAAGAACCTTGCTAAAATTTTGTATCTCGATCAAGTTCAGAAAACTTCGACTGTACTAGTGATGAGTTGCTAAATAGCAGTCTGCTATTTTAAAACTGTTACTTATCATTTAGCAGTTTAACAGTTAGCATATTCCAAAAATTATGAGCTTTTTTTTGCAAATAAGTTTAAATATGCTCTTACGTTTACCTTGACAGAATGAGTAAATAATATTTTAAAAAATTTGGAAATAATTTAATTTTTAAGTATATTATCAGTAAAATAAAAATAATATAAACAAATATAAAAATACCTATTCTAATACTATTAAAATGCTTGCACAAAAGAATATACAACTTTCCGTTTATATTTAAAAACATAATATTTTTCACTTTTCCTAAACTTAATGGATTACGTTTTTCACAAACTTTTCTCCACTATTTTAAAGTGAAATATTATAGTTGACAACGATAAAACTGTGGGAATTGATTGTTTAACATGGCTAACAACCAATGCAAGAATTAAGATATACAACAAGTTTGTGTGTCAGATAACAAGTCCTGGTGTTAATAAACAACTTGGCAATCATATACTAGATTTTTTACGTTGTCCAGATGTACGTTTAAGGGAAACATTTGCGTCTACTTTGGCCAAAGAACATGGTATTACGCGATTGGAAGCGACAATATACTACTGTGCAATTGGAAGCTATGTCAGTGCGGAACGGAAGACTGTTTAACGTTATTGGAAGATAGTAAATTATACTTCCTAAAGGCGCCAATGTACTCGTTACCACTTGCCAAAATGTGGAGTAAGCTATCGGACAAGCTACAAAATAGCTGCTGTTTAGTGTATAATAACCTACTACATTACGTGTATTGGGGGAATGGTAATACAAAAAAATTGACGGGCTTGCAAATTAAGTTGTCCGAAAAACCAAAAGAAAGGGAAACATTGATAAAGTATGTGCTTTCGGCTTTTAGTTTTAACTATTTACCCGTAAATTATTTGGAGATAGTAGAGGAGGAAGACAGCCAAGATAAAATAAAAATCTTACACAAGTGCTACATTAAAGCAGGTAGTACGTATTTTACACAATCTGCAACACCATATTCTACAATTCCAAACGAAATAGTCATTTCGGAATTGGAGTTGATAGATACGGCTAACATTCGTCTAGCTAAAAGCCTATCTTTAAAATTTGAAAAAATATATATGTAAAACAGCGCATTATTTTAGAAAAATTAATGTTTTAAAAAATACAATCAGAAACAATAATTGGTGTTTGCCAATAAATCTAGACCTACCTTAAATCTTCAAAAAACTTTTCACTAAAAATCACTATACGAAACGATTGTTTAAAATATCGATGTACTTTTACACGCCAAAGAAACGTACGGAAGGAATAAGCTCTTATTAATTAGGGTCGGGTTATATACAGTTTGAAATAATTACCGTTACGTTACGTCACATAATTGTAAAGCAATTAGTTTGTAAAACGAATGTATTTGCTAACTATTTAGCATTGAGCATAATTTGTGACGTAGTAATTAACAATGAAAAACCAGAAAAAATTTTAAAGTCATGGGTTTTTGCGATATTCTGAAAACAGCACATTACTGTTTGAAAAAATGGTTTTAAATATAATACACTTATGGTTTATAAAGAACTCATTTCTAAAATCCTTGCAGTTTTAGATTTTCTCGAATAATGGTTGTTTAAAGCATATGTTATTATTAACGCTCGGTTAAGACACAGTGGACTGTAATTTTTTAAACATGAACAAACAAAAATAAAGCAATGAACTTACCCAAGATCTGCAGCTCGCTTTAAATAGGCGTTTAAAGGGTGAGATTTAGGATGGTCATTGAGGGAAGGAAAGGATCACCAATTTAGAAATTTAACGTTTTCGAACCCACTCTAAGACGGGTGCAAGAGGTTTTTTTGACGTGCACACCGATGCAACAGTTTACTAGCGAACCGAATCACACCGATGTTTGTTACTATCTGTTTTAATTTAGTTATTGTCAGAATTGGCATATGTTTTAATTTATCTATAAATTAAAATAACCTGAATTGAATGCTATTCTGGCAATAATTTATCGGATTAATAAACTGTAATTTTTAAAATAAAAGGAATTTGTTGCCGGCGTTACCAGTTATAGATGAGCAAAACAGTGTGAGACTTTAAAAGTGTAACTTTGTAAGGGGTTGTCTTATTGCAAATCTGTTTACAGATTCAAATTCTGCGTAAAATTCTAGACTAGCAAGATGTATCACATGGCTAAAAAATTGATAAGGACGATCATAAAATCGCTATCGGCAAAAAATCTTAAAATTGGGGTAGCTCTCTGGGGGATGATGCAATCTAAGAAATTCCTAGAGATTCGGGTAGCTGAGAAAATTCTAATATTAATTCATACCAAACAAGATAGGTTTATCTCGAAAGATGCATTGGTTAGTCGACGAAAACTATTTGGTTCAGATATGGGAGCAAAGAGCAAAATTTAGAGGTTTAGGACTTTAAAGGTTTATAATTTTGTAAGGGGTGGTTGGATTTTAAATGTGTTTGCGGATTCAGATTCTGCATAAAATTCTAGACTAGCAAGATGTGTCACATGGCTAAAAAATTTAGAAAGACGGTCAGAAATCGCTACCAGTAAAAATCTTAAAATTGGGAGAGCTCCCTGGAGGATAATGCAATCTAAAAAATTCTTAGAGATTCGGATAGCTGAGAAAATTCTAATATTAATTGATACCAAACAAGATAGGATTATCTCGAAAGATGCAATGGCTAGTCGAAGAAAACTATTTTGGATCAGATGTGTGTGGAAATGTGGATGCTTGTGGATATGTGGAGATGAATCTCCGCATTTCCTTCTAATGAGAATTTACATCTACACATTTCCTCCCAGGAGTCCCTCCACCACATTTCCTCCTAGGAGTCCCTCCACCACATTTCCTCCTTATAGGCATTTACATGTAAATGTGGGAGTAAATGAGGGTTTTGGGAGCAAATCAGGGCCCAGAACGTCACTAAACCTCCTACTAGCAATATTTCTTATTAGTTTTTTAGGTTCTTTGTCCTGCTGCTTTTGAATTTCATTTAGTTTTGCCAGTAATTTGGCACTTTTTATAAAATGTTTGACAATTAGTAGTACATTAGCGATAGTAGCTTCAATTAATTTTAAGGCATCGCCACAAATAAGATTTGTTGTGTGAGCAAAACATCCAGAATGTTTCCTTTTTTATTCGTCCATATTGGCATTTTTTATGTTAGCAGCATTATCAGAAATTGCTAAAAAAAATTTACTATCTGAAATCCCCCAGTGTGACAAAATACTTTTTAACGTTCTTGCCAAGTTCTAGCCCGTGTGGTTCTCTTCAAAGCCCTCACATTATAATAAAATGAATATCGGTTCAAATTTGTCATCGATAAAATGAACTGTCACTGCAATCACACTTTCTGTGTTTCTTGAAGTCCAGCAATCTGTAGTTAAAGTCACCGATTCGGCTTCATTTAAAGCAGTTGCTACTTTTGTTCTCGCTTCTTCATAAGCTGCCTCTAAGAAAAACATTACATAAACTTTTCCGGCTAGGCAACTGATATCTGGAATTGAACGCCCTAACTAAATGTGTAAACCTCTCATCTTCGGCTATGGAAAAAGGCTGAAAATCCTTTGTTACCATATTTAGTAACAAACTGTCGAGTTTTTTCTGCATTGTCATTAAAATTGTTTTAGTTGAGTATTGTCTAATTATCTGCTGGCAAAAAGTTGATGATTTATTAAATTTAGTTGATGGAGTTACCCTTGGTAGATTTGATTTTGATGTGCTAGCAACATTTTCATGTTTTTTCGACACCAATGATGGTACTAAAACTGGCGATGAAGAAGTATCTGATCCCTCTGGCACTTCAGATTCGGAATGGAAGCGTGTCCGCTTTGCAGCTGGGCCTTCTTCTTTTCCACTAACATCAACACGGCACTTAATTAACCCTATCTTTACAGTGGAATGTCTTCGTCCTAGATGTGATTTTAGGTTTGTGATTGAAGTTTTATATGATATTATTGTTTGGCACAAGTTGCATTTAGCCTTATTGCTGCCTTCGGCGGTAAAATAATTCCAAACAGCAGACGTCTTTCTTTTCATCAAGCTTAATATTTTAAATAAAATTATTGTTAAACACTATTAATAAACACAACACAGCAGGTATTGAACCGTGCTTGATTGTTTTTACTTATGTGAAACGTATGCCAGCGCAGTAAAGCACGGGCTTAGAGATAACGCTAATGTTATTTCAATATGGAAGCAGGATGAAACCAACCTCAGACATATATTTATAGATCATATAGGCGGTGACATGACATATCCAAAATTTAAACAAATTTGTCAGCAACGCTGGAATGGTGATGACTCAAAACATATTTTTATTACTACTGCAAACGATTTTGATTTGGATCAGGGGCGATAAAGGAAACATTTTGGCGAGTATATAAATATAGAAGAAGACGTTAATGGTTTGCCCAAATCCGAAGTTTAGTGATGACGGGCGTTAAAGATTTTATTGCAAATAAACGTAAGCTTCTTCGCCTTATGCAGGATGCCGTACGAAAGAAGTATTTATAAATGTGGTTTAGAAAATTTATACGGTATTAGTAAAAATTGTCTGTAATAGAAAGCTTTAAGGATGGTTTTTGGATTTTCTTTTGTTAACATCTTCTAGTAATCTGGAAAATATGTACGAGTTCTAAGCGAAACTATGAGAACAAAATCAGAGGAATTTGAATCACGTGGGTCCGGTTGGTCTTTGGAAAAAGTTCTTTATTTAAAAATAAATATTAATAATTATAAACCAATGTGAGGAGTTCTTGGTTAAGAATAAAAATTATGGATGCGAGTTTGGTAATTGTAAAGACGTTATTGGGACAGAGAATGCTAAATAAGATTCAGATGGCGATTCTGGGTCCTACATGGCGAACATGGTCTAGCAAGGATGTTGGTATCCAGCGGTCTATGCTGTCAATGCTTTAATCTTTTCATCTTAATATCTAGACAAATTTGCCCACCCTAGAAAGTGGTTGTTTTGTAAAACGTGATTGTATTATTTTTATCGAATGAGTCTTTAAAATTTGATTAATAACGATCCAACGCAGTTCCTTGCGCATCCCGGTGTACGACTAGGCACGCCCCTGCCCATGCACCTGCGCGTGCGCACCCTGCCCATGCGCACCCCTGCACGTGCGCACCCCTACCCATGCGCAAAAAGACGTTCAATGGTTAGCCCCAATCCGAAGTTTCATGATGACGGACATTAAAGATTTTATTGCAAATAAACGTAAGCGTCATCTTATGCAGGATGTCGTACGAAAGAAGTTTGTGGAGCACAAAAAGGATATACTACTTCTCAACAAGAATTCAAAGAAGCTCATAAACAAATATTGGAGTCTTAAGAATAAAATTGTGTATATGTATTTAGAAATGTGGTTTATAAAATTTAAACTGTAATTAGTAAAAATTGTCTGAGGATTCTTCTTCCGAAGTTTTACCTACATACAGGATTATTCTATTCGGTATTAAAATTTAAAAATAAAGACGAAAATATATACAAGTCGGTTTATAGAGTAAAGTATAATCCCCAATCTATTACACATAGTTTGGGAAAAACTGTGTAAGAAATTGATCCAGAAAACAGTGACACAACCTTAAATAATAGCGTTTATCCGGACACTAGAGGTCTAAAGAGTTATAATTATTTTTAAAGTCCTTGGCATTTTCCTAAGGAATGTAATGAATTAGTTCATAGGATACATTCCCTACCTGTGGTTTCGTGCGTGCACACAAATCGGGTACAATCGGTACATATCCGAATAGGAGTAGCTCATATAAAGGGACTATTCGCGTAGAAGTTATTATTTGTTGATTGTACAGTTTAAAGAGACTATTTAACAAATATGTATAAAAACTTTGGAGAGGTTATTCAAAGATTTCGCAATGCTCTACAAATAAAAAGAGCAGAATGTGGGCAGCGCTTTTCAATAGAAGGAGAAAAATGTCAGTCAGTCATACGAGGAAGCAATACAGCACTGTACTGCTGTGTCAGTAATGCCCAAGGATTTGGATGATTTTATGAAAATAATCGAGGAGATTGTGTTTATAAAACTGTTGTCAGATATTCAGATGGAATATATACTAAATTGTAGGTTTTAAAGTAAAAATTTAACCACCTCAACTACTATCATAAGAAATGAATGACGTGAATTTAGAAATTTTTTTGTATATATTAGCTTGTTTATGTTATAAAATATAAAGTATACATTGGTATTGTTTAATTTTCCAAATTTTCACATAACTGAAATGGTTATTTAAGTTCTTATGAAAAGAATTATAACAAAGATATGTATTTTTTAAGAGGGTGTTAAAAACGTTTTACAAAATTATTAATCAGAATCGTTTTATTTAAAACTATAACATAATTTTATTTACAGCTATTAATATCTGTAGTTGAAATACAACAATTTAGAAACGTATAAGAAAACAAAGTGTAATTAATAGTTACAGAATTTTCTCTAATATCTATGACTTAAAATTTAAACATCGCTCGTAAATGCGTGGAATGGAAACCTGTTGTACTCTTCCATTTACTCAACTTGTCTACAAATACTGTTTTCAAACAAACTTGGGTAGGTTGTTATAAATTCGTATAATATGACCCCAATATCACTATTACTGTATTTGCTTTTAATTACATCATGTGCGAGATTCTGTAAGACATCATTCCTATTATATCTTTCCATTGCGACATCTAACAGAAACAGATCTATATTAGGAGTACCGTTTTCCGTTAGTTCTTTTAAAGTATTGGCATGGTTGAGAACGATCCGAGATACCCCTAAAAAGTGCTGTAAAGTTCCTCTGGTAAATAACATATAATTTTCATCAAATGTCACCATCTTTACTAAACAATTCTTATTTAAATAGAAACGCAAGTTGTCGAATTTGCATATCTGATTTCGCATGTCAACTTCCATAGTGCGTATAATGTATGGAAGATTTGATATAAACTTCCTCAATGCGTTGAGGGATACATCAAGTACGGTCTGCGAAATGGTGTCAACAAATCTGAAAATTATTTTATAATCGTCAAACGGGTTCAGGCCTACAATTATGATTTTGGAAGAAGATTTTATTATGGCGCATGGTTTCTCAAATAGCAACTTGGTTCGCTCTAACTGAATTGCGGTGTTTATACATTCTTTATGAGCTGCGGTCGTCCGGTTTTCCAAATCCTGTTACATGAACAAAAATGGCATTTTACAGACTATAACAATCCTTAATTTGTTCCCACTCATTGTCTGTAATTTTTAGTTCCTCCTGAAAATAAACCGTCTCGATGTGCCTCTCGTTGTATTTTTTTACGGTGTCACATCCAGTAAAAACGTTTTTAAACACACTGCATGCAATACTTAGATGTTCATTCTAGGAAAAATTAATGATTAACAGTTTTTCAATTATACATGTAAATATTAATTTCTTCTACGTTTGAACAATTCAAACTAAGACTTACTCTTCTTTGTCGATAGTCCTCACACGAAATTTTCAAAGACGGAAAATTCTGTAACACTATTAATTACACTTTGAACGACTTTACGTTTTACAAAAATAAACTTAAAATGAACTTTTAGTATCATTTTCCCGTATTTATGTATATAAAGGAAGTATAAGTATAATTTGTCCTTACATTCACCCAATTTAAATCAAATTATAGAATGCGTATTCCCGTATATTAACTAGAATTGTGAAAGGTACTTTTATTAAATTAATAGTCAGACGTCACTGACAAAACAATGCAAGGCTGATGATTATACATTTCACTAACTTTATTTAGAAAATACGTCTTATTTTAACTACATTTAAAATAGATTATCAAACCACTTTCTAGCCCACCGTGCAGAATTAATATATATTTTACCTTTTGGTTTAATTATTTGAATGTGGATGCACTAATTGAATATTTTAAGAATCCTAGATACTAGTAAATATTTTTTTGAGTTTTACTCGATTATTGAGTTGAATCTAAATAAAAATGCAGAGGTGTTTTGCTGTTAGGTTTTTGAATATTAAAACACTATGCGGGTATTTGTTGGAGCTAATTTTAAAAAACGTGGTAATTGATTTCGATTCCTCAAGAAAATTCTATGCTAATTTGATAAGTTACACGATGGGTTTATCTCAAAAGACAGAGCGAAACTGTTTAGAAATAGATTAAAGATGAATCCCATATGGTTTGCAAAAGGTTGATCTGTAAATAAGTAAGGAGTCGTTCGATTTGAAATAAATTTCGAAGGATTTGAGAACCTGAGGAAAAACACAATAATAATTGATATCTTACACGACGGAGTTATATTGAAAATACTGCTAAGTGTAATTTTTTATAAAAATTCTAAAAATGGTGTTGGTAGTTAAATACATACAGGTAAAACCCACTATAAAACAATTATAAGCGTCACTTTTCCAGTCAAAACTTGCATATAACGCCAATTAACATAATAAGGAGTTGCGAACGCTTGACCGTCGGCATAAAAGGCGGGAGAGCCATGTTCCAGTGCATTAGTCGTCAAAGTATCGTCGAGTTTGATCAAAATTACACGTTAAAGATGGATTTTTCTTGTGTTGACGTTACAAGTGATGTGCGAGTACCACAATTAAATATCAACCGACTAGTTGGTAAGACAACCTATAGGTTAGGCGAATTTCCACCAATTTCTAACCACCATATAATAGAAGTTGGTTTTGATTTATATGGTGGTCTTCAACCTGTCATCCAAGTTATTTGTTGTAGTGGTATGTGTGCAGATTCTACTATAACATTTTCATACTTCGATTGGAAGAAATTGTGTACTTTTCAAGTGGAATTTCAAATTCACCAATTTGCTCAAGACTTAAAACAAGTCAGATTAAATGGTTTGACTACCGTAGACGACGTTGTTGACATACAATTGGAGCAAGATTTAAAAATGCAGCTGAGCACAGCTTTTAATAGAAGTATATGGCTGTTGAACAATTTTGAAGAAGAGAATTTATATAATATGAAGATTACGAAAGATCAGAATGTTATTGTGCTACCTGCGTACGAGTGCATCAAGCTATTAAATTTGCGAGAAAAAATCTGTTTTAATATGGCTGAGTTGAGGTATAGAAACTTTCCAGATTTTTACGAAAAATTTGTAGGTGATATAAAAAATGTATGTGGAAA
This sequence comes from Platerodrilus igneus, assembly GCA_036346225.1. Lineage (NCBI taxonomy): Eukaryota > Metazoa > Arthropoda > Insecta > Coleoptera > Lycidae > Platerodrilus > Platerodrilus igneus. Next base: position 226,894 of record JARFIW010000796.1, on the reverse strand, counting down.
TACGACGGACGAAGAAAGGATTCAAACGTTATTAGAGGAAGAGAACCGTGCCTGTATTTCTCTGTCTAATGATTGCGGCAATTTAAATTACTTGACACTGTTGGAAATTATAAAATGTTACCCCATCCAATACTTAGAAGATGCGACTGCGAGGCAATCGCTCGCGCAAATGTTTAAAACTTTGGCTATCCCAGATTCGCCAGACTCTGGTTACCACAGCGGTTTATAGATGTTATCAATACATGTATATATTTAATTACAACATAATATTTAATGATAAAGTTTGTTTTACTTATTTGTATCGCCAACACTAGCAAAAATTATTAATAGACGTATTAAACTATCTTGTTTTTTATTCTTAGGTTTAAAGTGGTGTACCCCGCAGATAATAAACACAATATACCGCTTGTCAACAAAAAAAAGTTGTAGGGAAATTCAAAGACAAATTTAATGTGGGTCTAGTATTAAAATTTGTTAGTAGTAGGAGGGGGTCTAGTATTAGAATTCGTTGGTACAAAAGCCAAGTCCTACTGTATTGTAAGCGAGAAAGACACGATTAAAAAGATTAAAGGGGTCTCACGAAGTGTAGTTAAAAATATTAATGTAGATAGTTTTAAGGACATTGTACATAATAATTATGGTACCCCTGTGCATAGCATGGTGTGTATTCGAAGTCATAAACATTAACTTTATCTCCAATTAATTACTAAAATTAGTTTGTCGGGCAAGGATGACAAACGGTACATCATCCCTAATAGTACAGCAACCTACGCATGGGGGGCATCAAGGTTTGGTTTTTTTTTAGTTTTTGTTTATAGTAGCATGTAAGTTAGTTATAAGACAAACCCACCATCCCCATCCTTAATAATTCCTTCGCTCCCGGTGACATGTGTTTACCTCCATGCGGTCTCGCTGGACGGTAAAACATATTGTTAGATTAAGGAGAATATGTCTTATTGGCCGAAAACACTTTTCTTGTCTTACACATTAATCTCTTTGTGTTACAGGTCTTTTTTAAACAACACATTAATCTCTTTTTTGTTACAGGTTACTTTCAACTGCTTGGATTTGGCTACAAGAAGAAAATAAAATTGTGTTATACTTTGCAATGTAAAAATTGTATTCTATTAATTTATTAAACTGTAAATTGTATCAAATAGATTATTAAACATTTGTGTGCTTAATTCCTTTGTGTTAATACCTCTAGGTGTTTGGTTAAAAGATGCTAGATGTTATAAAAGGGAGGTGATTGGAAATCGCTGCTGGTAAAAAAAATCTTAAAATGAAGGTAGCTCCCTGGGGATGATGCAATCTAAAAAATTCCTAGAAATTCCGGTAGCTGAGGAAAATCTAATATTAAATGAAACCAAACAAGATATATTTATCGCGAAAAATGAAATGGCTAGTAGAAGAAAACTATTTGGTCCAGAATGTTACCGGTAAAAATTCTTAAAATTGGGGTAACTCCCTGGGGGATGATGTAATCTGAAAAATTCCTAGAAATTCGGGTAGCTAAGAAAAATCTAATATTAATTGACACCAAACAAGATATATTTATCTCGTGGGTGGAAATGTGGAGAAAGATTTAACTCGCAGAGGGCATATGTGTAAAACGGTAAAGGATGGTCCTACCTTAAATGTGTTTACAGATTCAGATTCTGCGTAAAATTTTAGACTAATTTGATGTGTCGGATAGCTAAAAATTTATAAGGACGGTTAGAAATCGCTACCAGCAAGAAATCTTAAAATTAGGGTGGCTCCCTGGGGAATGATGCTACCTAAAAAATTCCTAGAAATTCGGGTAGCTGAGAAAAATCTAATATTAATTAACACCAAATAATATAGATTTATCTCGAAAGATGACCTAGGGAGGCAGGAGAAAATGAGTGAAGAAATGAGGGATCCTGGAGAAAATGAGGTTCCAGAATTCCTGATTTTACCATACTTATAGTTGCTGCCCTCTTTCAGAGACCTGTCTTAGTCTGGTTCTTCACTAAAGACCCCACTAATTTCGTTAAACATATAGTTCTGCTCTTTAACTCACTGGAACATGCAAGCTATTCTACCCGTTTTAGTAGTCTAAAACTTCTTCAATGTGCAGGTCCGTTTAGAGCATACCTCTATGATAAATAACTATTCTTATGTTTTTTTCACGCTCCCCATAAACCAAGTTTCGCACTAGAGCTTATAACGCTTCGATAGTAGCAGACATTGACGAAAATTAACAAAGCTTTGCCATTTGTTAAAACCGAATAAAAGATGCAAAGGGAAACTAATTAGCCATTTCAAATTTTCTCTTTCATTATGCTAAGCTAGGTAATAGACAATTTTTCCAGAGTATATAGGTAGAAAAAACACAGCCATTGTTTTTTCAGTTCATCCTAAAGTACGCCGTTATTAACATTTTGTCCATATACACCCATACATCAAATATAAAGTACCTATTTAAAATAGCGCATTGTACCTCACTAAATAGTTTTTAAATGATCGTATTTCATATGTAAATTTGAAATGTTTAAATGTACTTCTGTCAGGAAATAAAAGTATTCAAATTTCAGTTATAAATTTCTATTCAGAGCATGTATGTTCCGTTGAAAACAAAAACTAGTTTTGTATACTAATCGGACGTTTACAAATGCCGTATTTCTCTGTATCATGCAACCCATACGTTAACATAAATGTTTCAAAAGAATACATTCATAAAATGTTTTAGGCTAATGTACGTTTATGGTATAAAAGAAAATTAATAGAAATGTTTTTGGCAAGCTTTTAAAAGATAAACGTAATACTGAATGTTCCACTAGTTCTTGACCCATCTCACGAAAAAAAATGATACAGAGATGCAGTTTGCACTTATCAGTTTCCATTAACAATTTTTTCCAGTATATCTGCTTATTACAAAAGGTCCTACATAAAAGATCCTTATCAGGAGCAAAATCTTTTCTAAATGGAACACGATGTATATTTTGCTACTATCTGAAAAATAAACTTATTTTCTTTCAAAAAAATAGATCCTTGCAGTTTAGCAAAAACGTGAGATAGTTATTTTATTTTTTTCTAAAACCTATAAGTTTCGTTAGCCCGTCTTTGTGCTAAAGTTGAGAGGCGCGAATCGATCGCTTTTCGGGATTTGCGTCCGAGGGGTTCCGAGTTGGGGGCTCGGGCGGGTCGTGGTCCGGTGGAAAATTTTTGCGTGCGTTACATAGGCCGGTTTTTATAGCGGGAAACCGATAACTAAGGGAGAAATAAGTGTTTTCCGGGAAATGATTAATCTTCAGCGACGTATTTGCTTACGTGTTAAAAAAGCTTGGATGCCTCAAAAATTTCCGATCTCAAAAGCCGAACGAGCCGTGCGACGAGATCGGCAACACGTTGGTTGGCGTTGGTACGAGAGAGATGGAAAATCGAGTTGGTTTCTAAGATTGGTATCAAGCCTCTAAAAAATCTCTAATACATACCAAATAACACTATCCGTATCCTAAAACCTGAATTATCAACGGTTTGCAAGCTGGTGCTATGGTATTTTCTTAAAACATTTATTACAGTTTGTAAAATTAATTCGACAAACGTCAAACACGGATAACGAAAACCGACGTATACGAACAAATATGTACCTTCAAAATCTATGATTATACATTTTTTTTTCAAATTCCTAAAATTTAACCTTACATCATCTAATATCGCTTATTAGTACCGATAATTGATTATTATTGCACGCAAGCATCGCTTTTTAATATACACGGGTTATTTTTTCCGAAATAGTTAAATATTACATTTGACGTTTGCTTACGAAAATAGCCGAACGATTGCAATAGAGCGTGATTTGTTCCTAAAACGATGTATTTCTTATGTGGCGTTGTGCAAGGCAAGTATACAACCAACGCCATTTTCAATGAACGTCACCTCGATATCCCAGGGCTAACATCTTTGTGGCTACCATTCATAACATCGATGGTTCAATGCCCAGTAAAATTTTAATTTTTTTTAATTTTGTATTACTTTTTAAACAAGGAATAAATAGCATTTATTTAACAATACGTATAAAATAAACCAACTCATTTTTTTCATATGCTTCAGTGCAGTCTACAATCTCTAAATTGTAAGTTATATTTTACTTAAACCATTTGCAACGCATTACTTTTCTGATTTGTCCAACTTGCAGAAACGTATTCGCTTATATTAACATTTAATATGCGTTAAAATAGCCAAACAAAATTTATAACCGCTATACAACGGTCAACAGTAAGTTGATTATTCCTTTTTTACATAAACAGTAATTGACAACCTTAACATTTCCAGCGTTTTGGTTTCTAATTTGTTCTATATTATATTTCTCTTAAATGCAGACGTAGGGAAGGTCCTGCATTCCTTTGATATTTATTTCTTTAGGAACCACTCATGATTACTTTCACTTTAACAAACATCTAAAGTCAAGAACAAAAAACGATTGAAAAAATACGTACGCATTTTCAACTCAAGTATTTATAATCACAAATACAAATACTTTTTTATTTTTAGTTGAAATTTTATTAACTTTCAAAGGAAGAATACTCAAACAAAATTTAAAAATGCTATACAACTGTCTACAATAAGTTAATTATTCTTTATTTACATTAAGAATAATTGACAACTTTGTCTTAACCAGCATACCTAATACATGGTAGGAGCGAGGCCGCATGGTGTAGTTTTGTAAAGGTATGGCATAAAAGGTAAAACCAAACGGTTACCTACATTAACTAAAAATCCTTGTAAAATACCAAATATGTGCTGAAACACAAACTTTCTGAGCGTAATACCTACATTCAATACCGGTTACAAATTGAGAAATGTTAAACGCATACTGCGGCATGTGAAACGTCCTTTTTCACCTAAATTAGTTGCATGCACTTCAGGCGAATATTATGTTTAAGATAAGTTGCAATTAGCAAACACGTTATTAAAAATATGCTCATATGTAACATTGGCTACATTACCAATTAATCAATATTGCTTAATTTTGATTGGTTAGCATGTATGGATTTTATTTGTTCTATTCCATTGGTCACTCAAAACAAAACTTATACACTTTTAAATAGAGGCATCACGGAGTTGATTCGTAAAAATAATTCTGAGAAGGTAAAACCAGTAATTGCCTAAATTAGCTGTAAATGTATTTACAAGGGTTTTCTTAGCACTTAAATTAAGCTAAGCGATCGGCTGATTTTAATAACTTTGCAGAACACGGTACGTGCAGAAACATGACTTGAGTTGTTAAACAACAGTTGGTTAAGCTTTCTACAATTATTACTTATTACAATCGATTATTTAACCACTGTATATAATATCCGTTGCTCTTTTATATCTACTTAACTAACATTGTTTACATTACTAAAAACCCTTCGAATGCTATGTTTGTAAAATATTTATAAGCTACATTTCCATTACTTACATTACATAGAGTTTTCAATTATTATTTTTTGTTTTTGAAGTTTGCTAGGGCAAAGTGGTCTTGATTCGATCGACTTCCCTCCGAGGAGATTTTGACAAAGTCTACTTGGGCAAACTGATCTTGATCCGATCAACTACCCGAAGTGATTTCGACAAAGTCTTCTAGGGCAAAGTGATCTTGACCCGATCGACTCCCCGAAGTGATTTCGACAGACTACTAGGACGAAGCGATCTTGATCCGATCGACACCCTCTAAGTGAATTTGGACAAAGTCTTCTAGGACGGAGCGATTTTGATCCGATCGACTCCCTGCGGTGGTTTCAACAGTCTACTAGGGCGCAGTGATCTTGACCCCAATCGACTCCCTGAAATGATTTCGACAAAGTCTACTAGGGCAAACTTATCTAGACCCGATCGACTCCCCGAAGTGATTTTGACAAATTCTACTAAGGCGAAGTGGTCTTGGTAGGATCGACTTCCCGAAGTGATTTCAATAGTCTACTAGGGCGATGTGGTCTTGATACGATGGACTTACCGAAGTGATTTCAACAAAGTCTACTACGGCAAAGTGGTCTTGATCCGATCGACTTCCCGAGGTGATTTCGACAAAGTCTATTAGGACGAAATGGTCTTCATCTTGATCTTGATCTTAATCCAAACGACTCCCCCGAAGTGATTTCGACAAAGTCTACTAGGGCGAAGTGGTCTTGGTCCGATCAACTCCCCTAAGTGATTTCGACAAAGTCGACTAGGACGAAGTGGTCTTGATCCGATCGATTACCCCCACCCCCCCTGATTTCGTCAAAGTATACTAGAGCAAAGTAATCTTGATCCGATCGATTCCCCGAAGTACTTTTGACAAAGTCTACTAGGGCGAAGTGATATTGATCTGATCAACTCCCCGAAGTGATTTCGACAAAGTCTACTAGGGCGAAGTGATCTTGATCCGATCAACTCCCCGAAGTGATTTCGACAAAGTCTACTAGGGTGAAGTGATCGTGATCTGATTGACTCCCCAAAGTGATTTCGACAAAGTCTACTGGGGCGAAGTGATCTTGATCCGATCGACTCCCAGGAGTCTACTAGAAGGAAGTGATCTTGATCGGATCGGCTCCCCGGAGTCTACTAGAAGGGAGTGATCTTGATCTGGTTGGATCGACTCCCCGGAGTGATTTCGACAAAGTCTGCTAGAACGAAATGATCTTGATCCGATCGACTCTCCGAAGTGATTTCGACAAAGACTACTAGGGCAAAGTGCCCTTGATCCGATCGGCCCTCCGAAGTAATTTCGACAAGGTCATTTGGGCGAAGTGGTCTTGATCCGATCGACTTTCCGAAGTGATTTCGACAAAGTCTACTAAGGCGAAGTGGTCTTGATCCGACCGACTCTTCAAAGTGATTTCGACAAGATCACTAGGGCGAAGTGGTCTTAATGCGATCGACTGCCGGAAGTGATTTCGACAAGGTCACTAGGACGAAGTGGTCTTGATCCGATCGACTCACCGAAGTGATTTCGACAAGATCATTAGGGCGAAGTAGTTTTAATCCGATCCACTCCTCCAAGTGATTTCGGCAAAGTCTACTAGGGCGAAGTGATCTTGATCCGATCGACTTCCCGAAGTGATTTCGACAAAGACTGCTAGAGCGAAGTGCTCATAATCCGATCGACCCTCCGAAGTGATTTCGACAAGGTCACTAGGACGAAGTGGTCTTGATCCGATTGACTCTCCGAAGTGATTTCGACAAAATCACTAGGGCGAAGTGGTCTTAATCCGATCGACTCCCGGAAGTGATTTCGACAAGGTAACTAGGACGATGTGACCGTCATCCGATCGACTCACCGAAATGATTTCGACAAGATCACTAGGACGAAGTGGTCTTAATCCAATCCACTCCTCGAAGTAATTTCGGCAAAGGCTACTAGCGCGAAGTGATTTTGATCCGATTGACCCTCCGAAGTGATTTCGACAAGGTCACTGGGGCGAAGTGGTGTTGATCCGATCGACTCTCCAAAGTGATTTCGACAAAGTCTACTCGGACGACGTGGTCTTGATCCGATCGACTCTCCAAAGTGATTTCGACAAGATCACTAGGGCGAAGTGGTCTTAATCCGATCGAATCCACAAAATTATTTCCACACAGTCTACTAGGGCGAAACGATCTTGATCCAATCGACTTCACGGAGTGATTTTGACAAAGTCTACTAAAGCGAAATGATCTTCATCCGATCAACTCACCGAAGTGATTTCGATAAAGCCTACTAGGGCGAAGTGGTCTTGATCCGATAGACTCCACGAGGTGATTTTGACAGAGTTAACTAGAGCGAAGTGATCTCAATTCGCGCAATTTCTTAAAGTCGTTTTAATGAAGTCTGCCGGGGCGAAGTGAAGACAGTGCGTAGAGAGGGCGGGGAGTAGAGAGGGCCGGGCGTAAAGAGGGCGGGGCTTAGAGAGGGCGGGTCGTAAAGAGGGCGGTAGGTAGAGTGGGCGGGACGTTGAGAGTGCGGGGCGTAGAGAAGGCGGGGCATAGAAATGGCGAAGCGTAAAAATGGTGGGGCGTAGAAATGGCGGGGCCTAGAAATGGCGGGCGTTGAGGGAGCAGGCCTAGAGGGAGCGGGGCGTAGAGGGAGCGGGGCGTAGAGAGGGCGGGCTGCAGAATAGGGCGCAAAGCGAGAGGTGCTCAAAGTAGTCCCGTAGGGACTACAAACCGCTTCTAGTCTAGTTTTAAAGGATGTATTTTGATGTTTTGTTTAGGCATTTACAAGACAGTTGTGAAGGTGAACGCCTTCGCGTACTTTAAAAAGAAACCGAATAGGCAAGAGTAAATATGGATGTATCCTGTATATTGTGTTATAGTATTGTTCATTAAGCATGATATTTCAATAATTTTTAATTCTTTAAAGGTAATTCAGGCAGTAAACTTAAACCACAGACCTATAGCTATATATTTTTTTGTAAAATGCATTGAACGTAACTCAGGTTAATAACTTGTAGCAAAACCGCAAAAAGAATAACATTTCAATATTACACGTTACGAATTCGTATACAAAGATACGAGTATGACTAATTATCATAGCTAGTGTGTGTAAACAGACCAATTGTAATAGCAAACTTGTATAACATAATCAGGTTACTTTTAAAAAGCTTTTGGAATAAATTATAAGTAAAAACACAGTGGAATGCTCAACAATGTTTTATATATAATTACGCCCATAATTAAGAGAGCATTCTACAATATCCAAAGTTACAGGACATAATAGCCCCAGACAATATAAAAGTAACATGATTACAATATAGCTTAGTCACTTAGATACAGCCAATGACTTAGTGAAATTTACAGCTAACAAGTTACGGATGATCTAACCAAGCATAACTGTACAATAGAATGTTAAATGTTATAATGTACCCAGTTAGAGGCTTGCCTAATACATATGATAGCATTAATCACGTATCAAATCATATGAAATTACACATTTTTCGCGCGATACAAAGTAAGCTTGTAACGTGCATTTTTAATAGTTTAACATTTTACGCTTTACCAAATTTGTAAATACATTCCTGTAACTACTACTTCTATATTTTATATTTATTAACATCCTTGGGTGAATGCGTCGTATTACAATGAGTGGATTTGCATCGTTTCTTGTCTAACCGCTGATATAAATTTTGTTCCTTATGTTATTCACGAAGTCGAGATAATAGTCGACAAGAGTTTATGGTAACAACGGGTTTAGATAAGCAGATGAGCGGTTGTAGTTTGAGTTTGCTCTTTGTTCCTATTAATTACGTGAAAAATACTGTTTCCTTTGTGCTTTTACTAATTGTGTTTTTAGTTGAGTTTTCTTGTGGGGTAAAAGTTGTTTATTAACTGTAGAGCAGTGTAGTTCTGATGGCATTTGAAGTAGTATGCTTTATAGGCGAACGTGTTTACTCGACCCGCACGTGTGTTTTAAGGTCATTGACTGACGGTTTTACTTAGTGATACGCGTCGCTTTACTAATTGTGTTTTTTGTTGATTTATCTTTTTATATGTGATACTGTAGTTTCTGAATTTTCTAACCCCGGATGATCTAAAATAGATCATTGTTTGCGTGGCTTTTGTTATTCAAAAGCATTAGATTTTTCTTTGTTACCATAGGTAGCAAATAAAACACCTCACGTTACTGTTAGTTTAATGCATTACATCGTGCCTTGAAAGCCCGTGATTCTAAATTTTTATTACCAATTTTTTTTGATTGGTGTTACAAAATATTTCGACATTATTGTCTCAGGAAATAGAATTAACAATAAATTTATCAATGCTACATAGTTCCATCAGCCTGATAATGTCTGCTGCTAACACCAGTGAAATACGTAGGTGTGATTAGTGTAAAGTGTAAGAAATTCCATCAACACCCTCACAGTCAAGGGTGAAGTGCTTCGCTAGTGCAGGACCTCGTGAGGCCCACACTTCAAATGCAAGGAAGCGTTCCTGAAGGACTTTTTGTAAGTTGAACTATTTCCTACTTATTCTTACTTTAAATATTTATCCGTGTTTTGCCATATCTTCGTCGTTCTGATACCTTTCACAATAGACTTGCCTGCGATTAAGAAAAAAAAAAAGAAAGAAAAAAAACAATCAATACTACTGAATTACTCATATCAATTGTGACTTACCTATTTATATTTTGTTAACTTTTTGTCTGACTTATGTTTAATTGGTGTGTGAGGAAACGTTTCTGCTACTCCCCAATAATACCTCACTTTGTACTAAATATTTTTGTATTGCTTTTACCGTTGTTATATTATATAGTTTATCCAAACAGTTTTTCTTTACATTCTACCAAGTACTGAACAATTTATGCTTTATAAACATGCTATGCTTTTTCTTTATTTCAGGTTTGCAGGACTAATCTTTTTTATTGCAGGTTTGCTATTCTAATTTCTTTTATTGCAGGTACTGTTACTAACTCCTTACCGCCGCATACATCATATGTCAGTCTGCTTTCTACAACCCCCCCCCCTACCGATTGAGCCCGGTCATTTCTTTGACTTTCTTGGTGTTACGCACGGCTAAAAGCCAACGTAGCATAAATTTGGCGCCCAACGTGACTGCCACGAAAAGAAACGTAACAAGCTTAATATGAAACCGTGATACAATGACATATCCCTTAAAGACATGAAGAGTGGAAAAGAAATGACAAGAGTTGGACAGGAGACAAAAACAATAAATTAGTTACTCGTCAACGCGTGTACAGAATGCATGTGAAAGAGGGACAATTCGTTGCTAGGGGTTGTAAGAGAAAACAGATTCCGTTAATAGTTAGTGTGAATGATTCCAGAGTTATGATATCCGCGGACTTCAAGTTGACGGATGGGCAATGTCAACAACGTTGTTGGAATCGCTTTACCTTTCACATTGCGTATTCAAGCCTGGTACATGGAGGTTTTCTTCTTAGAGTCAGCAAAGGATAGAAAGCTATAAGTTATCCTAGTAAATGCTTTTTGTTGTGGTGGCATTGGGAATTGATATTGCTAAGATAGTGGTAAAAGAAGAGAACGACCATCATAATGGTAGATTAAATGGTTTGTTAGATATAAAACATTAGACATTAAAATTCACTTTATAAAAATTGCAAACTTGAATATATTGCGTGGTTGATGATTTCAAAGTTATAATAGATTCAAAATGGGATGTATTTATGTAAATTAAAATTTTAAGTATACCCGTTTACAGGAATAATGTTATCATCATACAAAATTGAATTTGTTTACGTAAACGATTTTTTTTGTCTTTTATATACATGTTTACAAGCATAATATTGTACTATTATGGTGACGCAGAGAGACCAAGTTGTTTGTTTTCATTGTTTAGATTGTTGATTGATTGTAAAAAGAGATCCATTCCACCAGGAGACCTACATAAACAGTAGCCCATTTGAAAACTCGTCTTCCTGAAGATCGTATCCTAGACACGGTTGCCGCCTATAATTTAAGGCAGTACCAAAAGTCTTCAGGTTAAGTGTTTATAGTACCGTAAATATAATTATAACTTCCCCATTACTGTTTGCAATTAAAGAATTTGTTTATATAGGGAACCACTGTAGTCATCCCGTGGACCCTTAATTTGTTAAGGAATTCTCACCCTTTCTGAGCATTACCAAGTTTAACAGTCCAACGATTACTTCGCCCGTAAAAAATGTAAGCATTGGGATATGTAAAATACAAATGAATGATATTACCATGTTACGGGTCGCTTTGTCAAATTACATATGTCAAACTTAAAGAAGTGACGTTTTCAATTAGTTTGTCAGTTCAGTTGATTGGTACTTTGAGCATAGTTAAAAATGTTGTACAAAAAACAAGTTTCAAATGAAATTGAAACGTTTTAATGCAAGTATATTAAAATATATCATGTGATACTTGTTTAAAAATACCTTTCAAGTACTTCCAACGTTTAAGGGGACTCCGCTTCGCGTCGCGCCTTACGTTGGGCGTACTTTAAAGACTCGTCTAAAAACTTGTATCATAGTATACTATTATAAAGAATAGTTTTCATGTATTTTTTCTCTTACACTGCTTGTCTTACTCTAATCATGACATCAGGCCTTTTTCTTAAATTTCCTCCCCATTTCTATACCACATACCATTTTCTCACATTTAATTATCACCCACCCCTCCAGTTTATCTCAAGCATTCTCGACGTTGCAGTTACTCGCACCTTCCACACTGCATTTAAGCTTCTTATTCAAATATTCATCTTATATTCGTCCAGTTGTTATTCTTAGCTGCTTCACTAACCTACAAACTTATGCCCTAAATCCTACTTTGTCACTATCAAGAAATAATCCGTTCCACATTCTGCACCATACACTAACTTTTTTATTCCTCACTAAGTCGCTCAAACCTTTCATTATATATTACGAAATCAATAGTCGTTATGAAATCACCCCTTTACGAAGTATATAAGTGTGAACGTTTATAAATAACTATGTATTCGTCATAAACAACGCTTTCTACAAACATAAGACATCTTTGCAATCAAATTAATTTCCCATTTTTATCTACATTGCTGCAATTTATACATTTTTGGAAAGAAGAAGCTATTATCCAGATAGTATGTTCCTTTATATATTTTGCCGTTGAATACATATTTTATGAAACAATTTAAGCAAATTTTTGTAACGCGAGTGCGTTATCTGATAAAACATTAGGCTGTAGAAAAGAATTTATTGTAGCACGAAAGCACCCTGAAAAATTTATTGAAACTGGTAGTTACATTTAGTAACGCGGCTATTTGAGTATAACATGAAACTAGGATACAGAAATAAAGAGGAAAGTGCACCCAGTATATTAAATATAAACGTTACAAACAATCGGGACTTTACACTCTTCGAATTGAATTTAAAAAATACAGATAAACAATCGAGAAGTAACCCACGTATTAAAGTTATTTGTACACATTCTCGCGGATTCAGAAAATTGCAACCGTGGTAGATTGCCCCAAAAGATTATACTCATAAATTATAGCCATAAAAATGTGTTGTGAACGTAAACAAATACCGCAAATTTCGGCATTCAATGTAAAAGTGAGAGAATGAAATAACAATTCATATAAATAAAAAGATATTGACCTTGAAAATCGAGCAATTGAGAACAAGAACTCCGGGTAATAACCCTGGAATGTCAAACTTATAAAAACCTCGAGTAATGAAAACGGGGCTTATCATCTTCTATTTTTCGAGAACAGAGCTTCAAATTCGACCGACACGCAATCATCGACAAGGTTGATTATCGAATAATTCGAGTGACGGTAATTTACTCCGACATTGTTCATAAATAGTTTCCCAAACGTGCGTAAAGGCGCGTATGTAAAATACCGTTAAAGGTTAAAACACTCTGTGTTGGGAGCTTTTATTCAACGTCAAGTTGTGGTAATCGACTACCTGCAACCATTTCCTGCACTTGAAGGTTGTCGGAGCTTTGTAAAGGACTAACAAAAGCTGTAAGTTTATAGAATTTTTTTTCTTTCCACCGCCTAAACATTGCATGCTGTTTTATAATTGCTAATTGTGATTGATGGTAATAATCCATTATCATCATTAGGTCTTTAGTTCTGGAACTGGTTAGACGCGTACCCTTATTGTTTCCTATTCTGAACTAACCTACACATTTCCCTGAAAATTGCAGTCTGCATCTATCACTATCTGCGTGCAAAAGTCTGATCTCAGTCTACCTCTACTTCATTATTCCTATCTCTGCTTGTAGTATATCCCGTTATATTCTCCAAAAATTCCTTAGAACGTATCCTACCCTTCTATTTCTCTAATTTTTTTTTGCTTTCCACGGATATCTTTCTTCCTCTACTATTTCTATAACCTATTTATTATTAATCTTGTCTGTCATTGCTATCATCCTTATACATCTTAAGCACAACATTCCAGAAGGCTTCTATCTCTTTCTGTCTGCTTTTCCTACTGCCCCTTTTTTATAGACGTACTGTGCTGTGCTCCACACTATGCTTTGAAAATTTTTCTTGTCTCTGTGTTTGTTGTCTTTGAGCATATCCGCTGTTCTTTCTTGTTAGATGTAGTTCGATCACCTTCTATTGTTTATAGTTATATACCCTATTTCCCCGATATTCAATAATATGTGAAAAGGGTAAGCAGCCTGTGACTGCCAAGTTCCCCCAGCACTTGAACATTTGCCGAATTAATATTTTTCCCAATATATCTTTTCGCACAATCAACATTAGTTGAAAAAATTTCACAACCCACACTTGTTCTTTATAATAATCATAAGATTTCAGTGCACTTATTTTTTCGTCATTAGAATTTTCCGTCATGAAACTAGTTGGGCGCGTGCCTTAACCTATTTATGTTCTGAGCTAGCCTACACAGTTACCTGAAACTCCCACAACAGTCTATATACAGCTCGGTTCCCCTTCTATTGTTTTCTAATTATATGCCCTATTTCACGAAGATGCAGTGGTATGTGAAAGGGGTTAAGCAGTCTGTGGCTGCCAAGGATACCCCAACACTTAGACATTTGCCGAATTAATAATTTTCTAGTAAATACCCTGGCACAATTAACATTCGTTGAAAATATCGCTAGACCAATACCTGTAGTTGTTTACAATAATCATCATGTTTAAGAACATTTATTTTTGTCGCCATTAGTTTTTCCATCTTGGGACTGGTTGATGCGTACCTCCATCGAATTCTATTCTGAGCTAGCCTACACATTTCCCTGAAATTCCCATATCCTACATCTTTTACTATCTGTGTGCAATAGTCGAACCTAGGTCTACCTCTACTTCACTTTTTTCCTATCTCTGCTTCTAATATATTCCGCACTATTCCGTCATGTCTTAGTATGTGACCTATCATCCTATCTCTCTATTTTTTACTGTTTTCCACATATTTCTTTCTTCCCCTACCATTTCTAGTACCTCTTTGTTCTTAACTCTGTCTGTGCATAATATTTTCATCATACATCTGTAGCGTCACATTTCAAAGGCTTCTGCCCTTTTCTTGTCCGCTTCTCCTACTGTCCAGGCTTCACAGCCATACAGTGCTGTGCTCCACATATATTTTAAGCAATGCTTTCCTTGTTTCTATGTTTCTTGTCTTTGAACACAGTAGCTGCTTTTTCTTGTTAAATGTAGCACGACCTTGTGCTAATCTTTGTTTTATATCTTTTGTGCTATTCCTATCTTGTGTTATTTGGCTTCCTAGCTAACAGATATCCTTAACCTCTTGTAAGTTCTCGTAATAATTAGAATGAGTAAAACTTATTATCAATGACTTTTTACATTGGTACACGCTGATTTAAAGCGTATTGTAAACGAAGAAATTTTTATATGAAAAGATTACAATTTTATCCGCTTAATTCATATGTGAAAATTAAATTGGTTTAATGTCTATAATTGATAAATTTAAGTAATTTTTTTAGCTACATGCATATTTGACAAATTAAAGTAAAATTTAACTTTTTCTTTGACATTGTTTACTGTGATAACCATGTTTTATAATCAACAAGGCGTTGACTTCTTTTATTATTTGTGCTTATTTTAAAGTAGCAGGAAGTGAGAAATATGTAAACGAGATTCCATAAATCTCTACAGCAGGAATAACCGCAAAATCTCTCGGATCACCCAACTTCCAGAGAAGCTTTATCTGTGTGGAATCTTTTCAGGTGGGTTGGCGCTCAAAAGCTAAACAAGGAGAGTTAAAAAATCTTTCAAGGTAGGTATAAAAATAGATAGTAAAAGTGTTGGAATTTGTATACCTCCAAAAGTTATTTCCTGCTATAGAACCCATTCCGTACCACTGACAGATAGCCGGTGCATTATTTTACTGTTACGTTACTTCGCCCAAAGCAAAATTAATTCAGAAGATTGACGGCAATTCAGCACGTAACAATTTTGTTTTATAAACAGATACCTAAAAAAAATGATCAGCAGTGCCATCTGCTGAAACTGTAAATATATTTCTTAAGCTTTGCTTACGTTTTAATATAAACAGACTGACATAAAAGTAATTTGAAAATTGTTGTAATTTTTAAGAAAATACTACAACCCTTCTAAAAACCAACTCTACTACACCGTAGTGCAATTTGAGCGTCGCAGAATCTTAAAGATGGCCGAGTAATGTATTCGGTCTCAAGTTATTCATACTTTAAACGATCTTATGTAAGTAACGCATCTGCGTCAATTGTGTAGACTCAATTTAGTCTGCTTGGAATACTATTATGGAGAGAAAGGTTCCTCCATTTGCAGATTAAGTTCGCATTTTGTGGTAGCTTTATCACTAGAATATAGTTAGAGTGTTTTAGTTTTTCTCACTTGAATTTTGCTTAAAACAGCTATATGTAATCTTATTATTCCATATTGTACGAAAACCTTTGTCAGTTAATATAAGATGTAGGTTCAAAATATAAATTTGCTTTCAGACTTATCGGTAGATGGTACAAACAATCAATTTGGTAAATTTTAAGCTTCCCTACGTCGTCAACCATGCGCGTCCTTGAGATTAAGGTATTACGTCTATAAATTTGACTGCAGGGATTGCTGTCACGAGTGAAACCCACTAGTTAGCAAAACAAGCTACGAGCTTACCTGGCTTTTTACTAAACGCCAAGGCCGCTTTTTGCTTCTCAGGTCCGGGTCGTCAACTAGTAGTGGTTTCTTGGTGACTCTGGATTTTATAGGACACGAAGTGAAGTACCTGCGCGGTAGCGGAATCGATAGTTTGTTAGGTAAAGGAAGGAGGTACGGGAATCAAAACGATCACTTCGCCGAACTTAACCGCACACACGTCCGATCTCGTCGAACGTCGAAAGTAAAGTCCCTTCTTTTGAAATACTTCGTTCTTGCCAACTACACCAACCTTACCATTTCACACTCACATCGTTAACCACGCTAACCACAGCTATATTATTTAGCCTGGAAACACAAACGTATGCGGTTTACATTCCATAACTCGAATGTTAATGTCCTAGAATTTGTGGGAACTGTAATCGTGGAACTTGCACGTTGAAATTTAAATTAAGGATGGAAAAATGCTTCCCAATGCTGGATTTAAAAATCACCTAAATTTAAATACTAAAATAAAATGTGTAGACAAAAATGCGCAATATAAATATTAGATTATCGCGTAAAAAGAGAATCATAACTCTAGGATCATTTAAATAGCATTAAGTAGGGGGCAGAGATAGAATTTGAATGAACAGAAAAAAACGGGTAGCTTTTTGTAGACAACACAGTGATAAGATTATTTTAATTAAGCTTAATACAAAACCCACACCTGCCACAGTTGAGTATGCCTACATTCCGGTACCATAAAACAAGTAACCTTTGTTTCTGAAAGAATACAAAAAACCGATAACATATATTTAAAAAAATTAATTTTGATAATAATAGGACATCTGAATGCTAAAGTCTGTAAACCAAAGAGCTCGAATTTTTAAGCTTACGTATTAGGAAAAATAAGTGACGGGGAAGATGCGATAGTGGAGTTTTATTGCATAAAATATAAACTGGCAATTGCAAAAACCATTTCCAAAAATCACAGCAACAAATAATATGTATGAAATAAACCAAACGATAGAAAGGAGCAGTGGGAGGATGGAAGAGAAAAATAGTAATTATATTATGGTGCAACAAAGCTTTAGAATAACAAAAAAATTAGAGCGTATTTAGGAGCAAACATGAATAATGACCATAATTTATTAATGATGAAATGTCTACCACATTATAAAAACAACTAAAGGATCGAGATATAAAAGTGGCATTCGCAGAAACTTGTAACGTTCCATTTCGTAGTTTGAATATTATCTGCATTTTATACTCTCTATACCCTGTTTCAATAAATCTTTGCTTTCAGGTTTGGAAAATTTCTCAATTATACAAGTTACCTATGAACTGCAGTATTCAATATTTATTGTAGTTAAATGACACACTTTATTAGTCATTAGGTATAGTAGAAGAGCTTTTTTTTAATGCTAGAATATGCTCAAAAGTTGTTGTTATTTTTGAACGTCTTATAATGTTTTCTGAAGCAAGTGTCCGTGCGAGAAAGATTAAGAACGACAAAATTTTTAGGTGGGGTTCAGAATTAGCTTGTTGCAAAAATCGAAATTATATACCTACCCTGGGGCCTAAATTATACAGCAAATGAGTTTAAGAGACGGGCACCTATCAAAACTATGTGCGGTCTCGCAGAAGGTTAAGCTCTTTGAACTGCATAAATCTTGGTGTCACTCTTATATTACCGCATGGCACATTGGGTTCGCTTTAAAAAACCTGCCTTATTCTATTGAAGACATCAAGAAAATGGCAATATCTTGCTCGACTTGTGTTGAAGTTAAGCCTAAGTTTCTTAGAAATAGAAGCCTTCTCATTAGGTAACCGTCCCATTTGCAAAACTATCTTTAGATTTTAAGTCCCTATTCCTTCCACGTTCTCCAACAAATACCTGCTAGCCATTATAGATGAGTATAATATAATGTAAGTAAGGGCCCCTACACTTGCGGCTACGTCCCCAATGCTTTACTCTAAGGTAATACATTGAGTTTAAACGCGAAAAATTTCGTGCTTTGAATTAATTAGACTTCAAAATTAATTAATCGGAAAATAATATTTGGAAACAAAAACAAGAATCGGTTTAAATAATGGTACCCATAGCGTTGATTTTGGAAGGTGCCTAACAAACAAGATACTGGCAAAAATAAAAGGGGAAGAATTCGGAATACCGGCGAGTACCCGCCAGTTCTGCTTACCGGTACGACCCAAAGGTTCGACCTAAAACTATCAAAATCTAGTTAAATTAGTATTTACTAATAGATTCGAATTTCTAAGCACACGCCAAATCTATTATAAGCTATTTGATCCTACTTTATAAATTTAACAATATCGTCCGCCCTAGTCAAAGTAATTTATCTTACTTCAGCCTGAATTTGTTCCGAACGTTCCCTTATAGTTCCCTGACAGACTTCTTCTAATTTTAATCTTCCTTCTTATAGATACTACGATCAAAATCAACAAAACGCGAAACAAAATACATCGAACGACAAAAATCCCGTAACATGAATATACAAATACATACATAAATAAATATAAATATCAAAATAATGCGTTAAAACATATAACTGCTTAGAATATGAAAAATTATAACTTAAATTATCAGATGCATTCGCATAAGCATTGTGCGGACTAACGCCATCACACTAAGACGTGCTCGTTTAAAATTATCTGCTAAACTTACTATAATACAAATCAATGCAACCGCAATATTTATAAATACCTAGAATAATTTTCTTCGGGATCCGAAGATCTTGTCGTCTTCCTACATAAATTAACTTCTTACTGCTAAGGGAGATGGATATAAATCCTTATTGTCTTGGCGGGATATGCACTAAATATACCGAAAGATCACAATAACTGTCCTTTTAAGTCCCCTGTGATGTGTGCGATTTCTTGTCTTAGTGTATTTATATGGTTGATTTATTTTAATTAGGATATCTGATTTAGTTATTTACTAACCCTGTTGAAAGCATGGATTTAATGCACAGTATTTCGTTCCGCGTGTGTTAGGTAAGGTTGTGATTTATTCAGTGTGGGATTTATGGTGCATACTTAGATATTTGATGTTTTGTTTATGCTCTTTTGTTTTTGCTTTGTTTTATTTTTATTTGTATTTTGTAAGTTTTGAAGTTTATCATGCGCAAATTTTATGCATGCCAAGTCAACCGACTCCACCTAACTCTTAATCCTCCAAATTTCAGATGACCCGACTCTCGGTTCCACCCGGTTCTCAGCCTAAAGTCTCGCAAATTTTCCTGCTAAATCCTTTAAAGCTACCCAAAACGCCTTCTTGTTGGTCACTCCGTGAACTTTTTTCAAGCTCTTGGGTCATTTTAGCTCCTCGACAACTAGTTGTCCCTCAACCTTCTGTTATCCGTCTTAATCAGGCTATAGATTAGTACAGCCAATTTTCGTTTGCTTTTTCATCTCCAGATGTTTCTGCGGCTTCTTTTATAAAGGGTCTTTCTAGCTTATTTCCAATCTTTGGGTTTCGAGCTATATCTACTTTGACCGAGGGTATATTTTCATGTCTCAATAATTGAAACCCTATCTAAATACAAATGGCGTTACGGCTAGTAGAACTACCGCCTATAACCCTCAAGGTAATTTACAAATAGAAATGATAGCGGGAAGCGTAGTAAAAAATCCTCCTGCGAGCCCTATCGGTAGGAACCCTTCACCCGCGGTAATTTTCGGCAGGTGGCTTCGTGACGTAGTGGTATGTGTGTGACTACTACGCCCAAGGTTCCGGGTTTGATTCCCGACACGGTCCGCTTGAAAAATGTTAGGTGAGCATTTTTCACAAAAATACACCTTCGTTCGTATGAGAGGTAAAATGGAGGTCCAGTGTGCGAGTGTTGTCATGCACGTTAAAGATCCCTACCTAGCTTGGAACAGCAAGGGTTCGGCAAAATTCCAAGGTAAAAAAAACTCGCTTCCTGGCCAATGTAGTACCTTCGGATGGAACATTGGAAAATCACATGTAAGGTGGTTTTCGGAAGGCGTCGCCGTGGATCAATGTAGTAAGCGTACGACTTTGGATCTCAAGGTCCTGGGTTCCAATCCGGACAAGGTCGACTGCTTGAAAAACGGCTGGTGAGCATTTTTCACAAAAATTACGCCCACGTTCGGATGAGAAGTTAAATGTGGAGGTCCAATGTGTGAGTGTTATCACGCACGTTAAAGATCCCTACCTTGCCTGGATCGGCAAGGGTAGAGCATTGGAAATGTAAATGCACAGTAGCTTTCGGCATCAATGTAGTAAGCGTAAGGCTACGGATCCCAAGATCTTAAGCTCGAATCCCGACACGGCCGACTCAAGCAATCGGCAAAATGGCAAGTGAGCATTTTTCACAAAAATTACACCTTCGTTCAGGTGAGAGGTTAAATGGAGCTCCCGTGTGTGAATGTTGTCACGCACGTTAAAGATCTCTACCTTGCCTGTAACGGCAAGGGTTCGGCAAAATTCTAAATTTTTAGGCAACAAAAAACTCGCCTCCTGGCCAATGTAGTACCTTCGGGTGGAGCATTGGAAATGTAAATGCACGATCGTTTTCGGCATGGCGTCGCCGTGGATCAATGTAGTTTTCGGCATCAATGTAGTAAGCGTAAGACTACGGATTCCAAGGTCCTGGGTTCGAATCCCAACACAACCGACTGCTTGAAAAATGGCAGGTGAGAATTTTTCACAAAAATTACGCCCTTGTTCGGATGAGAAGTTAAATGGAGGTCCCGTGTGTGAGTGTCGTCACGCACGTTACAGATCTCTATCTTGTCTGGAACGGCAAAGGTTTGGCAAAATTTTAAATTTCCAGGCAAAAAAACTCTCCTCCTGGCCAATGTAGTACCTTGAGGTGGAGCATTAGACCATTCTAAATTTCCAGGCAAAAAAACTCGCCTCCTGGCCAATGTAGTACCTTTGGGTCGTGATTGGAGCACGGTAATTTTCGGCTGGCGTCGCCATGGACAATGTAGTAAGCGTAAGACTACGGATCCCAAGGTACTCGATTCGAATCCCGACACGGCCGACTGCTTGAAAAATGGCAGGTAAGCGTGAGAGGTTAAATGGAGGTCCCGTGTGTGAGTGTTGTCACGCACGTTAAAGATCCCTACCTTGCCTGGAACGTCAAGGGTTCGGCAAAATTCTAAATTTCCAGGCAACAAAAACTCGCCTCCTGACCAATGTAGTACCTTCGGGTATAGTATTAAAAATGTAAATGCACGATAGTTTTCGGCATGAATGTAGTAAGCGTAGGACTACGGATCCCAAGATCATGGGCTCGAATCCCAACACGCCCGACTGCTTGAAAAATGGCAAGTGAGCATTTTTCACAAAAATTACGCCTTTGTTCAGATGAGAGGTTAAATGGAGGTCCCGTGTGTGAGTGTTGTCACGCACGTTAAAGATCTCTACCTTGCCTAGAACGGCAAGGGTTCAGCAAAATTCTAAATTTCCAGGCAACAAAAAACTCGTCTCCTGGCCAATGTAGTACTTTCGAGTGGAGCATTGGAAATGTAAGTGCACGGTAGTTTTCGGCTAGGCGGCTCAGTGGCGTAGTTGGTATGTGTATGACTACTAAGTCCAAGGTCCCGGGATCGAACCCCGACACGGTCCACTTGAAAAATGTTAGGCGAGCATTTTTCACAAAAATTAGTCCTCGTTCAGATTAGAGGTAAAATGGATGTCCCGTGTGCGTTGTCATGCACGTTAAAGATTCCTACCTTGCTTGGAACAGCAAAGGTTTGGCAAAATTCAGGTAAAGAAACTCGTTTCCTGTCCAATGTAGTTCCTTCAGGTGGAGCATTGGAAAATCAAATGTAAGGTAGTTTTCGGCCACATTTCCAGTCAACAAAAAACACGCCTCCTGGCCAATGTAGTACCTTCGGGTAGAGCATTGGAAATGTAAATGTACGGTAGTTTTCGGCCGACGGCTCCATTGCGTAGTTAATATGCGAGTGACTACTATGCTCAAGGTCCTCGGTTCAAATCCCGACAGGGTCCACTTGAAAAATGTTAGGCGAGCATTTTTCACAAAAATACGCCCTTGTTCGCATCAAAGGTAAAATCGAGGTCCCGTGTGTATTGTCGTGCACGTTAAAGATCCCTACCTTGCTTGGAACAGCAAAGATTCGGCAAAATTCAGGTAAAGAAACTCGTTTCCTGTCCAATGTAGTACCTTCAAGTGGAGCATTGAAATGTAAGTGCACGGTAGTTTTCGGCTAGGCGGCTCCGTGGCGTAGTTGGTATGTGTATGACTACTACGTCCAAGGTCCCGGGTTCGAATCCCGACACGGTCCGCTTGAAAAATGTTAGGCGAGCATTTTTCACAAAAATTAGACCTCGTTCAGATTAGAGGTAAAATGGATGTCCCGTGTGCGTTGTCATGCACGTTAAAGATTCCTACCTTGCTTGGAACAGCAAAGGTTTGGCAAAATTCAGGTAAAGAAACTCGTTTCCTGTCCAATGTAGTTCCTTCAGGTGGAGCATTGGAAAATGAAATGTAAGGTAGTTTTCGGCCACATTTCCAGGCAACAAAAAACTCGCCTCCTGGCCGATGTAGTACCTTCGGGTGAAGCATTGGAAATGTAAATGTACGGTAGTTTTTGGCCGGCGGCTCCATTGCGTAGTTAATATGCGCGTGACTACTATGCTCAAGGTCCCCGGTTCAAATCCCGACAGGGTCCACTTGGAAAATGTTAGGCGAGCATTTTTCACAAAAATACGCCCTTGTTCGAATCAAAGGTAAAATGGAGGTCCCGTGTGTATTGTCGTGCACGTTAAAGATTCCTACCTTGCTTGGAACAGCAAAGATTCGGCAAAATTCCAAATTTTTTAGGTAAAAAAAGCTCGTTCGCTGGCCAATGTAAAGTACCTTCAAGTGGAGCATTGGTAAATCAAATGTAAGGTAGTTTTTGGCCAAATTTCCAGACAACAAAAACTCGCCTCCTGGTCAATGTAGTACCTTCGGGTGGAGCATTGGAAATGTAAATGCACGGTAGTTTTCGGCATCAATATAGTAAGCGTAAGACTACGGATCCCAAGATCATGAGCTCGAATTCCGACACGCCCGACTGCTTGAAAAATGGCAAGTGAGCATTTTTCACAAAAATTACGCCTTTGTTCAGATGAGAGGTTAAATGGAGGTCCCGTGTGTGAGTGTTGTCACGCACGTTAAAGATCTCTACCTTGCCTAGAACGGCAAGGGTTCAGCAAAATTCTAAATTACCAGGCAACAAAAAACTCGTCTCCTGGCCAATGTAGTACCTTCGGGTGGAGCATTGGAAATGTAAATGTACGGTAGTTTTCGGCCGGCGGCTCCATTGCGTAGTTAATATGCGAGTGACTACTATGCTCAAGGTCCCCAGTTCAAATCCCGACAGGGTCCACTTGGAAAATGTTAGGCGAGCATTTTTCACAAAAATACGCCCTTGTTCGGATCAAAGGTAAAATGGAGGTCCCGTGTGTGTTGTCGTGCACGTTAAAAATCTCTACCTTGCTTGGAACAGCAAAGATTCGGCAAAATTCCAAATTTTTCAGGTAAAAAAAGCTCGATCCCTGGCCAATGTAGTACCTTCGGGTGGAGCATTGGAAATATAAGTGCACGGTAGTTTTCGGCTAGGCGGCTCCGTGGCGTTGTTGGTATGCGTATGACTACTACGTCCAAGGTCCCGGGTTCGAATCCCGACACGGTCCGCTTGAAAAATGTTAGGCGAGCATTTTTTACAAAAATACGCCCTCGTTCGGATGAGAAGTAAAGTGGAGGTACCGTGTGTAAGTGTTGTCACGCTCGTTAAAAATCCCCACCTTGCTTGCAACAGAAAGGGTTCGGCAAAATTCAAAATTTCCAGGTAAAGAAAACTCGTTTCCTGGCCAATGTATTACCTTCGGGTGGAGCATTGGAAAACCAAATGTAGGGGTAGTTTTCGGTTAGCGGCTGCGTGGTGTAGTTAGTATGCCTGTTACTACTATGCTTAAGGTCCCGGGTTCAAATCACGACACGATTCGCTTGAAAAATGTTAGATGAACATTTTTCACAAAAATACGCCCTCGTTCGGATGAGAGGTAAAATGGAGGTCCCGTGTGTAGGTGTGGTCACGCACGATAAAAATCCCCACCTTGCTTGCAACAGCAAGGATTCGGTAAAATTCAAAATTTCCAAGTAAAAAAGGCTCGTTTCCTGAAAAATGTTAGATGAACATTTTTCACAAAAATACGCCCTCGTTCGGATGAGAGGTAAAATGGAGGTCCCGTGTGTAGGTGTGGTCACGCACGATAAAGATCCCCACCTTGCTTGCAACAGCAAGGATTCGGTAAAATTCAAAATTTCCAAGTAAAAAAGGCTCGTTTCCTGTCCAATGTAGTTGGCGCATTGGAAAATCAAATGTAGGGGCAGTTTGTGGTTGGCGGCTCCGTGGTGTAGTTGGTATGTTTGTGACTACTATGCCCAAAGTCCCGGATTCAATTCCTGACACAGTCCGCTTAAAAATGATAGGTGAGCACTTTTTACAAAAATTCGTCCTCGTTTGGATGAGAGGAGTGTGAGTGTTGTCACGCACGTTAAAGATCCCTACCTTGCTTGGAACAGCAAGGGTTCGGCCAAATTCAAAATTTCCAGGGAAAAAACTCGCTTCCTGGCCAATGTACTACCTTTGAGTGGAGCATTAGAAAATCACATGTAGGGGCAGTTTTCGGTTAGGCGGATCCGTGGCGTAGTTGGTATGCGTGTGACTACTACGCCCAACGTCTCAGATTCGAATCCCGACACGGTCCGCTTAAAAAATTTAGGCGAAAATTTTTCACAAAAATACGCCCTCGTTCGGAGGTAACATGTAAGTCCCGTGTGTGAGTTTTGTCACGGGTATTAAAAATCCCTACCTTGCTTGGAACAGCAAGGGTTCGGCAAAATTCAACATTTTTCAGGTGAAGAAAACTCGCTTCCTGACCAGTGTATTGTCTTCGGGTGCAGCATTGGAAAATCACATGTAAGGTAGTTTTCGGTTTTTACAATGTAGTGTGTTCAGGACATCCTCGACAGAATCGCCTACCAGAGTCCATAGGCATCTGCGTTCTTTAACTGATTACTATTGTCAAGTTGGGAATAATCTAGTTTGTTCTTTTATGAATTGTTGCCATAGTTGTAGTTTTTGAACGTCAAGCATAATTGTAAGCTGTGTTGTTGAATAAAGCCTAATTTAGATTTAGTTTTACATCAATGGTTTTCTTGAAAATCACAAAGCAGAGACAAAATCTTTCGTTGCACTATAGAAATTTAGGTTGGCGAATGTAACAGAATATTCATTATTTGCATTACTATCGTGACTTATTCTCGTCAAATTTAAGCGCTGTGAGTGATAAGCAGAGAAAATGCTTTCGCCAGGATGTATTTCAGATGGAGCAGCGTGACCAATGCAGACAGGACGAATTTATGGTATAGTCGAAACCATGAAAGAAGTCGTCTGCGTCATCACTTGTATTCGTACGAATTAAGTTGAAAATTTTAAGTCAATGTAGCATCTAGTTCATAAATACTCAATAAATATTCCAATTCGGAAGTTTCCGTCAAGCTTTTAAAACTTTAAAAAGTATATTCCATTTACAAGAAAAATAAGAAAGATATTTTATTTTAAAGAAAAGGCATAATTTTACCGAAGGTTAGTCTGTTAAGTGTTAAGTTCAAAACATACGACACATACTCTTCTCTGTCGTTTTCCCAGAAGAACGTGTTCACGTAAATCTTTATTTAAAACACGTACAAATCGTTTTACTGTCTTTATCATATACATTAGTTAAGCTTTTAAATAATCTTAAGCGTATGTTTTGAATTGAGTTAGAGACCTATGAAGCAGAGGACTTCTTTCGTGGTTCCTACTATAAGCGACTACTTTTGATTTCTAAAAAGAAAGGACCTACTGTACGCAAAAGGAAAAAACATTTTATTAATTCAGTTTTAGGTATGTTTATCCATTAAGCTGTATTTTACAACGATTTTTAAAAAACATGTCAAATATGAGTAAGGTGGAGTGGGGTAAGATCGGACCGCTTTTTGCATAGTTTCACTTTTAACACAGTTATTTATATGTTATTTGTTAAATATTTAACATATATTAGTATCAGCGTAAAATAGAGTTAATACTCTATAATTTGTTATGAAAGAACACAATTTTTCCTTGGAAATTTTTAATTACACAGAAAATTGTAACAAGCTGCACCCACTACGAACTTGCCCCGAACGGGGGCAAGTTCGTAAATGGCTATTTACAATCTATTGAAATGTATCGTGCTGTGTTCTGGGGCAAATTCGGAATTATTCATAAATTATTTACCGAATTCCATTTACCGCATTAAAATTAGTTGAATTGTTTAAAAATTTACACACTTGGAAAGAAATTCCTTAGAGAAAGAAGTTTATTTAAAAAGAAAAACTATACAAAGCATCATAACATTTTTTGTAGCAAACGCTAAAAGTTTCAAAATTCAACTCACAAAACATATTTTAAACAGTTAATTTTGGTAACGCATCTTTCACATTCATACCGCATTTTCTTTGATTCTTTATTGCACATGCCACAAACCCATTCCATGCAAGTTATGCATTGAATCCATGATCTTCTATCAGTGTAATATTGATAGTCACATTTGCATATTGTACATAAGTTGTCAGAACTGTGATTATTTTTTAATACACTTACGGATTTTTTTGTGGGCCGCTTGTCCGTACTTAGTCTATTCATTACTTCTTCTGAAGTAATCACTTCGGCTCCTGTTCCCACTCTTTTCCTCTTTTGAATGTTTGATTTTACGTTTGTTTTTACAGTTTTCAATAATAGATTTTCAAATGTGGCTGATGTTGAGAGCTGAGGACTATCACAGACAAAAGGAGAACTGTTTCTTAAAGAATGTGGTAACATTTCAATACTTCTTTCTTTAATAAAGCTAACAGTTTCCTCAACTGGACGATTCACGTTGCCGAAAGGGAAATCAATGATTATAGGTGGATAACAAAGGGTTTCTTCAATAATGGATAGTTCCTCGTTCATTTTAGGAGGAACTTTGGCGTTTGCTTCTTGCCATTCTTTCAGGGTAATGGCAGAGAACATGGAGTCTGGAACGACATTCCTTGAAAATGGATAAATCTCCGCTTTCTTGAAACCATTCATAACTATTTCTGGGTTTAAATCGAGCCAAATATTTCCAATCATTACTGAAAACTGTTGTTTTGGGAGCTTTACTCCAATATTTCTTCTCTGCCACGTGACTAATTTTTGGTCCCAGGTTGACTTTAATGGTTTAAAGACACTTAGGTCTAAAGGTTGGAGTATGTGACTTGTATGTGGCGGAAGTTTTAGAATGGTAACATTTGATTCACGAGCTTTTTCTATTAATTTGACGCTAATATGGGTAGCATGCCCATCATATATTAATAAGGTTGGACGGCTTGAATCAATACATTTCAAAAATTGCTTTTCAAAATATTTTTCAAAAACAGTTGATTCCATCCAACCATTGGCAGTCGCAGCATAGGTGGTTCAAGAAAAGCCAGTATTCTCGGGGGCAACCCATTGGTCCCAGATAGTTTTTCCTTTAAAAATAATAAGTGGTGGGACTTTTTCACCCGAAGCAGATGCTGCTAGTAGTACTGTTATGTTATTTCTTCCAGGAGCACTTATTACTCGCGTGCAAGGCACCTTTTTACCACCAACCACTTTAGTTTTGGAAGGGTCAGTGCAAAAACTAGACTCATCTAAATACCATATACTGGAAGGAGTGTTTTCTAATCCTAGTTCTTGTATGGTGTTCTCCAATAATGTAAAATATTGTTGGACCGTATACGGATTACAACCTCGTTTACGGGCCACTTCTACCGCTTGCGGTATTTTTATGCTTAAATTATGTCTCTTTTTAAAACCTAGAAACCAATCTTCTCCAGGGAGATCGTCTTTGGATGGGGTTTTTTAGTTTGTTTTCTTTAATAAACCGCCTAACTAATTCAAACACCTCTTTTCTAGACAACCCGAACCCATACTTTTCCATTGTCAAGAGGCAATCAGCAAGCTGTTGTTCGTGTTCTTTCGAAATGGCAGTTGATTTGCCAAGTGACTTATTTATGATGCCATGTTTAGCTTTTAAGCGATCCATTATGGTGCTGATCAAAATTTTATATTTTTTGCTGGCGTTAAATGCATTTGTACGTCCAGCTCTAATTTCTGCTAAGGCTTCTTCAAACGTCTCTGTTGTATACGATCTTCGACTTGTCTTCCTAACGTAATTTCGAACCATTTCGGAACTAAATTTTTTTATAAATAAGTGTTGAAAAAAAATATCAGAAGAAATAACCAAAATATATGAACAGCACAAACTACTGCGATCTTGCCCCGCTGCATATTTCGGTCTTACCCCGTGCACTAATATTTTTAGGGCAAGACCGAAGTAGTGGTTTTCTCAGTAAATTTTGGACAACTGATCTAATTTATTTATTTAATGTAAACTTTACACAATATTTTCCATACTTACCAAAAATAGACTAAAGAAACACAAAATTTCCTTAAAAATCACGACACTTTGTTGGACAACACGAACTTAGATGTACACTGCACCAGAAGATGTACTTTTTGATGAATATATAATAATGGAAATTCCCCGCATAAATGAGAGACATCTCTAGGAATCGCTTCATATTAATTTAATGCAGGTTTCTAACTATGAGTTATTATATTCGCATTTATGTATGAATAAATATAGGTCGTTTACGATCTTACCCCGTTTACGATCTTACCCCGTTTACGATCTTACCCCACTGCACCTTATTGCAATTTAAAATAATAAATTACAAAACGTATTATGGCTATAAACTCAGTCACCTTCAAAATTGATTATTATTTAGCAATTGTGAAAAGTGTAGAAGCAAAAAAATTGGATGGTAACTGACAAAAATTGACTTGTTTTCAGATTTAGCGCACAAAATAGATTAAAATTCACTTGTTTATGTTTTATTCTGAAATTTTTTTCTAATTTGTAGAGCAGTTTGAAAGAATAGCTGCGTTAGAAATAGTTTATGTAATAGGATGGGGAGGTTGTGTGTGTTCATATTTACTTTATTTGTCTTTATTTTCCATAACAAAGAATACAATATAATAATTGCAATAAGTAAATCAGTTAGAAATACTTGCCAAAAACCTACAAATTGAATAAACACGTTATTTGACTATGTTCGACTCTCAAAATGGAAACTCGGTATACCAAAATGCGCCTCCAGTAACAGAATCCACACTGAAAGCCAAGTGACAGGAGCGGTATTAGTACGAACGTTTTCAGTATCGCAAAAGCTTGAGGAAGCTGATGTTACCGAGCGATGCGGCCCCACTACCAATTTCATTCATAATCACAGATGGCCTCACGCTGAACCTAGGCATCCGGGTTATTTGTCAGCAAATTCAATTCAGTTCTGTCCGGGTCCAAGTAGAAACTGGAGGATTCTGCAGATTAAATTTACTAAATGGTTGATTTATTTTTCATATTTAGCTTGAGAGTGGTTGCTTTCGTCGTTAACGTTTTACTTTAAGTAATTGGAAATTGACAGAAAATGCTAAACGTGACCGTAGTATTTGTAGTACAATGATCGATGAGCTAGCTATTTATTGCAGCAAATTTTTTCCAGTAGACACAAAAAAGAAACTTATTTATGGTACATCAATTACAATTCTTGAAAAGATTAAAATAATGCTACCTTATAGTGAGGAATATGCTAATTATATATTCGTGTTGCGCTCTCAACCCCCGACTCCCTTAATTAATTATTCAGGTTTAATCGGTACTTTCTAACAGATTATAAAGTTATAAACACTTACGGCTCACAGCTTTCTCAGAGTCTGATGATTCTGCCTTCTTCAAATTTTATAACGTTATTACTTGTTGTCTGCCAATGATCGATGTATTGCCTTAAAAAGAAAAGGTGAGAATTCAGGAACGAACAAATTTGAACTCTCCAGAAAAATACAGTCACCTTCGAAAATTCGACCCCTGAAAGTGTCCATAAAATTACCTCTTTGTCTCTTTTTCGTCATTCGTGGAATTAGATTATTCAAACTAACTGATGTTTAACATACAATTAGAATAAAGAACGTCGTCACTCAAAGAGCTTGTGTTTACATCATTTTCCCGAAAGCGATAAAAAATCCCGAGGATATCGTAAAGTATTTTTGTCTGTCAAAACCATTTTATACATACAGTGTAAATAATAATTTATACAATACGAAAAGCGGGATCTAGGAAACAAAAGATTTTCCTTTATTTTTATACAAAATACAATAGACTTAATAGACGCGAGACAGAACTTGAATATCCAGTAATTGAAAAGATATGTTACGAGTTACTTCATTTAATACGTAACAATCGGTGTTTCAAAATGGTGCAACCCTAAGTAGAAAACAATGCGCCACATAAATTTTTTATTTCTCCCACATGTCTGTTGGCAATACTGTACTCAAAGTTTATAGTTTTCAACAGGGGGTACTTAACTGTATTACTAGAACAATATGAGTAATACAATATATGCAACATAAATTTTGTTTATCTAAAAAAATTCATCTAATTTTTAATACGCTCAAAAATTTGCTTCCAGTTTCCAAACAATATGAATCTATAATAGCCTTTCATTTTTAATTATCAGTAGATCTCGCAAACGCCCACCACCCATTATTGATCTAATATAATTTTTGATCAATTTTAAAATATTAAACTGGCGTACGTCAGTTGCCGTCGTACTGTTAAAGTGAACTAAATTAGTTTAAATACTAACTAGAAGTATTTTAATTGGCGCATTTCTCAATGATATATGTCACACTTTCACAATCCCTGCAGTTTGTTATGGGTAAAATAAACGTTACGCTAATAAATTGTAGTTTGCCCTTAAGAGACGGGGAGCACATAACAATCAAAGGGTTCGTCGGCTAACTACAGTAGTGCGGTGAGTAGATTCATATGAAAGAATTATTAAAAAAAATGAAAAATTTTGAAATAAAAATTATAAACAAATTAGTTGAAATATAACAACCACGTTACATTAATCACTTACCCTAAAAGATCTTTCTTTCGTCATAATTAAGAGATGTCAAACCGTTGGTCACAGCAATCCCTTCGACATTATCCCTACCGGGAAGACGATTGTTCCTAGGTCTCCCATGCTTCGGTTTCCTAAATTTTATCACATTATACGTTACCATTCTCTACACTAAATTTAAAAACTTATTCAATTTCTTGTCACATTAAATAAAATTTTAAAAAAAAATGCTTTCCAAATACGATTCCATCACTGGGGTACCCAGATATCCTTTACAAATGTATCTGTTTACCTAATTTTTAAATAAATTTAAATAAAATTCAACTTAAACTTCAGCTCTATTAACACTGTATAATTTTAATGGAAATGCACATATACTTTTCTTAAAATAAAAACCTAAATTCCTTAACCTTACTCTGTGTAGGTATTGCTAAAAAAATCCTAAAATAACTTCAAATCTAATCTATATATAATATTATTGCTCCAAACTTTTCCGCTTTCCATATTAAATTATATGACATTTATAAATCCCAATTTCTGGAAATGTAGTTAACAATAAACGTAGTAAACAGTTAACACCAACTTTCATTAACCATTTTATTGTCCATTTCAAAATACTAAATGTTATGCTTTATCTAACACTAAATTCTACCAATAGAGTTTACATTTAAATTTCCGTAAGTGAATTTTTCGTGTTATTCTAAAATGTTCCAAACTTCCTTACACAATAACGGTATGCATAAATTCAACCAACACTCGTTTGATCGCGAAATCATGCTTCAACAAAATAATCACTTTCATGTTTGATTAACTTCCTAAGCCATAAATACCGATATTTATATTTGTAATCCACGAGTACATAATTAATAAGTATAAACATACAAAACTATAATTACCCACGGTTTAATTCATCTGTTAAAAGAATTAAGAATATCTAAAAACACAAAATTTCTCATTTTTGGTATTTCCATTTCTGTCCTTCAAACAAGAACTAATTGATCAAACGCCACACAAAATTTGAAATTAATGGAGATATGAACTCTCCAAGCTGAAACTGTCAAATTGTTATAGATACGTACTTTAGTTTAGAACTTGGCTGTACAGATGGCGTAATCCTACACTAATTCCAATAATGAAACAAACAACTTAATTACCTAAAGAAATGCATACCTTTAACTGTAAAGTAGTTTAGACTAAGTCCAAAGTCCTTTGCTTCTTTGTAAACCAGCTCTCAAGTCTAAACGTATAGCAGGATCTTCGTAGGATCGGCGGCGGTATTTTGCAATTTCGCAGTGAAGATGGTTGGTAACCTACAATGGTTTCGGAACAAGATAACGGCATTTAGAAAGACGGTAGAAATTCACAGGTGAACTATATCGTATTTTAAAACGCTCTCACTCTACACGTCGATACGGTAAGGCAGTTCAAGATAGATGCCTCGAAAGTCGCACAACTTACTATGAAACCGCCAAAACTTTACCAAACGTCGAACGTTTTTGTTGGTTAGGGCAATAACAGCACATTCTTCAAGGCATGTGAAAAGGTTTCTGCGACGGTTATATATAATAATCTGTAGGTTCTTCGCTTACAGTTCATGAGAATTTAGCACCGTAAATTTGAGCATGATAACTTATGTTATGCTACAAAAATGAGATGGGAAATAATGTTCATTTTGGGTTAAAAACCCTATACCTAAAGCAAAACTCTGCAGAGCCAATGACGAGTAACTGAGTTCTCTTGTAACTGATCACAATGACGATTATTCTACAATGTAAATTAAAAGTACCTTGTACGTGCAAGCATAGGTTCAAAAACTATTCTCATGCTGCGTTTGGTCTTGCTGCAGGAATATCTATATTAATTCTTTTTTAAGCTGTGTTTCGTCTAACTTTCTACTATTCGCTTATATTACTACATTCTTGCGTTCCAAATTATCCTCTCTGGATTTTGCTTTCCGAGCTTTACTTTTCAAAACTTAACTTTCCGCCTTGCCGACTCTCTACCGCGCGGATCTACCGCTGTATTACTCGCTCTAATGATTACATTTTTACCTGTTCTTATTACCGGCTCGCGAATATTTAACTCAATTCTATTCCATAGGATCTGACTATGGTTATGTTCTCCAACTATTAAATCATACTAGTTGTGGTCGGTATCCGCCACTAGAATGTATAATTTCAATCTACGCTTATTAAAAAAAAGTTGCTGTCCGTAAATTCCGTAAAAACAACGTGCATTTGCAATTGTCCTTAACGTCTAACCATGTATCAGATATGGCATTTCGCACGTATTACTTTATTTCATTAATGTATGCTCTGTGGTTTTTGTTTATTACACGGCGCCCTGCCTTCGTTGCGTATTTGTTGCATTGTATGATTTAAGACATCTTTAATTTCAGCGGGTTTATTGTCGCGAAGTTTGTCCTATTAAAGGACTAATGCGTTTTCTTAGTATTGTATTAAATTGTGCCAAATTATTTTAAGAAAATTTATTTTTGCTGCTTTACTTATACTAATTGACATAATTAGAAATTATGTTCTAAAACAAAGGAACTAAAATATCTTTCCTAATTAATATTAATTATTTGTGAAAGTTTTTTAACTCTGTACATAAATATTTCCATAACCATTAATTTTCTTTTAAAAGAACGTATGCCTTAATTTTAGTACTCCGATTATCACATGTATCAACTACTTTCTGAAACAGGACTACTATTTCTTCTAATGAATTACTTGCAGCTTCAATACTTTTACCACGTGCCTTCCACCAGATTTTTGACAGAATTGTACCGCAATTTCGATGCGGTCAAATTGTTTGTTTAGCAATTAAAAGCGTTTCGTGCTACCAGTAAAAAAACACACAGTGCCTCATAAAAATCCGCAATAATTTTACTTTTATTGAAACTGTGCTCAACCGCAGTATTCGTTCTATGAACTTCACAGGCAGAGTAATACACTGAATATCCTACCAATTTAGAAAGTTTTTGCTATACTTTTTAATTTCTATATTTTAATTTAATTCGATTGGACGAAGAACATTGAACGCAGCACTGAGACTAAACTAACCTCGGAGATGTTAGCATAGTAAATTTTTGAAAAAATCTCGTTTGTAAAGGGGGTGTAACGCCATGGCGTTACATTAAATAGAAACGCTATACAAAAAGAGGAAAATTAATCTTAACCAGACAAATTAATATTGATACACTTTGTATATTCTGATTTTAGAAATAAAAGTGTTTGTTAAGAAAGACATTTCAATAAAATTGTACTTTTATTAAGGGTAATAAACTTAAAACCCCAAAAATCTCGTTTTATGTCTGTTGAATACACATTTGAACGTAACTCAGGTTAATAAGTTATTTCAAAATCACAAAAAAGGATAAGCATAACAATTATAAAAATAAATTTTGATACGTGGTCATGTCATTTTAAACAAGTTTTGGAATTGTGATACGTATAACAGTGAAATGACTAATAGGCGTGTTCGATATCATAACTATCCCAAATATACACGAGCTTTTTACAAATTCTAGTTAACTAATGTATAATTAATATTAAAGGAACACACGTGTAATTATAATACAAAGTAAGACTAGACAATCTTATAGGTATATTTGGACAACGTCGTAACTATTTAAAACAAACGCCGATGCCTAGTGGTGGAACTCGCCAAGATCAAGTTACATAAAATTAATTATATCATCAATACGAAGTAACAAAGTTTCCAATGTGTCTATTCAAACTGCTAGAATAATAAAATAACCGTGGACATATGGATTTTACCTGTTGGAATCATAGGAGTTCATACCTTTTTCACGTGACAGGAATGTTATACAATGACATAACCCCATCAAACGTATGAAGGGTAGGGAAAACTGGACAAATGCTAGAAAGTGAACTGGGAGAACTTAATTAATTATTCTCAAATCATACACAAGAACACGTGTGTAGGTGAACGTGAAAGAGTAATTGAGTATACCCTATGAGTTATTGTGTGAGTTGTTCGAACAAGAAATTTGAAATAAGCACCTCATGGTAAATAAATTTATTCTTGCTTCAAATGGAATTCTATGTTCACCTGAAGGTGCAAACTGTAAGTTATAAGTTCGTTAGAAATTTTATTTTTGTATTGTGGCATTTTTTCATAATATTTTGTTTAATAAAATATTGATAAATTTATACAACGTCTACATTTAGTTAAATTATGGTACTAAATTGTTAGTTGTATAAAATCTAAATATTGCAAGTTTTAATTGAAAATCAGAGGCCCGTTGTAAATTATTATAATTGAATCATCAGGGTTGTGTTTAATCGAATATGAACTGATCATGGAATTTTACAATTCTGTGTGTGTATTTGTTTACAAAACTACCGTTATTTTGCTGACGATTACGTTGATCTAAGTTTAAAATTGTCTATATACCTGTTTACAGGAATGAAGGAATAATGTTATAGTATTATAGATTTAGATAGCGTAGTAAGTTGAAATTTGTAGTTTTATTTATTTAAACATATAGGTAGTATTTGGGAAAAAAACTCTATTTAACCAGGAGGCCAAGCTAAAGTTCTAGAGATATCTAAAATAATTTTTATGATACCTTGGTTGTATGATTACGATCGTTTTTCTTCTATTAGCGCATTCCTTTTATTTTTATCTACAAAATATTTGTGCTCCGTGTTTATCATATAATAAGAATAATTTAAAACTGCTTTTTTATGAGCTGCTGATAAAAAAAAACGTTTGTTTAGCTTTTCCTTGACACTTCTACTAATGCTTTACGTTTTCCCCCTAGATCCAGCACCATCAGAAAACCAAGCACCATTCGTATTTTTTTCCAGCATCTCCGGGAAACAAAAAACAAACATAACAGAACACTACAACCTTAACTGTACTTTATTCTATATATTCATAACCTCTACACCACTTTTCATTAAATCGATCATTGCAGTCACTCAGAAATTGTTTAAATAAGGACTGATGCGGACACAGAATAATTAAGTAGTTTCATTTGTTATCACTTTATAAAAGTATGCGTTTTGGGGTGTTGATTTACCAGAATGTTAGTATCGCTTACATCTGCAATTATTAACTTTTCATTTTTGTTTTCTAAATCTTTCATTGCAGGGCACTGTCCCTACTTCCTATTTCAACACCTTGGCTCCTTAGCCACACTTTTCTTTGCATACGTTTAAATCACACTTACACACACATAAAATATTCACAAAATTTTACACTCACTCAACTCTTTCTCAGCTCGCCAGTTTCCTGGAATACAAATTTAATTTTATTTGAAAATCGTGCCCCTCACGTTCAGGTCGCGACAAATATGCAACGTTTTTTGGACAGTAGCCCTAAGCTTCTTTCATTGGAAGGGTTCTAAAATTCGTGCCCCATTGTTGTGTCGACGTAAAAATATGCAGTGGATTTGCCTCAGACGTACGCTTATTTCAAGCCCCACCATTGGGATGTCATAAAATTGCTCTGGGAAGGAAGCCCTAAATCATCGTGCCCCACACTTTGGGCGTCATAAAATACTTGCTGAAAAATAAAATTTAACTCTACTAATTTTCTACCTAAATAAATTTTTGAATCCCAGCTTTGATTACTAGATGTTCTGGTTGAGTATCTTCTAAAGATGCTTCCCAAATTGATATTCCACGGCTAGTTCTGCTCACTACTTCTTCAGAGATACTCGCCACGGCTACTCATTCTCTCCACAACCTTTATAATTAATAATAAAAAAATAAACAAATAATTCGACAAAACATACAACCCTTTTATTTTAACAAGATAAAAATTTAATTCACACCATCTCAATATGTACAATATGGATTTACGTGAAACATTTTTTATAACCTTACTTGGTTTCAAAAGAACTCTACTTAATATCCCCTCAATTTTATGCTCCTCTATATTTCATTATGTTAGTTTAAAGTAGATGGGCCTATCCTGGAACCTTAATTTACTTCCCCTGGTTTATGGTGAGCTCAGGATAAACCCTTTTGTATTTGTGTGCTCAAACTTTAGCACTAAAATTAAGCAAAACACCCGTTTACCTTTTACATCAGTAATATTATTATTCAAGCATTTACACCCTCAGATTTATAATAAAAAAAATTGTCCTTTACTTATGTCAATAAATTAATTTTCAGTTCATAAATAATATTTCCATCAAATAAAACACAAATCTCTAACAGTTTAAATAAAACCCACCAGTACAACAGTTTCAATAAAAAAATCGTTACCTGGGGAGTATACTGCTTTCAGATCAACACCTATGTAGATGCCTTCCACACGACTGCACGTACCAGGATCACTCCATGTTGCTGCTTTCCATTTTGAAAAGCAATTTCATCGCAAACTCGTTGTTCATCCAAATCATCACCAATTCCTGCCGCTCCAGATCCAAAGATCAACTCTTCTTTCACGCAATGTGCATCAAGCCCCCCCGTTCAATTTGTAAATAAATCTCTACTTACGAGACATCCTGCTTCAATTACAACCATTTACTACGGCTCACTCCGTTTCAAATTAACTTGCACTTTACTTATGCATTAAAACACTTATAAATCTTAAATCGGACATCACTTATCACGTGGTTTAAAGCTAGGATGTTCTTCTTGTAGACTTGGAAAATGAGAGAGCGAATGCCAGCTCCAGCACCGCTTATATAATATCCAGCCCCCTTTAGTTGCCTGTATATTTGTTATCTAATTTTTGTAACTTTGTAAACCGCCACTCAATTCTGCAAAATCTAGCTGCACGTAAACAAAACGGTTTTTAAAAACTCAGAAATCGACAACATAATAATTCTTTATCACGAAAACTGTTTAACAACAACCAACCGTTCGAATATGCTATGAAATTTTTCCCTTTTCGTCAAGTTCGCTCAAATACAATTACGCCTATCGTGTGCGCATTCATAATCACATCTCTCAGCCTTGTCTATGTTTCCTACCTAAAGTGTCTACGTTATTTGTGCTTTTCTGGTATCTCTTTCTGTCCTGCGTTTTCCGTCTTGCTTGTCGCCCCTCTATAACAATATCGTTTACGGTTATTTCTTCCATCCTTTCTGTGTGTCTTGAAAAATCGATACCGTCTACAAACATCTTGCACTGCGTCCCTCTTATAGCCTTTTAAAGTACACTTGTCTAATACGCGCTTGAAAATTGTTTGTCACTTAAGCACCTGCTATATTTCATCTTCCTCTGATACGTATTACCCATAGTCTGTCTCATGATTGTATCGATCTGTTTTGAACCAGTCGACTGTTGTTGTTTGTTAACCTTGCATTGTCCGTTAACACAAACTACCTCGAATTATTCTCAACGTAAACTGGCTGTTACCAGAAGCGTTTATCTACTCCAATCGTCTATTCTATAAAGTCCTTAATGGTTTAAACGTGTTTTTGGATATTACAACGTTCTTCGAAAGCTATTAATTTATGCTATATTAAATAAATATACCTCGCGTAAATTATTGATTTTTATACTGAAAAGCTTTAATCCTATTAATAAATGTAAACGATTTTCGACCTTGTCGTCGATCTTAATTGTTGTCCTTGTCTGAAAAATTATAAGGCACCGGGTATAGATAAGGTGTAAGCAGAAACACTAAAAACCGCTGGGCAAGCAGTAACAGAACGTCTCTTCTAACTTGTAAGTTATATGTATGAGACAAGCGAGATGCCCAAAGATTTCAAACGTCACATCATAGTCACTACACCAAAAAAAGGAAAGTGTGAATAGATGTGAAAACTTTCGAACAATAAGTTTGACAGTACACGTGTCAAAAATATTGACCGGAATTGTACAAAGACGAATAGAAAAACGAGCTGAAAAAATACTAGGAGAAGATCAATTTGGGTTTAGGCGAAACAGAGCCACACGGGAAGCCATTTAAGCTTTAAGGATGTTAATGAAGAAAAACAATAGAAAAAGGAAATAGCGTGTATAGAGGGTTTAAAGTTTTAAAATACTCAAAACGATTAGAATGAGTTTCAGGAACAGACGAATAGTACATAGCTTATACAGAAAACAAATAGCGGTAATAGAATTAGAGAAGGAACGTAGACACGTAAATATTAGGAAAGGGGTGAGGCAGGGATGTGTCCTACCCCCATCTATTTTTATCTTATACTTCGAAGAAGTAACGAATAGTGTCAAATGCAGAAAGGCATTTGGAATTATTATGCAGGGACAAACGATTGATATGCTTAGATTTGCAGATGATATAGCGGTATTAGCATCGAGCAAGGAACAGTTAGAACCTCATTTATTTATTTCAATCATGAGTTCGAAAGAGATGGAGATAAAAGCTTTTTCATAAGTTATTGATAATTTGCAATACTTGGAGTTCGATCTACATTAATGGCACGGAACTGATTCTGTAATTACTACTTTATTCTTTCATCATTAGTAGGTCTTCAGTACTGGAAATGGTTAAACGCGTGCCCTCATTGTTTCTGAGCTAGTCTACTTATTTACCTGTAATTTCCACAGTTTGCATCTTTTACTATCTGCGAGCATTAGTCTGATCTAGGCCTACCTCTTCCTCTTTTTTTCCTATCTTTGTTTATAGTATATCCCGCAATATTCCCCAAAAATGCTTTAGAACGTATCCTGTCCTTCTATTTCTTTTATTTTTTTTTGTTTTTCACATATACTTTCAACAATTTTCCCCTTGTTTCTATGTTTGTTGTCTTGGAGCGTAGCCGTTGCTTTTTCTTGTTAGATGCAGTTCAGTTCCTCTTCTATTGTTTTACAAAAATATATATACAGTGTGTACAGTACAAAATGCAGTACATGGGGATCTTGGAAACTGTAGAAGATACGATCTTGGTTAAATGGGACAAAAGTTGCATAATCATGAGGGTATCTCAGATCGGTTTTCAAATTTCAAAATTTTTTCATAGGTTACTAGATAGAGGCAAAAAACACAAAATTGACGATTTCTTTATTTGCTCGTAGTTAGTCTACTAATTGAAATAGAATGTTCAAATTTGGTACATCATGGTAATTCCCCATTGCGCTTCCCATTTTCAATTTAGATTTTGTCTAGGGCATCTAGATTTTGCGTGACGATGTTTAATTTTTTATTTTTAAATAGCCGCCATATTGGATTTTTACTTTTTTCAAATGCTGACAAAAAAACCCTTTCCAAAGAGGTATAACGGCTATGTTTGATTGAATGAAACACTAAAAATCACATAATTATGTTTTGGTCGTAGTAGGCTTTAATTTCCATTATGACAAAGAGAAACAATTGCTCTAAAAATTTTAAACTCAATTTTCAGTGGTAATAAAAACAGTAAAAAACGTAGAAAATTGAAAATAAATCTGTATTAATCAGAACTTACATAACTATGCATTAACAAAGAATAAATATAAACTAGCATCTATTCAATACAAAATATTATTTAAGCTGTTTTTAGTTGTCATTCATTTTCAGACAATTGCAAATTAACAATCAAGGAAAAAAAATATAACAATAGTCAGCCACATGAATTCATTATTTATTTTAAATGTTCAAATAACCCCCCATTTTGTTGAACACACAACCGACACCTTTTATAAACATCTTTACAAGATCGTCTTATCATAGTTGGAGTTATTTTATTTACGGCCTCTTGAACTGCTTGTTGTAATTGGCCTACATTATCATACGTTTTTGAGTACACTCGACATTTTAAATGGCCCCGTATAAAGAAATCTAGAGGAGTTAAATCCGATGATCTCGCCGGCCACTTAATTGGTCCCCGATTTCCAATCCAGTTTTCATTATACTCATTGTTAAAAAAATTTCTAATAATCAGAGCATTGTGGGGTGGAGCGCCATCATTTTGAAAAATCATATTTTGCAAAGTAGCGAGTGGAAGCTTCATTAGTCTATCTGCCACATTTCCCTGCAATAAATCTAACTATCTCGCAGAGTTTAAATTTGCATAATAAAAAAACGGACCTATAATGTACCTTCCAATAATACCAATCCAGACGTTGAATCCCCATTTAACTTGATGTCTAACTTGGCGGTTCAAATGTGGATTTTCATCTGACCAAAAAATTGTATTTTTGCGGTTGAACATACCACAATTCGTAAATCGACTTTCGTCAGACCACAAAATTGTCTATGCAAAATTTGAATTTTCGTTGCACTTTCTGATGTACCAAGCACAAAATTCCATTCTTCGAATTTGATCTTCGGTACCCAATCCCTGATATGGTCGTTCATGATATGGATGGTACTTGAAACGTTTTAAAATAGCTCTTGCCGTAGAATGAGCAACACCTGTTATATTCTGAATTTGTCTAAGAGAAGTACGAGGATTTTCGACAACTGTTTGTAAAACGCTGTTTTCATTATCTTTTTTAATTTGCCTATTTCTCTTAGACGAGCCAAAACTACCATAATTTATTAAATTATTTTGTAATCTCCGAAACATACATCTGTTTGGTTGATGTTTTCTGGGTATTTATTTAAATACAATTCAGCGGCTTTAACATCATTCCTTCCAGAAAGAATAAAACATTCTAACATTTGATATTTATCACGGTTAGTAAAGCGATCCATTTCAAGCGCAAATGCTTTGCTTAAATTTCTATGTAAATTAATTAACTGTTTTTTTAAACTGCACTACTTGAAACATAAAATAAAGGACAAACTTTGACGTTTCTCAGATGTTGAGCAATTGTTTCTCTTTGTCATAATGGAAATTAAAGCCTACTACAACCAAAACATAATTATGTGATTTTTAGTGTTTTGATTCAATCAAACATAGCCATGTTATACCTCTTTGAAAAGGATTTTTTGTCAGCATTTCAAAAATGTAAAAATCCAATATGGCGGCTATTTAAAAATAAAAAGTTGAACATCGTCACGCAAAATCTAGATGCCCTAGACAAAATCTAAGTTGAAAATCTGAAGCGCAATGGGGAATTACCATGATGTACCAAATTTGAACATTCTATTTCAATTAGTAGACTAACTACGAGCAAATAAAGAAATCGTCAATTTTGTGTTTTTTGCCTCTATCTAGTAACCTATGAAAAATTTTTGAAATTTGAAAACCGATCTGAGATACCCTCGTGATTATGCAACTTTTGTCCCATTTAACCAAGATCGTATCTCCTACAGTTTCCAAGATCCCCATGTAGTGCATTTTATACTGTACACACTGTATATATATATATATATATATATATATATATATATATAAAATTAATAAGATGAAATAATAACTTAGACTTTTTAAGTAAGCCCAAATGATCATTTCAAATCGAGCTAGTAATTGAAAGAAGGAAAATATAAGGCCTTGGACAGGATTTATATATGGTACTGTACACGATTTAGATTTGTAAATTTCCCAATTATAGCCATCGGCCTCGGTAGCGTAATTGGTAAACGCACAGTTCCGGCAAAACTGAGATGCAGGTTCAAATCCTGTCCAAGGCCTTATATTTTCCTTCTTTCAATTACTAGCTCGATTTGAAATGATCATTAGGGCTTTACTTAAAAAGTCTAAGTTATTATTTCATCTTATTAATTTTAATACGTTAGTATTTATCAACTTACCTTGTGTAAAAAACTACTTATAATATTTATATATATATACATATATATATATATATACATATATATATATATATATATATATATATATATATATATATATATATTGCTGTGAAACCTCACCATTATTCGTGAACTAAGGTTTTCAAATCGAGCCCCAGCGTTGGGCCGTCAAATTTATGCTGTGAAACCTACAAAAAGCCTCACC
Organism: Platerodrilus igneus; assembly: GCA_036346225.1. Taxonomy (NCBI): domain Eukaryota; kingdom Metazoa; phylum Arthropoda; class Insecta; order Coleoptera; family Lycidae; genus Platerodrilus; species Platerodrilus igneus. The sequence continues at coordinate 183,571 of JARFIW010000796.1, read as the reverse complement.
AGAGTAAAAAAAAATATTCGAGCCTCTCAAACTGGGCACCAAGATTTGCTGTGATTCTCGCCCTGTTGAATCTCTTCTGATAATCGCCTCTGTACTCTTTCCGCCTCGGCTGCTCCCCTAGATAACTTTCATCCTCATTCATAAAAAAAAACAAACACATTCCTACCACAAACATCAACGTTAAAACTATTTACATCAATATTCATAATACATTAAAATTTCAAAATTGAATTTTAGCATAAATTTCAGTATCATAAAATTTCAAGTTTAAATTTGTCATCAGTTTTAATTTGCATCCAGAATTAAAGTCCTGGTATGATGCATACTAATTAAGTTACAATATGTGCAGACCTAAGTCTGAATAAAAGGGAGCATCTTCCACCCCTTTACGTTAATTAAACAGGTTAGTCTAATTGAGCTCAAAGACAGACCCAAATTTTTATCATAATCAAAACATAAACTGCTAAATACTCCTTTCTACTTAAACAAGAAAATTTTACCTTAAATTCAAAATTTGTTGTTTATACAAATTCACTACTGTCCATTTTTTTATCAAATAAATTATAAAGATATCCAACACACACCAAAACATCAAAGTTCGAACAAAATTGTATAATTTACCTAAAGGTTACTGCACTAGTGGCTTCAATGTACATCATCCTTGCTAATTTCACCATTCCAACTGGGTTATGTTTCCGTCCTCAGATTCCTGGTCGCCTTTTAAAATTCATCTACAACACCAATCGTTTAAAAAGTTTTAGGGCTTCTCAGGAACGCATCTATGTATCTAAATCTTGTTTTGTGGATCCAATCACGTTTACGAATAACATTTGATTATTAACACCCCCGAAAAATAGCATTGAAATTCATACTTCTTTCCCGCTATACCCAAAACTGCCTACTTTTGTTTATTCATTTATCGTTGCAAATTTGGATAATTGATACAGTAATACTCGCAAATATAACTAGACTTTATTACCTTGTATCTTCTTTTCTAAGTGCACTAATTCATAATAACTTGTATCGTAGCACGTAAAGAGCAAACTGTTTTAAAGTATTCAATAATCACAAAATATAAGAGCAAACTGTTTAAAGTATTGAATCAGAATCTAAAATCTAAGAGAGCGAAACTGTTTAAAGTCCGGGTTTATATAATAGCTCGCCTGCACGTAGGTTTGGTCCCGCGACGGCCAGTTTTTAGAATTTCGCATTCTCCGTTCCCTTTTCGACAGCCCGGCACGCAATTCTACAAAATTTTTGCACTCGTGCCAGTTAAATCTAAGAAATTTTCACACGGCTCGCAAACACGTCCGAGAACAACTAATTAATTTCGTATAGAAATCGTTACGCTTACACGTCTCATATCTGCATCTTATTTGCACCAATCGCAAACCCAGTAACGTTGCTCAAATCACGCCTTCTATTATCCGTGTCTCGGCTTTGCGCGTTTCATCTGTTTTTTTCTAACTTGGTCCTAGTGGTGCAAATCGATACTCTTTACTATCGCTTATTTCAGTCCACGTGGATTTGCGACGTGACTTACTTGAGTTAAATAACCCCGTATCTAGCCTTCCCGTTAATATAAGCTACGGTTTATCCGACCGTTTGCAATATACGCAGAATCTGCAAGTTCATCAGCTCCAATTTATTAGAATTTGACATTTAAAAATACGCAGGTGTTCAATCGTAATACTTTAAATAACACTTCTACGATTTGAATATTATTGGGTTTTTAAAAGCTTTTATGCATATTATATATTACTAATGGTTCAATTAACTCCAATTAAAATAATAATGAATGGCATTGACTTCTACCCTTTAATTTTTAGTGAATACAAATTAAATATTAATTATTATTTGTACACTTTATTTAATACCCGATACTTAAAAATTGAATCAATTAATATAAATTTTGCACGTAATTTCTATTTGTTTCTTGGAACAATTAAATTAAATACACGTTGAGAATTTTAATACTGCTTCTTTTTATAGAAAGCGTCTAGTGAATAATTTAAATCCCTTATTTTTAGTGAAACGAATAAATTTGTATGCTCCACGTTTTAATAACGCGTATTATCTAATAGAATTCTATACAAACTTTACATTCTAATTGAATGATTTAAATCTTCACACTAGGCATTTTAATTACGCGTACTTTTTCCCAAAGCTTCTTTAGACACGGTGATTAAAATTATTTGATGTGATTAATTAATTTTCTACCCTGGTCTAAATTTGAGTATTTTCCCCCTATTTGAATACAAATAATCCCACTTATTTGAATGCAAATATAAAACATTTAGACTGCCAAAAAAAATTTACAAAAAAAAATTGCCTATCTCACTCTACCCTTATCTTTCTAACTTACCTAACTTATATCCAATCCTAAAAATATTTACACCTATCCTATATCCATATCATATTCCTAACTCTCACTTAATTTTTATAAACTGAAATTATCCCTAACTTCATCCTACTTCTCCATCTAATCCTATATACATCCTATATACATATCCCATTCCTAACTTTTAACTAATCTTCACTATACTCACTTCCCCCTACCTAATCCTATATACCTATCCTATTCTTATTCTATTCCTAATTCTCCACTAATCTTATAAGAAATATCTACACTTAACCTATCTTATTTTCTTCCTACATTTAATTTTTATTCTCATCCTATATACCTATTTCTAACTATCTCCCATATTCATCCTATACCTAGCTTTATTTTCTATAAACACTTACTTCTACTCTTCTATATACACCTATTTTATCCCTATATTTCTATTCCTATATTTTGTTTATTTTATCTTTATTCCTTATTTAAATCTTACTCTTTTCTTGACCCTCCAAGTCTTTCTTCTCACCATCCTAATACTCTTCATCCCTATTTCTCCTCCTTTTATATCTATACTTATCATCCCTATTATCTCACATACAATAAACTTATCCCTATTACCCTGACTTTTAAATATTGCTTCTTCTTCAGTCCCTACACTTGTCTGTTTCTCATTTATTATTGTTTCCCTTTCTGCCGACAAACCAAACGATACTACCTTAAAATTATCGATTTTTCCCTCTACGGAAAATCCTATGTACCTTCTAGAATCCTTGTGTAATGGAATCAGCCAGAAATTCCTTAACTCTACTTTATTAAAAACAAACTTGCCACTTAATCTCGTCAAAAGTGTGTCCATGGATGGTGGACAATGGAATTGCGGTTTGGTCCATTGGTTAATTTTTCGTGCATCTTTATTTAATTCTGCCTTCACCTGCTTCCTTATACACGGTGTTTAAAATTATTTGATGTAATTAATTAATTTTCTACCCTGGTCTAAATTTGAGTATTTTTATATATATATATATATATATATATATATATATATATATATATACAGGGTGAGTTTTTAGTGTGGCAACGGTCGATAACTCCGTTATTATAAAAGCTTCAAATTTGGAGGCATATTAGGCATGCCTAAAGTGCACATTTTAAAAATATTTGGAAGCATACAGGGTGTTTCATAATTCCAAGGTATATTAAACTTATATTTTTTTAAATAGAACACCCTATATATTATTACATTTTTGAAAAGCCCATAAAAAGAGCTTTAATTTGACATGAAATTGTATCTGTGTATTCCTTTTAGTTTTTGAGATATTCAAAAAATGATCCCGATTAGATACATTGCCATTGCAGTAATACACAACTTATGTTAATTTTAAAGATGCAGAAAATTTTACTATATACCATAGTATATTTGTAAATATCACTTTTTTGAAATTTCTTCACAGTATATAGGGTGTGTCAGGTTTTGCAAAATGCAATTTTAAAATTTTTTTTTAAAAGGCACCCTACCAATTTTATTGCTACGATGGATAGTTCATTAAGTGTCCTTTCATTTTTGTTAAGCATTCTTTATACCTAAATCCATTACTTTTTGAGATTTTTTTGATTTTCTTCAAATTTTATGAATGTTTTTAATTTACATATCTAAAAATAACTTACTATTGGAGAATGTTATAAAACAATTAATACATTTTGATTAACAATCAACTACAGTTATTCAATAAGAATTTTCATTAAAGATATAACATCTTACAATAATACGCTATCAACAGAATTCTGCCAGATCAACAATATGCATTTTATAGAAAATGTTTAAACAGGAAATCAGGCAGGCTTTGAAAAAAATAACAATTACAATCAAAATGTCATTTAGGTTTATTAATTGTAGTGTGTTATCATTTAACACATTATCAGTTCTGTTTTAAATGTAATCTTTGAAGGAGTTTTCAAAATGAATTTTACAGTGTAAGAACAAATAAATATGATTTGGGTATTGGGAGCAAGTTTAAAAAATTTCCTACTTACATCAAGAATATACCAAGAGAGATATCCTGTTAAATGACAACACACTACAATTAATAAACCTAAATGAAACTTTACATGTAATTGTTATTTTTTTCAAAGCCTGCCTGATTTCCTGCTTGAACAATTTCTATAAAATGCATATTGTTGATCTGGCAGAATTCCGTTGATAGCGTATTATTGTAGGTTGTTATATCTTTAGTGGATATTGTTATTGGATAACTGTAGTTGATTGTTAATCAAAATGTATTAATTGTTTTATAATATTCTCCAAGAGTAAGTTATTTTTAGTTATGTAAATTAAAAACATTCATAAAATTTGAAGAAAATCAAAAATATCTCAGAAAGTAATGGATTTAGGTATAGGGAATGCTTAACAAAAGTAAAAGGACACTTAATGAACTATCCATTGTAGCAATAAAATTTGTAGAGTGCTATTTAAAAAAAAATTTAAAAATTGCATTTTGCGAAACCTAACACACCCTATATACTGTGAAGAAATTTCAAAAAAGTGATATTTACAAATATACTATGGTATATGGTAAAATTTTCTGCATCTTGAAAATTAACATAAGTTGTGTATTAGTGCAGTGGCAATGTATCTAATCGGGGTCATTTTTTCTAAAAACAGTTGAATATCTCAAAAACTGGAAGAAATAGACAGATACAATTTGATATCAAGTTAAAGCTCTTTTTATGGGCTTTTCAAATATGTAATAATATATAGGGTATTCCATTTAAAAAAATATAAGTTTAATATGCCCTGGAATTATGAAACACCCTGTATGCTTCCAAATATTTTTAAATTGTGTACTTTTGGTATGCCTAATATGCCTCCAAATTTGGTTTACGTAGCTTTTATAATAACGGAGTTATCGACCGTTGCCACACTAAAAACTCACCCTGTATATATATATATATATATATATATGTATATATATATGTATATATATATATATATATTGCTGTGATTAGGGTTGTTTAAAAGTGTATTGAGTCGTGAGGGTCGCGTAGTAACTGTAAACAGCAATAGGAAGCAGAAAAAAACATTTATTTAGCAGGAAAGTAAATAATTCGCACATTATGTAAATAGCAAACATTTAACGCCCTGTATAAGGACCGCAATTAACTTTAGTCAATGCCAGTAAGCATATCTTTCAATAAGATAACACGTATTCAGCAGAGAAATAATTATACATGTAATTAAAGTAAGTCAAGAAGCGTTCAATAAAGTTTACAAAATTGATACGCATGAGATAAGATAAAACCTAGTAAATCTCCATGCAATTACGCTTGTAATAAAGAAGAAATAATAAAGCGATTTGATAAGAGACGCACTTTCAAAGATAAGTTTTAAATAGAGACATAAACGAAAACATCACTAACGTTACATCAGTTATTTTGTTCAATTGTCCAAAAGCTTTATCTACACAAAACAACAGACATAAGCTAAAGTAAAGTCTAACAATAATAAGAAAACAGGCGGTCAAAGATCAGAAAACAATAGCAAATACCAGCATGATATGTTCCTTCAGAATAGATTCGTCATAAATCAACTTGAAAACTACTAGGAATGTCCAAAACTAACATAGTTGGTTACAACACTTTGTAAGGCTGTTTGGACAAACCAATCCAAATGTAGATAGCAAAAGCTATATAACGCCCAGAGTTGATAAGAAAGGGCAGTCTCAATTTGAAGGACGTCAAACTTGCAACACTCTGACTCGAATATTTACGCGCCAAATAAATAAATATTAAATTATATTATTGTAAAAAGAAGTGTTGTGTAATAATAGTCGATAACGAATTACGTTGAACATATAAGAAAAAGTTTTTGCCGTTTTGCAGAATACGTGAGTAGAAATTGGTTAATCAATTTAAATTAAATGTTTATATTAATGTAGGGCTTCGAAGGTGTATCTAAGAAAACTACGACTTCCAAGGTGTCCTTAAGAAATCCAAGTCTAATTCACAACCCTAAGAAATTCAGGTCTAACTCGAAGGTGTATCTATGAAACATACGAATTCTAAAGGGTATCTAAGAAACCTACGAATTCTAAGAAGGATCTAAGTTTGGCATTCAGAACTTTTGAGTGGTATTCAGAAATCCAGTTTGTAATTAAGTGGAAAGGTCTAAGGCGTATCCAGAGAGATATAAAGTAAAGCACGAGGTGAGTTTTGAAAATAAGAAGTAACAGAACTATTGGTTCAAACGTACGTAAAGGGACACAAAGCAGATTATTGGTTTTCGATTGACGATAATAAAGGGGTGTTGATCCACGACACGCGACAGCAAATCAGGATATCACAGGTCAGGGCTAACTAGTATAAGGAATCTTTTCAAATTTAAATTTAAACACTGAATATATTATTTTTTGTCAAAGTTGTAAGGAGTCAACAAAAATAGTTAATACGTTGAAATTTACGTGATAAGGATAAAAGGTCTTGAACGTTCCAGATTTTTTTAGTAAAAGGTCTCCTCTTTGGTGACTTTAAATTAAAGTAAGGAATATAATTTTTGGAATAAATGATCCAAATAATATTAGTTGATTGAAGGGTTTATTTACAGGATTACAAAAATTGTGAAGTGTAGATATTACTTCCTTTCATTATACGAATATTGATTGACTTCGTTTTATCAATTTAAACAGGTAACCATAAAAGGGTAAATTAATTTGATCATCGTAACGTTTTGCACTCTGTGTAAATTAAACTGGGCTAGCCGTGGCATTATTAAAATTAGTATATTAGAAAAACACAGAGCGGTAGCGTTCAGCAGGAAACTGGACGTTTATTACATACAGCTGCTCAAGCGTGAAGAGTACTACATCAAATAATCTGACGCAACAACCTGGGGCCAGAATATCATACCAAAACATATATATATATATATATATATATATTGCTGTGATAAGGGGTTGTTTAAGGGTGTACTTTATAGTAAAGGTCGTTTAGAAAGGAGAAATTACCATAGGCAGCAGAAAACTGCATTTATTTAGTGAAGAATTAAGAAATGGAGATAGTTTGTAAATAATAAGCAGTCAACACCCTGTATATAAAATATAAATAGTTTAAGCAACGCAGATAAACATAGAAAGACGCATAGTTCGCGTAGAAACCAGGAAGACATTCATTAGGTAAATAGAAAATATTTAATACCCTGTAGATAAAGTTTTAGTTAATTTAGGTAAAGCAAGTAATGATATTTTTCAGTGGAAGCACTCGTATATTTATAAGTAAACGATAAAGTGTAATTAGATACGCATTCAAAAGAGTTCCAAGCAATTAGATTAATACGGAGATAGAAATAGAGCTTCAGGTAGCATAGGTAAATGCGTGCAAATAGCTAACCATTTTTGATAAGAAAAAAGATTAAAAATTGCGTGAATAACATGTAAATATGAAAATTAAAAGTCGAATTGCATCAGTTGTTTATGGAAAAGCAATTATATCTATCAAAACACCGCATGTTGATAACGAAGACAGCTGCGACCAGCTTACAATTATTGGGAATCGTGAAGAATTACATCAGAAACTGCTTTAAATGTAATCATTTGATTGGTCATAAATAAGCGACGAGTTCTAGACCATACCCACTGACGGAGTGGGAATTCAATAATATATTAGCAGATACAGTGATAACGAAGTCAGTTTTGAACTCAACAAAGGCCGAAGTGCGCCGCTATGAAATAAAGTAATACGTAATAATTTTAAAAGTGAAAGCTAAAATAAGTGCTAATATGAAGATTATAATTGCCGATTAAACGTAAGTACATTTTGGTGAATTTATTTTAAACTAAAACATATTAATAATAGGGCTTCTAAGTCCGGGAGAAAATAGACTACAATTTTGAAGTCTGGGGAAACAGTAATACAATTTTGAAGTACGGGGGCGAAAACAAACTACAATTTCTATGTCCGGAGCAAACAAACGACAATTTCTAAGTCAAGGGGGAAAATAAACTACGATTTCAAGTCAGAGGACAATGATAATAAGAATTCTATTCTAAGTTTGAGGAAATTGATTGATAAGAAGTAATAAGTCTGATATGAAACGACAATAAATTGGGGTAAGTTAATGGTAGTCCAGAGGGTGATGGCAATAATTTAAATGAAATGGTTCAAGCGTATATTTCAAATGGGCATGTAATAATCCCACATTGGGGGAAGATAATTTTTATTCAAATGGAAGCGTCGATGTGAAGAAAATAGACCAGGTCAGATTTTTTTAGTTATAAGACATTTTATTTTTCTATATATTTTTTTATTTTGAATATTGAATTTGCTTAATATAATAGGAATGTGAAAAAGTCAACAAAAGAAGTTGCATAAGTATAAAGGGAGTAATATGATAACAGGTTTAGAGCGTTCTACACTTCGTTGATAAGGATAATAGGTTTTTTTGGTGACTTTGGGTTTTGAGTAAATAGTATATGATGTTTAATAAATGATAAAATCCAGTTAAGTTTCTGGAGGGAATTGATAGCAATATTAATAAGACAGCCCAACGTCGGAGATAATTACAATCTTGTTTATTCATAGTAATATTAATATGGTCGCTCAAATGATGGAGCGCGTATAATTTAGGGACATAGCAAATAATATAACAGCCCAACGAAGGGGCTCGATAATTCCAGTAGTAGCATAGCAATATATATATATATATATATATATTGCTGTGATATACTCCTTTGAACGCGGGAACTGGGTCCTTTCAACAAAAAAATTCTAGTCCCACCGATTGGACGTCATAAACTGCTGTGATCCTGGTTTCGCTTCAGCTGCTCACCTAATTTTATAAACCTCCTCATTCATAAAATTAAACAACACATTCCTACCACAAACATCAACGTTAACTCTATTTACATCAATATTCAGAATACATTAAATTTTCAAATTAAATTTCAGCATAAAATTCAGTTTTAAAAAGAATTTCAAGATTAATTTTATTATCACTTTAACGTGCATCCAGAATTAAAGTCCTTGTTGGATGCCTACTAATTAATATAACAATATAAGCAGACCGGAGTCTGAGTATAAAGGAGCATCTACCACCCCTTTACGTTAATTAACCAGGTTCGTCTAATTGAGCTCAAAGACATACCCAAAGTTTCATCATATTCCCGAACATCAATACTAAATACCCTTTCTACTTAAACAAGCAAATTTCATCTTAAAATTAAAATTTTATGGTTAGTACAATTTCACTAATGTCCATTTAAAGTAAATCAATTATAAAGTTATTCAACACACACAAAATGTCAAACAAAATAGTATAATTTACCTGAAGGTTACTGTCCTCGTAGCTTCAATGTACATCGTCCCTTTAGTTAATCACACCATTCCAACAGGATTATATTTACGGCTTCTAATTCTCAACGCTTTTAAAATTTTCTCCATCACCATTTATTTAAAGTTGTTTCTGGGCTTTTCCGGAACTCATCTGTGTATATCTGACCCTTGTTTCGTGGATCCAGACACGTATTTGAACCATTTAATTATTAACACCCCCGAAAAATAGCAGAGAAATTCATGCGTCTTTCACCAATATACACCAAAACTGCCTACTTTTGTGTATACATTTGTCGTCGTAAATTTTGCTAATTGGTACAGTGATACTAAATTTTATTACCTTGTATCTAAGTGCACTGAAGTACATTCATGTTAGCACGTAAATAACAAACTATTTTGAATCACTAAAATATACGAGCAAACTTTAAATTATTTTATCAAACTAAAATGCACTGTTTAACATCTTCAATCAAGTCGCGGATGTAAGAGCTTTTAACGCATCGAATAGTCAAAGGTCTAAGAGGCCGAAATTCATATTACCACCGGTATATATAGCAAAAGCCTGTCTGTCGGTCTGTTCCCAAAACAGACAATTCTTAAGAATTTCTCATTCTATGTTCCCAGTCCGTCGCTCGCGCGTCGGTTTTTACGAATTTTCACTCGCCCCATTTAAATCAGAAATTCTCACACGGCACGAAACATGTCCGAGAAAACTAATTAATTTTGTACAGAAATTGTTGTTTCTACCTCTGATATTTGCATCCTATTTTCAACCAATTGTGACCCTCGTGACGTTGCTTAAATCACGCCTTTTACTATATGTGTCTTTGCTTGACGCATTTTCTCTTTCCTTTTCTAACCTGTTCGTATTGGTGCAAATTGATATTCTTTATTATCGATTATATTTTAGTCCATGTGGACTATCTGGGTTTAATAACCCCGTATCGCACCTTCTCGTGAATATTAAGCCCCGGTTTCTCCAAGATTCTTTGAAACCATTTGTTATCTACACAATTTTCGCCGTACGTGATATTTAAACTACGCAGGTGTTCAAAATAATATTAATTCTCAGAGCTTTTAAATAAACCCTGTTTTGTATTTCGTGCTAAAGCATCTGACCGTTTCCAATATCCTTAGAATCGACATGTTTATCTAAACAAATTAAACTGAAATTGCCTTTTAAAATACGCAGGTGTGTTCAAACATCCTACTTCTAACTAACACTTCTAGGATTTGCATTTTATTGGGTTTTACAAGTTTCTATAGATATTATCTGTACGTTTTGTTCAATACCGATTACTTGAAATAGAGTTAATTAAGATAAATTTTGCACGTAATTTCCATTTGTTTAGGAATAATTACATTACACGCAGAGCTTTTTAATACTGCTTCTTTTGATATAAAGCGTCTTGTACATGATTTAAATCTCTTATGTTTAATGAAACTAATAAATTTTTATGCTTCACGGTTTTAATAACGCGTATTATCTAATAATATTCATTATACACGGTGATTAAAATTATTTGATGTGATTATTTAATTTTCTACCCTGGTCTAAATATGAGTAATATATATATCCTATTTCCCCGATATTGAAAGGTATGGTGAAGTGGGTTAAGCAGCCTGCGGCTACCAAGATTCCCCAACACTCAAACATTTGCCGAATTAATAGGTTTCCAACATATCATTTCGAACAAGGTTTATGGTCTTGAAACGGGTTGGACAAGTAGCTCCACTTATTTCTATTTTGAGCTACCCTACACAGTTTCTTGAAATTTTCACAGCTCGGTTCCCCCTTTCTGTTGTTTTCTAACTATATGTCCTATTTTACAGTAGTATGTGAAGGAGGTTAAACAGTCTGTGGCTGCCAAGATCCCCCAACACTTAGACATTTGTCGAATTAATAGTTTTCCCGCAAATGCTTTCGCACAATTTACATTAGTTGAGAACATTGCAAAACCAATAGCTGTAGTTGCTTATAATAATTATCAGGTTTAAGTACAATTATTTTTTTCGTCATTAGGTTTTCCCTCTTAGAACTGGTTGGACGCGTACCTCCATTGATTTCTATTCTGAGCTAGTCTACAAATTTCCCTAAAATGTCTACAGCCTACATCTTTACCTATCTCTGTACAATAGTCCTACCTAGGTCTACCTCTATCTCTCATTTTCCTATCTCTGTTTCTAATATATTTCGCACTATTCCCTCATGCCTTAGTATGTGGCCTATCATCCTATCTCTCCTATTTTTTACTGTTTTCCACATATTTCTTTCTCCCTTTACCATTTCTAGCACCTCTTTGTTCTTAACTTTGTCTGCCCATGATATCTTGATCATACGTCTGTAGCACCACATTTCAAAGGCTTCTACTTTTTCCTGTCCGCATCTCCTACTGTCTAAGTTTCACAGCCGTAAAGTGCTGTGCTCCACACATATGTTTTAAACAATCTCTTACTTGTCTCTATATTTGTTTTTTTTGAACAAAGTAGTTGCTTTTTCTTGTTACATGTAACACGACCTTGTGCTAATCTCTGTTTTATATCTTTTGCGCTGTTCCCATTTCGCGTTATTTGGCTTCCTAGATAGCAGAAATCCTTAACATCTTGTAAGTTCTCGTTACTTATTTGTATTCTTGGTTTTGATTTATTTTCCCCTCCTTTGCATACTAGTACTTTAGTTTTATTTTTGTTAACTTTCATACCGTATCTCTCTGTTAGTACTGTTTCCATTTCATTAAGAGCAGCTTCTAACTCTTCTTTGCTAGATGATAATACCAGTATATCATCTGCAAATCTAAGCATTTCAATCTTCTGTCGCTACATAATAATTCCAAATGTCTTCCTGCATTTGAGAGTAAACATTGCCTCTTTGATGTACAAGTTAAAAATTAATGGGGGTAAGGCACATTTCTGTCTCGCACGTTTCCTAATATCAACTTCTCTACGTTCCTGCTCAAATTCTATTGCCGCTGTTTGCTATTTGTATAAGCTATGTATTTATTATCCGTCTATCCCTAAAACTCATTCCAATCTTTTTGAGTATTTCGACTTTACTCATTGATTTCCATAAAATGTTTTTGTTTCTTACAAAATGTTTTTTATAAACATAACGATGCAAAAGCACTAGTCACTGCAAACTCGTTGGGTAAACAATTTATTAAAATATATATCCGCCACTAGTTTACTAAATAGACGTCGTATATTGTGCCTGAAAATAGATCGCACTTCAAAAGTAAAAGATATTGTAATTTTGCTGTTCCAAATAACACGAGTTCGTAGCTTGTTTTCTGAAATGACATGTGTACCATTCATGTAGCACATAAATCAATCTGGCTGAGCTTGATATTGCAGAGAGAAAATAGCATAGTACAGACTCGCTACCTTACTATAAGCAGATGGTGCAGTGATATTAACTAAATCTGAAAGGAAATTGCGACTGCAATTTAGACTGCATGCAATGTCGGAGAAAATATGGATCTAGGAATTAATACATCAAAACGATGCAAGCCAAGATTAGCGTTAAGAGGAAAGATGTTTTTAATGTAAAACGATAAGTTATAGAGTTGCAAAGCAGATAAAAAGACCTGTGTTTTTAGAAAGCAAGTAAGAAATATGCAGAGCTGAAGCTTAAAAAGAAAATGAACAAGAAAAAGAAATAATGGAAACACTAAGAGTCACATAAAACACAAAGTTTTCGAGAAATTGTTAAATAATTGTAATGCATACACTATCGCCATGCAGACGTTATTCTGTACAAGAAAACTATGTACAAGATACATGCCGTTTGAAAAAATAATTATCAAGAAATATAAAAATTTGTAAAAAAAAAGTAAAAACTAGAAAATTGAGAAAAATTAATTATTAGCTTTTGCAATCACTGTAGGAGAGATGCAATGCAATACAATAACCTTGGAAGATAGAGTAGGAAAGGCAATGCACGTCACTATTATAAATCAATCAAGCGAGTCGAGGCTCATGAATTTTTCTCATAAACCTTGCATCATTACAATGTAAAAGATTCATTCATAAATTCGATAGCGAAAATGTTACTTTGAAGAGATTGTTTTAAAGTATGCATTACGCATACCGCAATCATACTGTATCATAGCTCACTTTTGCGACGGACAGCGTCAGGCCGTTGTCATATAAATATGTACATATATAAAATACTCATATTTAGACCAGGGTAGAAAATTAAATAATCAAATCAAATAATTTTAATTACCGTGTATAAGGAATTTCATTAAATAATACGCTTTATTAAAACCTTGAAGCATAAATAAACTCGGTCGTTTCAGTAAAAATAAGAAATTTAAATTATCTATAAGACGCTTTACATCAAAAGAAGCAGTATTGAAAAGCGCAGTGGATAATTTAATTATTCCTAAACAAATGGAAATTACGTGCAAAATTTATATTAATGAACTCTATTTTAAATAACTGGTATTAAACAAAGTGTACATATAATAATTAATATTTAAGTTGTATTCGCTAAAAATGAAAGGATAGAAATCAATTTAATTAGAGTTAATTAAACCGTTAGTAACATATAATAAGCATAGAAACTTGTAAAAACCCAAGATTAAAATACCACGGAATAAAGCTCTGAGAATTAATATTATATTTTGAACACCTGCGTAGTTTAAATGTCAAATACGGCGAAAAGTTTGCAGATAATTAATGTTTACAAAGAATCTTGGAGAAACCGGGACTTAGTATTCACGAGAATGTGCGATACGGGTTTATTAAACCCAGATAACAGTCCGCGTGGACTAAAATATAATCGATAATAAAGAATATAAATTTGCACCAATACGAACAAGGTTAGAAAAGGAAAGAGAAAATGCGTCAAGCAAAGACACATATTGTAAAGGCGGGATTTAAGCAACGTCAAGGGGTTGCGATTGGTTAAAAATAGGATGCATATATCAGAGGTAGAACAACAATTTCTGTATAAAAGTAATTAGTTTTTCTCGGACAACTTTGCGGGCCGTGTTGAAATTTTCTGAGATCTCAATGGGGTGAGTACTAAATTCATAAAAATCGACGTGCAGGCTACAGACTGGGAACGTAGAATGAGGAATTCGTTGGAATTACCCGTTTTAGGGAACAAAGCGACGTGTCGGCTATTCGCTATATATACAGGCGGGAATATGTGTTTCTCTTAGACTCTTAGACTTTCGACGATTCGATGCGTTAAAAGCTCGTGCATCCGCGACTTGATATTAAACAGTGCATTTTAGTTTGATTAAATAATTTAAAGTGTGCTAGTATATTTTAGTGACTCAAAATAGTTGGTTATTTTACGTGCTAACATGAATGTACTTCAGTGCACTTAGATACAAGGTAATAAAAGTTTATTATCACGGTACCAATTAGTAAAATTTACAACGACAAATGTATACCCAAAAGTAGGCAGTTTTGGCGTATATTGGTAATATTGGTAAAAGGAAGTATGAATTTCTTTGCTATTTTGCGGGGTGTTAATGACTAAATGGTTCGTAAATGTGTCTGCATCCACTGAACCAGAGGCAGATATACACAGATGAGTTCCGGAAAAGCCTAGAAACAACTTTAAATTAATGGTGATGGAGAACATTTTAAAGCGTTGACAACTTGAAGCTGTAAATAGAATCCGGTTGGAATGGTGTGATTTACAAAAGGGACGATTACACTGAAGCTACGAGGACAATAACCTTCAGGTAAATTGTACTATTTTGTTTGACATTTTTGTGTGTATTGAATGACTTTATAATTGATTTACTTTAAATGGACATTAGTGAATTTTCTAACCATAAAAATTTAATTTTAAGATGAAATTTGCTTGTTTAAGTAAAAAGGGTATTTTGTTTTGATGTTCGGGAATAGGATGAAACTTTGGGTAGGTCTTTGAGCTCAATTAGACAAACCTGGTTAATTAACGTAAAGGGGTGGTAGATGCTCCTTTATACTCAGACTCCGGTCTGCTTATATTGTTATATTAATTAGTAGGCATCCAACAAGGACTTTAATTTTGGATGCACAGTAAAATGATAATAAAATTAATCCGGAAATTCTTTTTAAAACTGAATTTTATGTTCAAATTTAATTTGAAAATTTAATGTATTCTGAATATTGATGTAAATAGAGTTAACGTTGATGTTTGTGGTAGGAATGTGTTGTTTAATTTTTATGATAGAGAATGGAAGTTATCTAGAAGAGCAGCCGAGGCGATTAACAGAAGGAATCAACGGACCAGGTGATTTAAAAGGCTTCACAGCATTCTTGACGCCCAAACTGTGGGGCTCGAATGTTCTTTTTTTTTAAAGGGCCAGTACCTGCAAAGATGAGAGGTTTCACAGCATTCTTGGCGACCCAAAAGTGAGGCTCGAGTTCCAAATAAAATTTTGTTATTTTATTCCAGGAAACTGGCGATCTGAGAGAGAGAGTTTCTGTTTGTGGATAAATTTAAAAGTATTTTAGAGTGTGTGAGAGTGATTAGAACGTATGCAGAGAAAGGAGTGGTTAAGGAGTCAAGGAGTGGAAATTGGAAGTGACGATAGTGCATTGTGTGGGAAAAATTCGAAAATGGAAGAAGCAGGAGGCAGTAGAGATCAGTCGAGGACGGAATCAGGAGATCAAGGAAACGAGATGATAATGAGAATGCTAGAGAGGATGAACGAAGAAGCTAATAGAGCTAGGGAAGAATCTAATAGAGCGAGGGAGGAGTCCAACCAAAAATTAGAACAGCTAAGCGATGAATCGAACAGGAAGTTAGAAGAGATTAGTCAGAAAATAGATAAGACGAATCAAGAAGTTGTAGAATTTAAAATAGTCTTACTGTAAAGATGGGGGAAGTTGAAAATAGGGTAGATAAAAATGAGCGTGACATTACAGGTCTTCGACAGGAAATGGGACATTTAAGGTCCGAAGTACGCATTTTCTGTGAAGAAGAAATAAACGTAAAAATGACTGAAGTAACGGACTCATGTAGGGATCAGTTAGGCAGGGTAGAACGCGAAGTTAGTAGTATTAAATACAACATATCAAATTTAACGGGGGAAGGTCCCAGATTTTATACAGGTGGAGTATCATTGGACCAACACATGAAGTTTTATGGTGATAACAGGGTAAATCCACAAATTTTTATTAATAGTGTAAGAAATCTAGTGGGAAATTTATTTGACGAACAGACTAAACTGAATACGATAAAGGCTTTATTAAAGGACAACGCGGAAGCATGGTACAATTTAGTAGGACAGGACATAGACACGTATCAGGACTTTGAAAACAAATTTTAAAACACTACTGGAGTGACCACAGACAAGACCAGGTACGAGACGACTTAATTACAGGAAAATTTAAGGGAGAGTTTGCAGGATCTAGGAGCAATATGCCATCCGCAAGTACAGTGTGGCCAAACAACTGAATCCACCATTGACGGACAGACAGATAATCAAGTACCTATCACGACATTTTGAACTGGAAATTAGACAACACGTGGCCTTACAAAACATCACAGAACGGGAGACATTTTAGAGTATTTACAGAGATATGACGATGTATGTGTTGGACGGACAAGAGAGATACGAGAACGAAACGTTAACACAGTTAGGTTTGACAACAGGCCACCGAATTATCCGAGACGGCCTGACTACAACAGAAATTTTCGACCGAATTGGGAACGACGAGGACAGGAATACAGGAGCAATAGTGCGACTAGGGGACCGACGCCAAGACCTAGTTACACGAGACAGAACAGTTTACCGGAAGTAAACAGGACTGTGACCAGCACGCCGAATAGAGATAGGGACACGGATATTAACACGAGGAGGACGTACGCACAGGTTGTAGAAGGACAACCAGGACCAAGCACGGAAAACAGGATGAGACAGGATTTTAGAACGCGACAGACCACTAGATTTCTGTGTAAATGTATACGAACATCCACGTGAATTTTTCAAAATTGAGGAGGAAGTAGAGCCAGAAACTGAGGAAAAATTATGTTTGCCAATTATTAATTTAGAAATTTTGAGAATAATGTAGAAGTATTACTTGATACAGGGGCAGAGGCGAGTTTAATATCGGAGGAATTCGTCAGCAAAATTAGGGATAAGGTTTGTGATAGAATTATGCCTATAAAAGTAGCCATTTAGTAGCTCCAAATAAAAAGAAGTTTGCTGTAGTAAATAGTGTTGTGGTGCTTAGGATAGATATAGGAGATTTAAGCTGTGAACAGGAGTTTGTAATTGTACCTGGACTGAAGTTTCAGAGCATTTTAGGTGTTGACTGTATGATGAAGTTAGGGGTTTTGATAGATATGGAAAGGAAGGTAATAAGAATTAAAGATAGGGTAGTGCCATGGAAGGGCAGTTATGAAGTCACAGAGGATGACACGGGGTTTAGTATTAATGTAGTAGAGGTAGAGGATGATGAAAGTAAACAGATCAACACGATAAGATGTCCAGAGGATAGGAGAGTAGAGGTTCAAGCTTTAATACAAAAACATGCAGAAGTAGTGGGGGTAGAAGCAGCATATCAGGAGCAGGTGAAGACGAAATTAAGTAACGATGGCAAGTTTGTTTTTAATCAAGTAGATTTAAAGGATTCATTCTGGCGGATTCCATTACATAAGAATTCTAGAAGGTACGTAGGATTTTCCATAGAGGGAAAAATCGATAATTGTAAAGTAGTATCGTTTGGTTTGTCGGCAGAAAGGGAAACAAGAATAAATGAGAAACAGACAAGTGTAGGGACTAAAGAAGAAGTAATATTTAAGAGTCAGGATAAGAGGGATGATAAGTTTATTGTATGTGAGATAATAGAGATGTTAAGTATAGATATAGAAGGGGGAGAGATAGGGATGAAGAGTATTAGGATGGTTAGAAGGAAGACTTGGAGGGTCCAAGAAGAGAGTTAGATTTAAATAACTTAAGGAACAAAGGATAGAGATAGGTGAACTTTAGTATAGATATAGAACAAGGGATAGAATAGGTGTATATAAAAGAGTAGAAGTAAGTGGTTATAGAAAATAAAGCTAGATATAGGATACATATGGGAGATAATTAGAATAGGTTTAGGATGAGGATAAAGAGTAAATGTAGGAAGAAAATAAGATAGGTTAAGTATAGATATTTTATATAAGATTAGTGGAGAGTTAGGAATAGAGTAAGAGTAGGATAGGCATATAGGATTAGGTAGGGGAAGTAAAGTATAGTGAAGAGTAGTTAAAAGTTAGGAATAGGATAGGTATATAGGATGTATATAGGATTAGATGGATAAGTAGGATGAAGTTAGGATAATTTCAGTTTATAGAAGTAGGTGAGAGTTAGGAATAGGATAGGGATATAGGATAGGTGTAAATATTTTTTGGATTGGAGACAAAGTAGGTAAGTTAGATAGATAAGGATAGAGAGAGATAGGCAAAATTTTGTAAAGATTTTTGGCAGTCTAAATATTTGATATTTGCATTCAAATAAGTGGGATTATTTGTATTCAAATAGGGGAAAATACTCATATTTAGACCAGGGTAGAAAATTAAATAATCAAATCAAATAATTTTAATTACCGTGTATAAGGAATTTCATTAAATAATACGCTTTATTAAAACCTTGAAGCATAAATAAACTCGGTCGTTTCAGTAAAATAAGAAATTTAAATTATCTATAAGACGCTTTACATCAAAAGAAGCAGTATTGAAAAGCGCAGTGGATAATTTAATTATTCCTAAACAAATGGAAATTACGTGCAAAATTTATATTAATGAACTCTATTTTAAATAACTGGTATTAAACAAAGTGTACATATAATAATTAATATTTAAGTTGTATTCGCTAAAAATGAAAGGATAGAAATCAATTTAATTAGAGTTAATTAAACCGTTAGTAACATATAATAAGCATAGAAACTTGTAAAAACCCAAGATTAAAATACCACGGAATATAGCTCTGAGAATTAATATTATATTTTGAACACCTGCGTAGTTTAAATGTCAAATACGGCGAAAAGTTTGCAGATAATTAATGTTTACAAAGAATCTTGGAGAAACCGGGACTTAGTATTCACGAGAATGTGCGATACGGGTTTATTAAACCCAGATAACAGTCCGCGTGGACTAAAATATAATCGATAATAAAGAATATAAATTTGCACCAATACGAACAGGTTAGAAAAGGAAAGAGAAAATGCGTCAAGCAAAGACACATATTGTAAAAGGGCGGGATTTAAGCAACGTCAAGGGGTTGCGATTGGTTAAAAATAGGATGCATATATCAGAGGTAGAACAACAATTTCTGTATAAAAGTAATTAGTTTTTCTCGGACAACTTTGCGGGCCGTGTTGAAATTTTCTGAGATCTCAATGGGGTGAGTACTAAATTCATAAAATCGACGTGCAGGCTACAGACTGGGAACGTAGAATGAGGAATTCGTTGAATTACCCGTTTTAGGGAACAAAGCGACGTGTCGGCTATTCGCTATATATACAGGCGGGAATATGTGTTTTCTCTTAGACTCTTAGACTTTCGACGATTCGATGCGTTAAAAGCTCGTGCATCCGCGACTTGATATTAAACAGTGCATTTTAGTTTGATTAAATAATTTAAAGTGTGCTAGTATATTTTAGTGACTCAAAATAGTTGGTTATTTTACGTGCTAACATGAATGTACTTCAGTGCACTTAGATACAAGGTAATAAAAGTTTATTATCACGGTACCAATTAGTAAAATTTACAACGACAAATGTATACCCAAAAGTAGGCAGTTTTGGCGTATATTGGTAATATTGGTAAAAGGAAGTATGAATTTCTTTGCTATTTTGCGGGGTGTTAATGACTAAATGGTTCGTAAATGTGTCTGCATCCACTGAACCAGAGGCAGATATACACAGATGAGTTCCGGAAAAGCCTAGAAACAACTTTAAATTAATGGTGATGGAGAACATTTTAAAGCGTTGACAACTTGAAGCTGTAAATAGAATCCGGTTGGAATGGTGTGATTTACAAAAGGGACGATTACACTGAAGCTACGAGGACAATAACCTTCAGGTAAATTGTACTATTTTGTTTGACATTTTTTGTGTGTATTGAATGACTTTATAATTGATTTACTTTAAATGGACATTAGTGGAATTTTTCTAACCATAAAATTTAATTTTAAGATGAAATTTGCTTGTTTAAGTAAAAGGGTATTTTGTTTTGATGTTCGGGAATAGGATGAAACTTTGGGTAGGTCTTTGAGCTCAATTAGACAAACCTGGTTAATTAACGTAAAGGGGTGGTAGATGCTCCCTTTATACTCAGACTCCGGTCTGCTTATATTGTTATATTAATTAGTAGGCATCCAACAAGGACTTTAATTTTGGATGCACAGTAAAATGATAATAAAATTAATCCGGAAATTCTTTTAAAACTGAATTTTATGTTCAAATTTAATTTGAAAATTTAATGTATTCTGAATATTGATGTAAATAGAGTTAACGTTGATGTTTGTGGTAGGAATGTGTTGTTTAATTTTATGATAGAGAATGGAAGTTATCTAGAAGAGCAGCCGAGGCGATTAACAGAAGGAATCAACGGACCAGGTGATTTAAAAGGCTTCACAGCATTCTTGACGCCCAAACTGTGGGGCTCGAATGTTCTTTTTTAAAGGGCCAGTACCTGCAAAGATGAGAGGTTTCACAGCAATATATATATATATATATATATATATATATATATATATATATATATATAAATATTTTAGGTAGTTAATTACACAAGGTAAGTTGATAAATACTATCGTATTACAGTGAATAAGATGAAAAATAACCTAGACATTTTGCAAAGCCCAAATATTCATTTCAAATCAAGGTAGTAATTGAAAGAAGGAAAATATAAAGTCTTGGACAGACTTGAACCTGATCTTAGTATCTCCGGTACCATGCGTTTACCAATTACGCCACCGAGACCGATGACGACAATTGGGAAATTTACAAATTTAAATCGTGTACACAACTATACATAAATCTAACTTTCAATTACGTTTGGTATTTTTGTCAATCATACCTGTCTATAACTGACATCAGTCAGGTATGATCGACAAAAATGCCAAACGTAATTGAAAATTAGATTTATGTATAGTTGTGTACACGATTAAAATATGTAAATTTCCCAATTGTCGTCATCGGTCTCGGATGCGTAATTGGTAAACGCATGGTACTGAAAATACCAAGATACAGGTTCAAGTTCTATCCAAGACCTTATATTTTCCTTCTTTCAATTACTAGCTCGATTTGAAATGATCATTTGGGCTTTGCATAAAAGTCTAAGTTATTATTTCATCTTATTCACTATATACATATATACATATATGCATATATACATATATATATGCTGTGTTAATAAGGTTATTTAGGGGTAGTTAGGACCAATAGTATAGCGCACTTTATATAAAATACATAAGGGATCAGAAAACGAGACAGTTTTCTGAAGAAAACAAGAAATACAATAATTAGACTAGAAAGTAAATGACAACGCCCTGTACACAATAAATTTAGTTAATAAAAAATATTTTGAAGATTTATTTAAATAAACAAATTCGCAAGTCCTAAAACAACATAAGCGCAAGCGGAAACGCGACACGCATGGATAGCGCATTATTATTACGTCAAAGATCCCTATTAAAACAAGCAGGTTTAAAAATGCGTAAGATAGCAAACGCATATAATTTAATGCATAAGTTGCATTAAGTCTACGTGACTAGAAAATTAAAATCGACATCTGATTTATTGGAAACAAGCAAGGCATGGTAATTAAAATCAAAGTTCACCAAATTTATTTGAACAAACAATGGTTTACTTATCTATTTACTTATCTATTTACTTATCTATGAAACTCCAAGCGAATCAATGCTATTAACTCGAAATGGTACGTGACAAAAGCAACGCGTTGATGTTAACATACAATATAATACGATGGAATATCCGAAAACCTGGTATGAAAGTTTTATACACAACAACGAACTTTGCGCTTGTCAATAGATAGACGGTGCATTTAAATATGACCGGATTTGTAGACAAATCATTTCGCCATGAAGTAAGGCTTAGTTCACGTCTCTTAAAACAAAGATATTTACGTAAAGCGATTAATTGTGAAGTGTGAAATAATGCCATTGTAATTATGGAAATTAATGGGTTTGTCGTTCTATTATTAACTATTATTAACCTTAATAAAAAGGACTCCAAATAATTACTGGGGAACAAGTCTAAATAAATACTGGAAGACAATTCTAAATAATTACTGGATTAAATGAGAAAATGCAACAAGCATTTGCTTCAACTATGAATTGTCAAGGAGTTTAACGGAGGACGCTAGAGTGATTTAAGGCTATGCTATGGGGGATGCAGACAATATCGAAAACAGTTGGACCAGGGACTGATTCGAGCTGAAAGCAACAGGTTAGGTAATCTAAATGTCTTATTGTTTCATTTGTGAATCTTTCGTTGTACACTGGTGATTTAAAAATTAACATTTTATTGAATATTTCTAATTTAAATACTTTAAAAATTGCTTTCATGATAATTTATGTGAAGGTCGGCAAGGTTTGTTTTTTTTGAGTATAAGTTGTAAATTACGTAAATATTTAAAGAGGTTGAATGAACGTTCATCTGGCTTCAGTTAATAATAATAATAGTGATTTTGCTGGCTTTTTGATCATCTTTGCGAATAATAATTATTAATTTAGAGAATCTTTAAACTTTTCATACGTTGTAAATATTTTTAAAAATTATAAAAATTTGTGCTTAATAGTGTTTTGGTTTAAAGATTAGAACAGAAAGAAGGTAAATTTAAATCCTTTGTTTGTCGTATTGTCGCAAGCTCCGTGCGTAATTTAAAAACTGAGCTAGCCGACGCAATTAAAGTTATACATTAAAAATTAAGAATTGAGAAATTAAAAATTTTTACTTTTTTAATTCACAAAAAGGGCACCTAGGGGTATTGCTACAGTATCACAACAATACATATGTATATATATATATATATATATTTCATTGATATGTCCCTACGTTGGTGTGCCCTTAAAATTTGATATGAAATGCCCCACGATTGGTGCGCAATTATATTGCTGTGAAATCCCTTATTATACCCCACGTTTGTGCGCGATTTTAATTGCTGTGAAATTCCCCTACTGTGGGTGTCATTATAATAGATATGAAATTGCCATACGTTGGGTGTTATTTTTATTTCATATGATATTCCTATTGTGCGACGATAAAGATTGTTTAACCCTTACTCCCTTTATATAAATTCAAAATTTCGCCCCTGAATAGAACACTAACATTTACCAAATTTATGATTTCCTGAAAACCAGCAAAAATATCTTTTTAATTACTTTTAAGTACCTTCGAACGTTCTAAGATACTTTCACTGTTTTCAAATTCTCAAATGACCTTTTTGTTGCCTCTTACAGACATACAATTTATAGCAAATATTAAAATTGAAACAGTCTTTAACTAATAAAATATTTAAGATCGCTAACCTGGGTTTTTCTTTTCTTTTTGCTGGAATTGCCTCAAAGTATCTGTATTCAGCATCCCTTGCTACACTCGTTCTACTTATTACTTGTGGTTTCCATCAGATTCCATGAGTATCCTTACTTTTGTTTAATTGATCATATTTTCAAATGTATTTTTATATTTTCCTTTTGGAGGTAATTTTAGAAGTATATTCAGATATTTAATTTAGATGTGGGACAATATTGACTTCGATTAGGATCAAGTTATTAAATATTGATTTAGATCAGTGTCAGGATATTGATTTAGAGCAGTATCAGTATATTGATTTAGAGCCGTTTATGTGTAGATCGGCTATTATTCGTTGCACAAATTTGGCACTTTAAATTTTTACTTATACTAAATTGTAAACTTTTCACTAATTAATACTGTCACGTACATTTCTATTGCATACTGACGTGATTCCTGCCTTGTTATAGATGAACTAAATGTTTATTCATTCCCCATTGTATTTATAAGCCCTTGTATCAATGCTTTTAATTGGTGCGTTTCGCGTGTTTATTGATAATCTCCGCTTATCTCTGTAGAACCTTGGGATTTCTCAAATTACCTGGTTTCAATTGTTGTACTTTTGTTCTATTCAGCACGTCTACATTTAACTTATCATAGCATCTTCTTAGAATTTCCAAATATTCATTGCAATTATGTCACGTATTTCTATTTGTTGTTTAAAAGTCCAAAACATTGTCGTACAATTAACAGTCTGGTGTTTATTTGTTATTAAAATATGTTGGTTTTCTAAACAAATGTACAATTTCTAGTCACGTATTTAATGACGTATGCGTTTTCTTATACATGCGTTGATATTTTCGACGAAATTATTAAATATCCAGAATGCCAGTTTATCTATCTTTCCGATAATGTATTTATATTGATGCAACTAGTACCGTTTAAAACATTATCTTCACTTGTACATTATACTTAAAACATATTACACGACGTACATATTATTATTTTAGCTAAATGGTATCGATTATTAAAAATGAGCTTCTTTCTTATGCATTAAATCACATATACCTATATATACAGTGTGCTTGCAATTGACTTTTTCTATAACAGTCAATTTACTCCTATAATAGATGGAATTATTTGGTTTTCTTAAAGTTAAAATTATTTATATCTATCCTACGACCCTTATGACTTAATCTACCCTTAAACTACCTTCTTATCATACCAATATATATATATATAATGCTATGATAAGAGGGTAGTTTAAGGGTAGATAAAGTCATAGGGGTCGTAAGATAACTGTAAATATAATTAACGTTAAGAAAACCAAATAATTATACCATTAAATAGAAGTAAATCAAATATTTTACAAAATGTCAATAGCAAGCACACTGTATATAAATTATATTTAATTTAATGCATAAGAAAGAAGCTCATTTTGCAGAAATTAGATAATATTTAGCTAAAGTAATAATGTGAACGTCTCATAATACGCTTTAACTTAAAGAAACGAACAAAGATAATGTTTTAAATACATCAAGTTTCATCAAAACAAACACGTAATCGGAAAACATAAACAACCTGGCATTCTAGCTATTTAAGAATTTCATTAAAAATGTCAAGGCATAATTAAGAAAACGCATTCAAATACATCATTATTAGAAAGATGAGTACGTGACTGGAATGTCATATTTACATGAAAATCCAACATATTTGAAATAACAAACAATAAATAATAGGCGGTCCACGATATGCTAAAAGATTAGACTATAATCGACAAACATGAAAGACAAAATTGCAATGCATGTTTGGAAATTCTAAAAATATACTGTGATATACAGAACGCTTACGTGAGCGGCAGAGCATTTCATCGAGAATTAAACCAGGGAATTTTGAGAAATACCGGGTTCTACAGATATAGGTGCAGAGTACAAGCCTTGATCAACGAACACGCCAATTAAAACGTTGGAAAGTGGGGCTTATAAATATCATAAGAAACTCGAAAATAAACAGTATATCTTAACAATGTAACAATGTCGATTTAAAGTGGAAAATTACGTACCAGTAACAATTAGTGAAAAGTTAATAATTTATTAAAAGTAAAAAATTGAAAGTGCCAATATGTGCAACGAAGGATAGCCGTTCTACGCGTAAACGTAAGATAAACCATTAATTAAACTGTAATTTAATATTTAACAATTTAGGGCTCCGAATAAAGATCTAAATGTAGATCAAAAAATATATCTAAAGATCTAAATGTATCTCTAGATGTACCTATAAATGAAAATCCAAAGATACTTCGAAAATACTTACAAGGAAATAAGCGTAAAGATACTAAAAGTTACTCCAGAAATCCGAAAGGAAAAATACAAGCAACCATAAATTCATCATTCTGGCCTACAAGTAAAGCAAGCCGAACTGTAACAATCAAGGGGTGCTGACCACAGATACTCTGAGGCAATTCCAGTGAGAAGCAAGGAAAACACAAGTTAGAGATCTTAAATTTTTCATTACTTAAATGACTTGTAATATTTACTGTATATTATATATCTGTAAGGGTCAATAAAAAGGTCAATTGAGAATTTGAAAAATAGAGAAATCATCTTTGAACGTTCGAAAGGTACTTAATAGTAATTACAAGGATATTTTTGCAGGTTTTCAGGAAAATTAAATTTGGTGAATGTGAGTAATTTATTCAGGGGTTACTTTTTGAATTACATAAAACTATACATATTATCAATCATTATACTGTGCAATTTTTGATTGCTTCATTTAAATTATTTCAACAGATATAAAGAAAAGGGTTGAACAATCTTTATTGTTGTGAAGTAGGGCATTCTGTGTTTAATAGATTGAGCTAGCCGTGGAAAAACAAACTCAAGAAATCGTTAAATTTTTAGAAGGGATTGATATTCACACCAATAAAAATAGCAACACCAATCAGAAAAGGGCATATCACAGCAATGAAAATGACACCCAACGTAGGGTCTTGAGTCGTAAGGCCTTATCACAGCAATAAAAATAACACCCAATCGTGAGGCAAAAGGAATTATAGGAATTAAAGAGGAATATCACAGCAATATATATATATATATATACGTACGTACGTGTGGCCATTTGCTTGTATAGCCATCTATAGGATTTACTATGTAGTTTCGATTCAATTTTTGTACTTCCACGCTTAGTAGTGTTGGTGTTTATCACCTGATGGCGGTTTTATTTACTTTTGCCATAGTACAGAGATTGTTTCGAAATTATACCAGTATAATAGCTTCGATTACTTCATAGGGTTCTTGGAGACTATTTCACTCTGAGGAGGCTTAATAAAGCCGAAACCGTCGGTCAGTGGATGTTTCCTCCCCTATGAAGTAATGAGCTAATGTTTTGTTAATGGCTATATAACTACCAGCCCGATTTGTATTCGTCAATAGGCTCTATTATTTTCATAGAGTTTGTTTACAGATACATCTTATTTTATATATATATATATATATATATATATATATATATATATTACTCAAATTTAGACCAGGGTAGAAAAATTAATAAACGACATCAAATAATTTTAATCACCGTGTATAAGGAAGCTTTAGGTATTAATACGCTTCATTTAAAGGCATATTGGATAAATTTGTCATTTACTTCTAAACATAGGGTTTATATTGTTTAGATAAGGTTAAACACCATGTATATCAAAGCAGTGGAAAATAGTACGCTTAATTAAAGGCCTACGTAGATTTAAATCATTCAATTAGAATATAGGGTTTGTAGATAATCATAATCAACGTGTAGAAGGAAGTAATGTTAAATTTCATTAGATAATAAGCATTATTAAAACCATGCAGCATAAAAATTTATTCGTTTCGTTAAAAATTAAGAGATTTAAATTATTCACTAGACGCTTTCTAAAAAAAACAGAGTTAAAAGGTTCAATTTGTATTTAAGTGAATCGTTCCATAAAGCTATCGAGAAATTATAAAGACATGGGGAAGTCACAAAAGCCTTCAGCGTATTAGAACAAGGAACACCTGCAGAAATAACGATGTATATGATAGTTGATAAGCTTTAAGCTATTTGATCAAGTAAGAAACGAGTTTGTGGTTTAAAGACAAGCGAGAGGGAATGCATTGGTAGTTAAACGAGGAAATGTGAAACGAGAGCACAGGTTGTAGATAGAACAAACAGACTAGATTGGTGGTTAAGGTTGAAATAAGATGCAAACAGGAGAGGTGGAAACATAACAATTTCTATGTAAAATTAATTAGTTGTTCTCGGACAGTGTTGAGGCGTGTGTAAATTTCTTAGATGTCAACTAGGGCGAGTGCAAATTTCAGTAGAATCATTGTGCCGAGACATCTGAAGGGAAAATAGAATGCGAATTTTTTAAAATCGTCCGTCCTGTGACAAATTCGACTTGCAATGAGATCCATTATTTAAACCCGTGCTAATAGGAGTTTCGCTCTTCTATTTTGATTTTATGCGATACTTCACGCAGTTTTGCTCTTTATTTTGATTTTATTCGATACTTCAAGTAAATTACGTGGTGATTACGTGCTATTAAATTGAATATTATGCATTAGTGCACTTAGAAAGATAAAATAAAGGTAATAAAGTATAGTTATATTTGCGGGTATTACTGTACCAATTATCCAAATTAATAACGATAAATAAATAAATAGAAGTATGCAGTTTTGGGTATAGCATGAAAGAATTATGAATTTCAGTGCTATTTTTCGGGGTGTTAGTAATCAAATGTTATTCGTAAACGTGATTGGATCCACAAAACAAGATTTAGATATACATAGATGAAGTTCTGAAAAGCCCTGATATATATAGCCCTATATATATATATATATATATATATATAATATATATATATATATATATATATATATAAATATATATATATATATATATATATATAAATAAATATTTGCTGTGCTATTCCCTTTAATTCCTATAATTCTTTTTGGCTCACGATTGGGTGTTATTTTTATTGCTGTGATAATGCCCTTACGATTCAAGACCCTACGTTGGGTGTCATTTTCATTGTTATGATATGCCCTTTTATGATTGGTGTTGCTATTTTTATTGGTGTGAATATCAATTTTTTCTAAAATCCTACGATTTCTTGAGTTTGTTTTTCCACGGCTAACTCAATCTATTAAACACAGAATGCCCTACTTCAC
Organism: Platerodrilus igneus; assembly: GCA_036346225.1. NCBI lineage: Eukaryota > Metazoa > Arthropoda > Insecta > Coleoptera > Lycidae > Platerodrilus > Platerodrilus igneus. Next base: position 154,243 of record JARFIW010000796.1, on the reverse strand, counting down.
AACAATAAAGATTGTTCAACCCCTTTTCTTTATATCTGTTGAAATAATTTAAATGAAGCAATCCAAAATTACACAGTATAATGATTGATAATATGTATAGTTTTATGTCAATTCAAAAAGTAACCCCTGAATAAATTACTCACATTTACCAAATTTAATTTTCTAAAAGCCAGCAAAAATATCTTTGTAATTACTCTTATGTACCTTTCAAACGTTCAAAGATGCTTTCTCTATTTTAATCCTAACAACAAATGTTAAATAATTTCTTTTTAGATGAGTTGGATGTCTACAACGTTACAAGAAATGAAATTCAAATGATATAATATACTTACAACTATATACTGAAGAGTAAATAAAATTTCAACATCTTATAACTAACTTAAATCTAATAAAAACATACTAATTGACTTTTTAGGCTTTACGTACATATTCAAATGAAAGTGAAAGTTTAACATCTTATAACCAACTCAAATCAAATGAACACGTACTAAGTGACTTCAAATCTTAGCTATACATACATATTCACATGGCAGTGAAGTTTCCTTTTAAATATTTTAACACAATTTTTATGATATACAAACAACAGCAGTTCACTTCATTGGCACAAAGTTTTCAAAATTACTTTATTAAATCACCATCACCCAAGTTGAAATCTTAAAACTTCCTTTTCTCTTAAATTATCATTTTAAATATCTTTAACAAGTAACTGCCCTCACCATCTCCTTCATCAATCATTTTACGACCTAGAAGTCTATATCTGAGTGGTACTTCAGTGTGTCAATGTTCAATTTCATATATATCACATAATATCACAATATATATATATATATATATATATATATATATATATATATATTGCAAAACTTTTCTTGGAACTGGTCATTAATAATTAATTTGAATGTTTTCTACATGTAAAATAAACACTTTTTTCTTGCTTTTTAATTTTTATTATTCATATGACGCGTTTCGGTTAAACAACCATTTTCAAATATGAAACCTATAAATTATCTCTAATTAAATAATGATTTTTTAAAATTAAAATGCATACATACCATTTAATGTAAAGTCAAACTATTAAAACTTACAAACTAAATAAATTATTTCTAACATTGTAGGATAAGCAACAATACATCCTAATAATACTCTTTTTGGGTATGTTTTAACTTAAAACTTGCTTCCTTGTCAATTTACAACTAACATTTAGATTAATAAAACTTTACAAAACTAATACCTTATCAGTGATAATGCTATTGAATTAAACATGAGAATTTAACATGCTTATGCTGATATACAGTGTGAGAGGATATTATTGTATGTGGTATTCAGATTATTTCTGTTGTATTAAATTGTGGTAAATATTTATAAACCCGTCTTGGTCTATTTTTGAGTTTATTGCTTCAGGGTTTTTTTGAATTTCTATTGTTTCAAGTATGTTTCTTTTGTTATCATTTATCTCCGTTCCTAAAATTTTAACATTACTAAAATCGAACTGGTGGACTTTTTCAATTGCGTGCGTTGCTAGGGCCGTACTTTTTTTATTATTAGTTTTTATAGTATATTTGTGTTCATAAACTCGTTTATGGACGTATTGTTTAGAATTTAATACAACAGAAATAATCTGAATACCACGTACATTAATATCCTCTCACACTGTATATCAGCATTAGCATGTAAAAATTCATATGTTTAATTCAATAGCATTATCACTGATAAGGTATTAGTTTTGTAAAGTTTTATTAATGTAAATGTTAGTTGTAAATTGACAAGGAAAGCAAGTTTTAAATTAAAAACATACCCAAAAGAGTATTATTAGGATGTATTGTTGCTTATCCTACAATGTTAGAAATAATTTATTTAGTTTGTAAGTTTTAATAGTTTGACTTTACATTAAATGGTATGTATGCATTTTAATTTTAAAAAATCATTATTTAATTTAAGATAATTTATAGGTTTCATATTTGAAAATGGTTGTTTAACCGAAACGCGTTATATGAATAATAAAAATTAAAAAGCAAGAAAAAAGTGTTTATTTTACATGTAGAAAACATTCAAATTAATTATTAATGACCAGTTCCAAAAAAAGTTTTGCAAAAAATAATATAAATGGTCAAGAAAATATAAAAATTATTATATATATATATATATTGCTGTGATAATCCCCTTTAATTCCTATAATTCCTTTTGCCTCACGATTGGGTGTTATTTTTATTGCTGTGATAATGCCCTTACGATTCAAGACCCTACGTTGGGTGTCATTTTCATTGCTATGATATGCCCTTTTATGATTGGTGTTGCTATTTTTATTGGTGTGAATACCAATCCCTTCTAAAATCCTACGGTTTCTTGAGTTTGTTTTTCCACGGCTAGCTCAATCTATTAAACACAGAATGCCCTACTTCAGAACAATAGAGATTGTTCAACCCCTTTTCTTTATATCTGTTGAAATAATTTAAATGAAGCAATCCAAAATTGCACAGTATAATGATTGATAATATGTATAGTTTTATGTCAATTCAAAAAGTAACCCCTGAATAAATTACTCACATTCACCAAATTTAATTTTCCTGAAAGCAAGCAAAAATATCTTTGTAATTACTCTTAAGTACCTTTCGAACGTTCAAAGATGGTTTCTCTATTTTTCAAATTCTCAATTGACCTTTTTATTGACCTTACAGATATATAATATATAGTAAATATTACAATTGAAACTGTCTTTAACTAATGAAAAATTTAAGATCTCTAACTTGCGTTTTCCTTGCTTCTCACTGGAATTGCCTCAGAGTATCTGTGGTCAGCACCCCTTGATTGTTACAGTTGTTACATTGTTACAGTCGATAGCAAAACTATTATAACTAGAGTTCTTCTATGAGGTGGAAAGATGAATTAAGCATCCCAAAAAATTTTTGCGTTAATGCTAATTATACTAAAAATGAAAGGGGTAAATGAAGTCGATCCTTTAACTGCTCTGGTAAACTTAATGAGTAGGTTGTTATAGTTCTACAGAAATATCCAGAATTAATAGCTTCAGAATCGAGAATTGCTATGCGCACAAACTAGAAGTAATAAATAAGTAACTTTTTAGTCGAATGTGTATCTGATACCAGCGGCGCATAGAAAACATGTTAATCTTGAAATGCACAGCATATTAGAAAAGGGTATCATAAAGGGATCTTCGACGCATTTTCTAAATCCGCTTGTGGTAGTGAAAAGGAATTGATGGCAGCATTCGCTTATACTTGGTTGCGAAAAAAATAAATCAACAAACGAAACCATAATATCATAGTCCTTTCACGATGGACTCCATTTTAGCTAGATTAAAGGTGAAAGCAATATTTCCAAAACTAGATCTTTTAAAAATAGACTCTAAGAAATATACAGGTTTTTCGATTGAAGATAAAATGTATCAATTTAGAGTCGTCCTTTAAGGCTTGCCTTCATCTGCCGCAGCGCTTTTCAGAGCAATGCAGTGTATTGTGGGACTGTGAAAGTTTTAGCATCCACTACATAGACAACATTCCGGTTTTTAACGACAATTTAGAACAGTTCTTATTACATTTGGAAAGGATTTTGTTACAACTAAATGTTGCAGGACTTCGTCTAAATTTTGGGAAATATGAATTTTTCAAACAAAACGTGAAATTTATGGGATGCAGCATATGTCGTCAAAAATATGGTGATGGATAAAATATGCGAAAATTTCACATAAATCTTGTTTATCCTTATAAGCAAGAAATAACGGAAAAGGAAGAAAATTAAAAATATACTTCTTTTTTAAATTCCATATTTTAAGTTAGAGGAAAATGCTGAGAAAAGGACCCCATTTTTGTCTACAATGGCTATATCCAAAGAGTAATCTATTATAAAAAGCAAACTTTTATTAAAAGCGGTTGGTGTTTGAAAATGTGCTTTATATTAATGTAATCGATGACAATTTTAGGCACAGCCTTTTATTCGTTTAACATCGAAATTTATTATTGTGAGGAGCAAAACTTTTATTAAGAACTCTAGTACTTAAAATTGCGTTTTATGTAAGAGAAATCGATGAAAATTTTATTTATTTAGCATTGAAAGTTATTAACATGATAAACGCATTTATTTAAGCTGCATATTGCGTTAATATAGAAAAAAAGTTACGCAAATTATTAAAATTATGTAAAAACTAAAGTTTTATTATAAATATACTACTACTAAATAGTCACATAGGTTAGTTAATTTTCGTCGTATAAAAACAACATTTGAAAATGATAACTGCGATGTCCAAACAAATTTGTTACTTACACGTGGTGATTACAGATTGGCGGCTCCGTGGCGTAGTTAGTATGCGTGTGACTACTACGCCCAAGGCCCCAGGTTCAAATACCGACACGGTCCGCTTGAAAAATGTTAGGCGAGCATTTTTCACAAAAATACGCTCTGGTTCGGATGAGAGGTAAAGTGGAGGTCCCGTGTGTAAGTATTGTCACGCACGTTAAAGATCCCTACCTTGCTTAGAACAGCAAGGGTTCGGCAAAATTCAAAATTTCCAGGTAAAAAATTAAACTCGCGTCCTGGCTAATGTAGTACCTTTGGGTGGAACATTAGAAAATCACATGTAGGGTGATTACAAATTAATAGAAAATTAATATTATTGGAATTTACATCTAATAATGACGTTGGACCGGTAATAATCACAGCATAAAACAAATAGACTCCTACGTTTTGAAAAGGAAGGTCGCGTGTATTTTAGCTGCTAGAAGCTACTTTAATCTTTCTAGACTTAAAACGAAAATTCTACAAAATTTTAGATCCTTTTAATGCGAGAATCCATAATTCTCGGATTGTAAATGAACCCATTAATCACAAATAACAGCTAATTAGTTGTACCGTAACAAATAATATGAATGAACTGCCAAATTAGTAGAGCGCGATAATGTGTGTAACAATCGACTAAGAGTTGTAATTTAAATTGGACTCAAGGTTATGCTCGAAGTTTGAAACATTGGTTAAAACAATACTTTATAAAACGTATGAAGTGTAATACAAGGTATAAAAATTAATTCTATAGAAATATGAACAAATTAAATGAGAAAAAGCATTACGGAGTTAAGTAACATATTAATGGAACATAACACAACACACCAATCACGATATTCTCTTTCGGGATAACCAAATCTAGCATCTTTTTCTGGGGTGATATGCAGGGTATGACTCTAGACTACTACACTACTTTTACTTCCAGCACCATTCCCAACCTTTTTTCGAATCCATCGGTCTCTACACACCTCCTTTGCCTATCTAACATTCATATTATGATTTTGGAATGCTCTTTTATTTCTCACACTGCTCACCTGTCGTTCTTTCAGAACTTCTTATACTATATCTAACCATCTTTTATGCGGTCTGCCCCTTGCAGCTTTACCAGCCATCTTACTTGCATATATATATATATATATATATATATATATATATATACGCTTGGTAAGTCTATCCTCATCGTGTCTTCTATCAAGTTTAACACTAAGCGTGGAATGAAAATTTCCTGGAAGAAAGGCTCTGTAATCTGTATTAAACAATATAAATAAGAGTAGATTCACCTTTGGGATACTTGATGCATTTTAAGTGAAACAGTAAAGTGTTCATATAATTAAGTGCCACGATTAACTAAACGAATAAAGATGTTGTATTTGAAAAGTGTAAAGTGTGGTCTGGCTTAGCCGATTAGAAATCGGCTCCTGCGCATTTCCTGAGTATCTTTCTGGGTACCTCTTTTAAAACGACTTTGAGCGCGATGCTAAATATAATTTTCAGTACGGCTAAAACTTTCCATAGAAAGTTTCAAATATTAATGCAAATATGTATCATTTCTAACTTTGCTGCGAATATTAGTTCTAAATTTTTTGATTTGGTGCTGCTGAAATATTTTTTGGAAATTGGGTTTTGGTTTTAAACTGGGTGTCAGTTTTGTGTAACTTTGAATATCAATCTTCGTAATAGACATTTGAATTCGGAAACGGTTCCATTAAACGTCATTCGAAACTACTGTAATCAAATTCAAATAAGCTTTTAAGTTTATGTTTTTCTCTAAAGGACTATTGAAAAAGTGCACTGTGTACTCTATAATTTAATTATTTCAAATTTTTATTTAAAAAAGTATTTATAATGAAGAGCAATTTTAACGCATTATATGTTCAAAAGCATATTTTTAAAGTGATAAATCTTTGAGATGACAGTACTCTGATCTTGAAGGGTCAAAGTTAGCGTTTACCAAGTGTAAGTTCATATTTTGGTAAACTTTTTGAAGTTTCTATGTGATTTGCTTGACTCTATTTCTCATCTTGTGTTATTATTAATATTATATATAAATATATGTACTAAATTTTTTGAGATTTAATATAACAATTTATTTAAGTCTGAGAAAGACAGTATGATAGTTGAGAGCACCTATTTTCAAGACACGGTTGGTCGGCCTTTCTAGCTTTTCCGCACTTTTGTGTATACTTAAAGTCAAAAACTATCAAAATTGGCAAAATCCTATTTCACTTCTATTAATCCGTAGTGCATTCTATAAATATTGTAGCGCCTATCAGTCTGTCAGTGACCAGAATAGTACATCGAAATGTAAACGAAAGATTTGAATACAAAAGATAATTGGTGTGCATCTTGCGGCGTGACATCTACAAATAAACGTGATTGGCAGATACTGCGGTGCGAGATCATTTGATTGACAAGTGCAAGGCTGCATTAAAAGTTATTTATATTACAATAAGAATCTCGAGAATATTTTTTGTTTTCCTCAGATATCTTTATTCCTCTACTATTTCTATAACCTATTTGTTATTAACCTTGTGTGTCCATGCTACCATCCTCATACATCTGAAGCACAACATTCTAGAAAGCTTCTATCTCTTTCTGTCTGGTGTTCTTACTGCCCCTATTTTATAGACGTACTGTGCTGTGCTCCACAAACATGCTTGGAACAATTTTCTTCTTGTCTCTGTGTTTGTTGTCTTTGAACATAGCCGCAGTTCGGTCACCTTCTGTTGTTTTACAATTATATACTCTATCTCCCCGATATTCAGTGGTACGTAAAGGGGCGTAAGCAGCCTTTGACTGCCAAATTCCCCAGCACTTGGACATTTGTCGAATTACTAAATTAGTAGTTTTTCCAATATATCCTTTCGCACAATCAACATTAGTTGAAAATATTTCACAACCAACACCTGTAGTTGTTTATAATAATCGTCAGATATAAGTGCACTTATTTTTTCGTCATTAAGTTTTCCGTCTTGAAACTGGTTGAACGCCTACCTCCACTTATTTTTGTTCTGAGCTAGCCTATGCAGTTTCTTGAAATTCTCACAACAGCCTATATACAGATCGATTCCCATTCTATTGTTTTCTAATTATATGCCCTATTTCACCATGATTCAGTGGTATGTGAAGGGGATTAAGTAGCCTGTGGCTGCCAAGGATCCCCAACAATTAGACTTTTGCCGAATTAATAGTTTTCCAGTAAATCTTTAAGCACAATTAACTTTAGTTAAGAATGTTGCAAGACCAATACCTGTACTTGTTTATAATAATTACCATGTTTAAGTATAGTTACTTTTTTCGTCATTAATTTATCCAGCTTAGGATTGGTTGAATGCATACCTCCATTGATTTCTATTCTGAGCTAGCCTAAACATTTCCCTGAAATTCCTACATCTTTCACTATCTGTGTGCAATAGTCTAACCTAGGTCTACCGCTACTTCTCTCTCTTCTCATGCCTTAATATGTGGCTTATCATTTCTAGTACCTGTTTGTTCTTAACTGTATCTGTCTATGGTATCTTCATCATACGTTTGTAGCACCACATTTCAAAGGCTTCTATTTTTCACTTGTCCGCTTCTTCTACTGTTAAAGCTTCACAGCCGTATAGTGCTGTGCTCCACACATATGCCTTAAGCAATCTTTTCCTTGTTTCTATGTTTGTTGTCTATGAATACAGTAGTTGCTTTTGCTTGTTAAATGTAGCATGACCTTGTGCTAATCTTTGTTTTATATCTTTTGTGCTTTTCCAATATTACGTAATTTGGCTTCCTAGGTAGCAGAAATCCTTAACTTCTTGTAAGTTTTCGTTACCAATTTGAGTTCTTGTTTTTGATTTATTTTCTTCTCTTTTGCATACTAGTTTTATTTATGCTAATTTTCATACCGTATCTCTCTGTTAGAACTGTTTCCATTTCTTTAAGGGCATCTTCTAACTCTTTTTTGCTAGACGCTAATACCGCTATATAATCTGCAAATCTAAGCTTATTAATCTTTTGTCTCTGCATAGTACTTCCAAATGTTTTCCTGCATTTGACAGTATTTATAGCCTCTTCAATGTACAAGTTAAAAATTAATGGTGCTAAGGCACATCTTTGTTTCACTCCTTTCCTAATATTTACTTCTCTACTTTCCTGCTCTAATTTTATTACCGCTGTTTGCTCTTTGTATAAGCTATGTACTATCCGTCTATCCCTAAAACTAATTCCAATCTTTTTGAGTATTTCGAATATTTTTTTATTTTACATTGTTGAATTTTTTTTCTAGATTTATAAACCCTATATGCACGCTCTCCCTCTTTTCTATTGTCTTCATTATCACCCTCAGAACTAAAATAGCCTCCCGTGTTCCCCTGCTTCGCCTAGATCCAAATTGATCTTCTCTTAGTATTTCTTCAGCTCGATTTTCCATTCGTCTTTGTACAATTCCACTTAATATTTTTGAAACGGGTGCGGTGAGACTTATTGTTCAAAAATTTTCATATCTATCTGCGCCTCTTTTTTTGGTATAATTAGTATGATCCATTCCGAATGGTCCTGCACCTTGAAAAAGTTCTAGATTACTAGAACAAGTGGAATGGCTTCCGCGTTCCAGTGATCTAAAAAGCCAAACTACAGGTTCAGGCAAATTAGTAAGGTCTTTAGTGAGAAACCAGACTAATACAAGTACCCGAAAGAGAGTAGCGGCTCTTTTGGTACTTAGATTGACAGAGACCATAAGAGTCGGTATAGCATTCTAAGATACACTACCGCGATGTGGAAGGCAACGGGAAATCACCACATTACCTCTCAAGTACAAAGCGTACTTATATATTTAAAATGACGGCATCCTGTGAGGATTTCGGAAGTAAAGCAATCCCCCATTCGGATCTCCGGAAGGAGACTACTTCGGAGGATGTGATCGGAAAACTTAGAGAATCGAGAAACATTCTGCGAGTCGGAGCGTGAAATGTCAGTAGTATTAAGCAAATAGGCAAGCTAAAGAACTTACAAATTGAAATGCATAGGTTACCACTAGACATAGTAGGGATCAGCAAAGTTCGGTGGCCAGAGGCGGGGAATTTTTGGAGTGGAGACTTCAGGGTAATTCATACACGATCAGAGGAAGGAAATTTGGGCGTGGGGATAGTTATGCGAAAAAAGAAAGAACACTACTTACATAAGAACGATAGAGTTCTCATGGTTAGATTAGAATCTAAACCGGTAAATACAGTAATAATACAAGTATACATGCCCACCTACAGCCACAGTGAGGAAGAGGTAGACGCGATCTACAAAGATATCGACGACATATTAAGATACGTAAAAGGACATGAAAATTTAATAATTACCGGAAATTTAAATGCAGTGGTAGGTGAGGGTAGGGAAAGAGCGGTAGTAGGTTTATTCGGTTTAGGCACAAGAAGCGACAGGGGAAATAGGTTGGTAGAATTTTGTGACAAAAACAATTTAAGCATCACAAACAAATTATTTCAACATCATGCTAGAAACGATGCACGTGGAAGATGCCAGGGAATATAGGAAGATATCAAATTGATTACATTCTTATTAGACAACGGTTTAGGAATCAAGTAAAGGACTGTAGAAGCTACCCAGAAGCAGATATAGACACTGACCCCACATCGTAATTATGAAGGTCGCTCTTAAATTTTTTAATTTGAAAAAAGGAACGGAAAAAGGCATTTTGACTTTGAGAAACTGAAAGATGAAGATATCCACGAAAGATGTGAGATAAGGTCAAATGAATTGCTGAAAGATATCAGGAAAATTTCTGACACTAAGGAAGTAGAAACAGAATGGAATAACATTAAATCTAGCTTAGAAATGGCGGCCAAAAGTAGTCACGAGTATACACAAAAAGAAAATAAGAAATCATGGATAACAAGGGATATTCAGTATATAATTGAAGAAAGACGAAATTACAAAAATAGATCAGACGAAACGCGAAAACAGGGATACAAAGCCATAAAATGGAAAATTATTCGCAAATGCGGAAAAGTTAAAGAACAAGATTGATAAAAAGTGCAAAGAGGTTCAAACTAAGATGGAAATAAGAAAGATAGACGAAGCATACAAACTAATTAGAATGAATTTTAGGGATATAAAACCGTATAGCAAAAATATAAGGGACGCGAGAGGAAACGTCATTATAGAAAATTGTTACATGCCAAATTGTCATAAAGTTGGAAAGGGGAAGGGCATGAACAAACGAGGTAAGTCTGCTCCTAGGAGTAAACTATACCGCGGCTCGGCTGGCTAGTCGCGATGGGCGTGGGTCGAAGGGGAGGGGATTGGAAATAATATTATATTGCCGTTAGTCCTAGGTCAGGGTAATATGAGGGCACCACCCTTATCTTATTCGAGTTCCGCCTAAAATGGCACGGATTCCTAGTCCTTCAGAGAAGCCTACAAGATGAGGGAAAACTCGACTTTTTCAGACAAGAACCCGGATAGGTCCTACCTGGCCGTGAAAATGTTTAATTCCACAATTGTGCCAAGCTGATTGCAGTTCCCGGTCTTCGTACTTTATATGCACTCTACTTCCGGTTGAAATATCTAAGGTAGTAAGTCGGTCTTACCTATAAATTCCTTAGGTAACTAAGGTTTCCACAAAACTATCTATATAAAAAAAATAAAGGTAACTGAATTCCTGTTAACAAATAAATATGACTTGTCAAAATTTAGTTTCATGGATTAATTATAACTAGACAGAGATTATGCAAAACACGGCTCTTCTGATTTAAGCACTCACATGCGTTAATTTATTAATAAGTCACTTCTCCTTAAATATCTTATTTATTAAATGACTAACTTGGATTTAATTACGGTCAACAGTATGGATATATATATATATATATATATATATATATATATTGACATCGAGAAAATTCTTAACTTATGCCCTAGAAGATCCTCGCGCTAATCGAATTATACACTACTAACTAGATAATTGAAATTAAATCATGGCGTAACTTTAAAATTTCATTTCATATGCTACAAGAAGTAACGTCGAACAATGTATAAACAGTTTGTATTTAAATAAAACAAATTTCTCACAGTTTACTGGTATAGCTACCACAGGAATTCAGCCCGCGGTTCCCTTGATGTTTTTGGTTGGTGCGTCGAAGTTCCAGGATAGCGACATCAGCAAGCGGCTCTTTTTAATTCAGCAATGAAGTCGGTGATATGTGCGGAAAACTGAATTTGGATACGATCACACGAAAAATATGTTCATCCCACTAATAAATTCTAATTGGATGAGTCACTAATCACGACCACCTTTATAAAACAATCTAAGCTCACTCGAAACTCACTACTAGCTAAAACATTAAACCTAAACGTAAAACTAATTCCGTATTTAATAAGTCAGTGTTTGTTGGGTCGAGGTTTACACTATATTACTTCGGCGGCTCTCCACGAATTATCAATTTTCGAAGTATCTAATCCGTCCTATATAAAATAAAATAGGATCGTTCCGGTTATAACAAAACCTATATTGTCACGCGCCACAAATCCTTCAAAACTATTGAAGAGTGTTAATTGCGTTCAAAGAAAACTGACCTTCGACACGAATTGTTAAATTAGTCCCGCGCGTGACTTAGTTTCACTTCTCGTCTCTTGAGCAACCACCGAGCCTTCACATCTTATCTCTTTCAGAACCCAACGAACACTGCCCGTCGCATAATTCTTATTCACCATTTCATACCTTCCCTTACTCTTCTAGTAAATGAATGGGGGTGTAACGGCGTTGCCAACTAACGCTAGTGTACTTATCATGCCTGTGCCATGAACCAGGCACGTGATACGTCTTTGTCCCTCGCTGCTAATTCTTGGAAGAACCTAACATCTGCCGTAGCAGGAATGCGAACAGGACTGTGAAAGTCAAACTTGTCTATACAAAACACGGGTTGTTAGGAACGAATATACATGAATAGAATAACTGTTTAAATGTGGATTCTTTAAACTGATTCATATACCTGATGGGGTTTTGACAACCGGACTTACTAAGAATACGCTAAACTAATTTAGAACTACCAACCCTTGGTTTGTCCCCTTGAGAATTAGAATGTAATTTCTTTACCTTCCTAAAATATGGATTTTAAAATAAAAATATGCGAAATGGTTAATGTGTATTTACAAAGATAAAAACCGCAGGTTACAAAATGTAGAGAAAGTGGGTAGATGGCCAGAATATATAGGGAATTTATATGCAGGAGAGGAACTAACAGCATTAGAACAGGAATCAGACATTGAAAATGATGACTTGGGATATCCTATACTGCGAGATGAGTTTGAATTAGCACTAAAGAGTCTGAAAAATGGTAAGACGCCGGGTACAGAGAAGGTGCAAGCAGAAACTCTAAAGGTCAAAGGACAAGCAGTAACAAAACGTCTCTTTTTACTTGCAAGCTATACGTATGAGACATTCGTGATACCCAAAGACTTCAAACGTAACATCATAGTAACTCAATTCAGTATGTCCTTTGTTATTCATGGTTTCTTATTTTCTTTTTGTGGATACCCCAGAATATTTCTGGCTGTCATGTCTAAGCTGGATTTAATGTTATTCCTTCCTTAGTATCAGAAATTTTACCGATATCTTTCAGCAATTCATTGACTTTTTCAAATCTTTCGTGGCTATTTTTATCTTTTAGTTCCTCAAAGTCACAATGCCTTTTTCCATTTCTTTGTTCAATTTTTTTAATTTAAGAGCAGCCTTCATAATTACGATGTTGTGGTCAGTACTATATCTGCTTCTGGATAGCTTATAGTCTTTTACTTGATTCCTAAACCGTTGTCTAACAATAATGTAATCTATTTGATATCTTCCTGTATCTCCTGGCATCTTCCAGGGGTATCGTCTAACTAGCATGATGTTGAAATAATCTGTCTGTAATGGTTAAATTGTTGTTGTCGCAAAATTCTACCAGCCTATTTCCTCTGTCATTCCTCCTGCGGAAACCAAATAAACCCACTACCGCTTCTTCCCTACCCTCACCTACCGCTGCATTAAAGTCTCCAGGAAATATTAAATTTTCATATCCTGTTACGTATCTTAGTATGTCTTCGATGTCTTTGTAGATCGCCTCTATTCCTTCCTCACTGTAGCTAGAGGTGAGTATGTATACTTGTATTATTACTGTATTTACCTGTTTACAGTCTAATCTAACCATGAGAACTCTTTTGTTCTTTTGTAAGTAGTTTTATTCACGTCGTCCTATTTTTTTTCGCATAACTATCCCCACACCCGAATTTCCGTCCTCTGATCCTTTATGAATTACCCTGACTTCTCCACTTCAAAAATCACCCGCCGCTGACCAGTGAACTTCTCTGATCCCTATTATGTCTTGTGATAACCTATCCATTTCAATTTTCAGGTTCTCTAGCTTACCTACTTGCTACCTACTTGCTTCCTACTTCTGACATTCCACGCTCCCGGCTCTTCCTTTCTGATCACATCCCCTGAAGTAGCCCCCTCCCGGAGATCCGATGGGGGACTATTTTACCTCCGAAATTTTTTACCCCAGAGGATGCCATCATCTTTAGTAACAATTTAAGTACGCCATGTACTTAAGAGGTAATGTGGTGGTTTCCGGTTGCCTTCCACATCGCAGTAGTATGTCTTAGAATGTCATACCGACCCCTATGGTCTCTGCCACTCTAAGTACAGAAAAAGCTGCTGTCCTCTTTCGGGGACCTGTCTTAGTCTGGTTCCTCACTAAAGACCCCACTCATTTGGTTAAACCTATAGTTCGGTTCTTTAGTTCACTGACACACGCAAGCCATTCTACCTGTTCTAGTATTTTAGAACTTCTTCAAGGTGCAGGTTTGTTCAGAATGGATATAATATAATATAAATTAGTAATTAGTGCCTCGATATAAATTCATTATATTGGTTGGGTAGTAATTTAGAAAATAGCATTGTATTTTTGGCGATAAGAAGATAATACTTGTGCTGTTAGTTCACGCTCTGAAAATAAATCGTGAATGAGCTTTTACAAATTTTATTGTAACTATTTTCGGAACATTGCCTTAAAACACCGTATGTAGATTGCATTGAGATTATTTTTTGAGCCAAAGATTGTAGAATAAATAACAAACCAGATTCTCCTATACATCTAATTCAATTATACTTAATCTTACATGCTTGAAATTTTTACTTGTTAGAAACAAGATAGGTATGAATTCTATCGAAAGCTTACTAGTTTTTATCAGAAATTATTTAACGCCAACACATACCAATGAGTATTTTATTTTGATATTTATTTATCCAGATACAATTAGCTGCATTCTACAACTAGTGTACATTTTTCAATCTGTTTTATAAACTAATTCAGAAATTGTTATTCACTTTTTATGTATATTTTAATTGGCAGTAAATTCTAGGGTATTTTTAAATACTTAAGTGTTGTTTCCGTAGGCGGGTTTAACATATCAAATTTTTAATGCAGTTATTTATTACTCATTTTATTTATATTATTTATGAAGGATCATCAATTTCAGTTGTATAATGATCAAAAACGTTTTTCAAATGTATTAGTTGCGGTTAACACTTTGTGCTCTTGCTTTTAAGATAATTGTTATTATTATTATTATACCTGAAAGCGGAATTAACGTATTATTATACATCTAGAAAGTGCATCACAATGTTTTCCTGGAATAAAATTCTTTCGCTAATGGAATTAAGTTTTGATTGAAGCCTCGTATCAATTTGACGAAGAAAAATATCTCAACGTACAAACAAGTATATCTAATATATTGTACTTATCTGGACTAATTCAGTTTGTCCTTTAGATAGATAACCTTTCATCAATTTTACTTCATTCTTGGGGTACTCCAGAAACACCAAAATATTATAAACAAATTACCGCACAATTTTAGGTAGGGATGGACTCGGGCTCGGGCTTTCGGGCCGGGCCCGGCCCTATTTCGGGCTCGGATCCGGGCCAGGCCCTTGACTACTTTATTCGGGCCGGACCTATTTTTTTTCGGGCCGGCCCGAGTCGTTTGGCCCGGCCCGGCCCGGCCCGGCCCGAACTCTTCGGGCCGAAAAACGCACGAGTAGATACTCCATCGTCCCTTCACTTCTATCTCACATTGAGTAAGTAAACGTTCTTAATTATATTTTCACGTAGTGTCTTCATGAACCCGATAATAATCAGTTTTTCGTCTTGTTTAGTGTAAAGAAGACGTAATATTATAACTCACTTCTTATACCGAATATATTTTCTAGTCCTATTTAATGTTCCTCATGTTGTACTTTAGGCAAGTTAAAAATGCCCAGGAACATCAAACTAGGTGAATTATTTATAATTCAAAAGTTTGCACGATTTAAATTATGTATATGTATATACTTCAAATTTCAATCATGCGGCGAACGTCGATATTATCAATCGCGAGTATAGTTTATGTCTACCGCCTAAAACACTAGAGAGTTATTGCAACGTTCATTTTACCCATTTTTATAATAAAGTTTTCCCTTATTTGACATTTACACATGCGCAATTACATCCTTAATGTTTGTACTTTATTAAAATACAGGACACCTTTATTTATTTTAAATACAGGCAGGGAATGCTTTTATTTAAGGCGCCTTAATTTTGACATATGCCAAATGCCTAACGTACAAACTTACATTTAATTGTTTGCTTTTTGCATAAATATAGCGAAAAAAATGATTTTTTTGTAGTGTTGTTTCCATAATTAAATTTAGAAATATAATGTCCAAGTTTATAACACGAAAAAGATATAAAACGTCAACGCTCTAAATACTAGGATGTTGTTTTGTAATGCTTTTCCTAGAAGTAAGCTGTAAAAATCCTTTTGAAAACAGATATGCTATATGCTGGGAAAGAAGTAAAAACAGTGTCTTGAAGTAAACTCGAAAAGTATTCCGTAAAAACACTTTGACAACACATACAAATGTTATCGAATCAGTGGGAAATGAAAGACTCAAATAATAAAAAAAGGTTCATCTTTGTGTGAATACAATTTCTTTGATTTTTTCCAATATAGTTAAACATGTATTATAGGTCACCTTATTTCAAAAGGGATTAATTCTTTATTCATTTTTAAAACATAACCTATAGATATAGAATACTAAACATATATGTCAGAATAATGAGTAAAGAAAAAACACTTGCACTAACACTCCTTTAGATTGGATGCAAACTTTTAAAAAAGGATACTTTATTTGAAGGTTCTTTTAATAAAGTCTGCTTGGAATGAGTTTGCAACAACTCTCTAATTTCAAGTAGGTAATTTTAGTAAAATTCTTTGAAGTAGGGTCGACAAAATAAAGCGGACGCAAATTTATTATTAAGGTTATAAAGGTACGTTAAGCGTACAATTTCATAAACATTGAAAATTGCTAAACATTTTGTACCTTTGCTACCTATTTCTAGGATTTTTTAAAGAATTGTTACGTTTATTTTCAGCATAAATTAATTACCCTATTTTTCTTCCTTATTAATTCAATACCCGCTTGAATAAATTTTGTTTCTACTGTTAAATCCTTCAACATAATTAATAATAAACACGCTCTTGAATAAATTCCTCAACTTAAATCTAGTTGCTTAGAAACGACAAGTTCATGCAACAACTAAATAGTTATATCCTGTTTCAGGTATTCGTTATCTTGGTATACATTACGACCGCCTATAATGGCTTTCTCTATTGTTTCAATGTAAAGACTTGTTGAAATAAGGTCGCACACTATCCGATAAAAGCCGGGTTTTTCAGTTTTAATCGCACTTGGATAAGCGAGGATTTGCAGTTTGAATTCCTGTTATTTAAACCACTGTTAAATTTGCTTCTACAGCTTGTGCGTCGACATATTTTTTACATTATTCGTCACCGTATTTCAAAAGCAATGCACGTTTGTTTATTTTCAGTTCGACAACTAGGAGGTGTCTTGCATGGATTGCTTTTTTAGCTGGAGGCCAAATGGGTTCTTCCTTTCTGTAGACCAACTGCTTTTATCCGTAGATCGTTGCTGTAGTTACGATGGCAGGGTGAATAGATTTTGAATACCGCGGCGTTTCTGTGTTGACTCACTCCCGACGGCTTTCAAGCTAAGTATCCGGACACCTACAGGTATGCAACTCGTTTTCTCTTGTGTGTAGCAATGGAATATTCCGTATCAACGTTTGGTGTAGTTATGTGACAAGGAACGTCACATTGTAGAACTATCGTTCGTTGCTGCTAATCGATATTATCGCTTAAAAATATTGGACAGACACACGCTTATTCCTTTGTACTGATTGGTTTATTTTACAAACGGTACTATGTACGATTTAAAAGATGTCTGACAAAAACTCCCACGCGTTAGATCTTTCCTACTAATTAGTTTTTTTTTTAAAATATTAGGTGAAACTTTAAAAACGCTTGACAAAAGCTCTCACAGGTTTATTTACTACTGATTAATTTTATTTTGAGTAAATACGAGATGCGCACTTCGTATCTAATGTACTAAATTGTTCA
The DNA here is from genome assembly GCA_036346225.1 of Platerodrilus igneus. Taxonomy (NCBI): domain Eukaryota; kingdom Metazoa; phylum Arthropoda; class Insecta; order Coleoptera; family Lycidae; genus Platerodrilus; species Platerodrilus igneus. The sequence continues at coordinate 136,471 of JARFIW010000796.1, read as the reverse complement.
TATCACCTAACTGTTTGCTTTAAAATAGTAACGCTTAATTTATTGCTCTTGCTTATTTGTACAGAATCCGTTATTTATTTTTATTTGTTAATAGATAATCCTGGGCGATGTGTTTTTTGTTTCTTTTTGGTATGTAGGCGAATCCCCCCACTCTCCGCGTTTAGTAGCTAACCTGGTATTTACTTTTCTTCCGGCTACGTCTTAACATATCTTTAACTGACCGAGTAACGTTAACTTACTTAAATGCAATTCTAATGTTACAGAGTCGTTAAAAGTTAGCCACTACATCGCTAAAACTCGCCCATAACTATCAAATTTTAAAGACGTCCAAACTGGTGCCTTTAAGAATTAACGTGTTGTTAAAAAACTGTAAAGTGTTTATTGTAAAATGGTTATACATGCAATAATTAATGCCGCTATTTTAGATGAAATTGAAAAAGCAGAAGAAATGTAAATGTGAATTTTATCTTGAAAATTATACTTAACCTAACTTTTTTATACCGACTTTAAATTTGAATAGAAACATTTTAAGAAACGCTTCGGATCCATTTTCCTTACCAAATTACTTCTTTATAAAGCTCTTTAGGTTTAACAAAGATATAATGCAGGAAATCATAAATATATGATTACCTTTTATGAGAAAATCGCATTATTCAAATGCTGTGCCAAATTATTTAAGGGTTTTAGCAGCAGTAAGTTTTTTGCATCCGGTAGTTATCAGAAGACTATTGGACAAGACCTTAATTTGGGATTAAGTCAATCAATGGTAAGCCATGCTATTACAAAAGTGTCCGACGTTATGGTGACACATTTATTGAACGATTATATATTATTTCTTATTGGAGATGCTGCAGAGCGTGCAAACGAGGTTTTTTTGAAAAATTTTAAGTTGGAGGTGTAATTCGTTGTATTGATGGTACGCATGTTGCCATTATAGCCCCAGCAACTGAAGAGCAGGAACATCCAGCCGTTATATATTACAAGAAGGAAAACATTTTACAGTATTAACGTACACATAAATGTAACTCGGACTTGGTTATTCAAAATGTCAATGCTCGATTTCCTGGTTCAACTCATGATTCTGCAATATGGGCTACTTCAGGTATCCGAAAACATTTATCCAGACTTGAAAATATTTGGCTATTGGGTGATTCTAGATATCCACTAGAACCGTGGCTTCTAACAGGTGCGTTAACTTGTCCCCCCCCCTCCCCACGATGTCTGATTGTGCTCAAAATGCTAGCGCAGCTTAATTATACCTAGCGCAACCTAGCGCACCCTTAGCAAAGCTAGCGCAGCAAAATTGCCGTATTTAAAGGACTAAATTGGTTGGGGGATTAAATTAGTGTTAGCGCCCCCCTCCCTCCAATGTTGGAAATTCTTAGAGTGCTAGCGCAGATTACTTAGACCTAACGCAACCTAGCGCACCCGGGGAGACTAAGTTAACGTTAGTCCTCCATGCTGGAAGAAATAAATCATACTGCTGGCGCAGATTACATAGGGTAAGCGCAACCTAGCGCACCCCAAGAGATAGCTAGCGCAAGCATAGAAACTCTATTATAGTTACTTGTTTTTGAGGACCTTCAGCAATTAGTTACGGCTATTTCCAAGCAACTCGCTTTCAAAATCCTTTTTTTTGTTAATCTAGGTCTAATACAGCTGCGTAAACGAGAATTCCGTTTTGAAAATCTGAATACGTTTATTGGAAGAGAAAAATTGAATCAAAGGCAATTACATTATTTACAAAATTTCCAAGTTAATAGGTATTCTTAAAACACTAATTTCTATAATATAGCCATTATGTTCTGCTATAGTGTGTTAAACGAACAGAATCCGTAAACAAAATAATTGGATGGGCTTTAGAAGCGTGAAACAAATTTGATTCGCAGCGTAGAGATTGACACACCGCGGATGGATATACGTTTATCCCACCAAAAAAAGCAACCATATTGTAGCTTTTATGCTTATGCTAGCTATTTTTTCGGGTGAGCTAGGTTGCGCTAGCTCTAGGTAACCTGCGCTAGCATTATAAGTAAGTACTTTTAACATGGAGCGGGAAACGTTAATTTAGCCCCGTCCCCAACCGATTTAATCCCCTAAATGCAGTAATTTTGCTGCACTAGCTTTGGTATGGGATGCGCCAGGTTGTCCTAAGTCTATGTAACCGGCGCTAGCAGTATAACTAAATACTTTTAACATAGAGGGGTAACGTTAATCTAACTCCGCCCCCAACCGATTTAATCCTTACATGTTATTTTCCAATGCTCCACCCGAAGGTACTACATTGACCAGGAAGCGAGTTTTTTTTTACCTGGAAAAATTGGAATTTTGCCGAACCCTTGCTGTTCCAAGCAAGGTAGGGATCTTTAACGTGCGTGACAACACTCACACACGGGACCTCCATTTTACCTCTCATCCGAACGAGGGAGTATTTTTGTGAAAAATGCTCGCCTAACGTTTTTCACGCAGACCGTGTCGGGATTCGAACCCGGGACCTTGGTCGTAGTAGTCACACACATACCAACTACGCCACGGAGCCGCCTAAAAGAACCGATTTCATCCTCTAAATGCGCTAGAATTGGTAAGGAGTGCGCTAGGTCTAATTAATCTGCGCTAGCATTTTGAGCACAATCAGACATTGGAGGGGTTTAACGCACCTGCTTCTAACCCCACTCCCAGATGCAGCTCCTAATACTCCTGAAACACGATATACACAACGTCATTGTACAATAAGAAATAGTGTAGAGCGATGCATTGGGGTCTTGAAGATGCGATTTTGATGCCTTACGAAGGCTAGGCTGTTCGTTCTGGTAAAATCATATATTCGTGTGTTATTTTGCATAATTTAGCAAGGCATTTTAATTTGGAAGATTATAATGATGACGATTATGAACCTGATGAAGAATTTGGAAATGATGAAGAACAACCACCAGTTGAAGGCTTCCAGCAACAAGCCAGAAGAGCTTCACTAGTTGTCTCCAAATCTTCATGCATCTGCACAATTGATTACACTTATTGCTACAATTTCTTATGGAACAATTTAAACTTACAGGTTCTACATCCAAATCAAAAACAATTGCGCCCTGTTCTAGGCTTGGTCCTGGTACGTTACAATTAGAATCTGGAACACCCGCTTCTATTAAAGAACGCGTTCCATCAATAGATGTTCGACTAAGGAGACTCAGCAGGCGCTCTTCATAATCGAACAGAGGCTTTGCCTTCTTTTCACCCCCACCCGTAGCCGTAAAATCCTCTTTTAGAACGCGGTAATGAATCTTCGTGTTCGTTTTCAATTCCTTATCCACCTACAGAAAAGTTTTAAATTTCAATTTGTATTAGTATTAGATTCGAGCTATACCCTTTTTCACTGTTCCACGGTTTTTGTAGGCCCTACACCATTAGCATTTAAAATGCTAGTCAACTGCTCCCACTTTAATTTATAATGATTATCCTTCAAAGGGTGACATTTGCCCTGATACACAATATCTTTGTTTAATTCCAAATAATCTAACATAAGCTCAAACTGCTTTTTGCATTGTCTCATGCCTTAGAGTTCAAGGCGGTAAAGCGAGCGTCGCATTTAATCTGTGGCAAAGTATGACGATGTGGCGAGGAACGTAGCCAAAAGAACGTGGAGAAGGTATTTCGACGGGTACTGTATGACTAGAGGTCGGTGAAAAAGGGACCACAATGCCAGAACCGTAGAACCGTAGAACTGATGTAAACGGCTAAAGAAAGAACACGAGGAGCCGACCTAACAGGACAAGAGTCGTCCTACACAGATTCTGTCCTGAAGATGACCATCCGCATGCACGGGTAAGACGTGATCTTATTGGTCAGAATAGAGTGATCAACGATGATTGGCAACCAGAACAGTTGCGGCCCAATAGAGTCTTTCTATGTTGGAAAGCTAGAAGCGAATGTCGATCCATGCAGGACATTAGCACGTTGAGTAGCACCCTGAAGTCGTATTGGGCACATTGAAATTCCCTGAAAGTAGGAATGCGATCTTGGTACTATGTTTGGAAAATGGAAATGGATCTGTGAGTACGCTTCAGATAGTGGTTCCTAAAAACCGAGTGTCGAAGGTTTTAGGACATCTATATAATTGGACCTCGGTAACACATTTCGGCATTAAAAAATCTCTGGAGAAAGTTCGAGCAAAATTTTACTGGGTAAGTTGCAAAGAGTGGTGCTGTATGTGCCAACTGTGCGTAGCGTTTAAAAACAGTAAGGCTCGAAATAAAACAATACAACATGAGGAACCCTTTGAGAGACTAGCAATGATACTGTCGGTCCATATCCTCCGATCGACTCCGGAAATAAGTGTATAGTGGTAGCCATGGACTATTTTACGAAACGTATGCCATACCAAAGCAAGAACCCGCAACCGTCGTCGACGTGCTGGTAAAGGAACTGTTTTACAGTTTTGAGGTTTCCATGCAGTTGCACGCCGATCAGTGCAGAAATTTTGAGTCAGCGTTATTACAATAAGTTTGTCGGTTGCTGGAGATGATTAAGACCCGAATAATACCCGCAATCGTATGGTTTGGTAGAGAGCATGAACCGAACTTTGACCAAATATCTTTCTAATGTGGTCACCCAACATCAGAGAAACCGTGGTCAATATTTACATCTATTTTTATTGGCCAATCAGTTTTCGGTTAAGAAGAGCATTGGAGAGACACCTGTGTGCGCTATACTGCGACGCAAAGTACGTCTACCTTGTGGTCTTGAGTTTTTGTGTAAGCCCTGAGATATCATGGTGGTCGAAAGCTACGACGAGAAGCTCAAGCCCAAGATTTATGACATCCATGGTGACGTTAGGAAAAATATCCAGATCGCAAACGATTAGATGGAGACCAGATATGGCATCAAGGCGCATAGTCAGATTTTCAAGAGGGTAATTGCGTCTGACTATACAATATCAAACGAAACCGTAGACTGCGCTAACGTTATGAAGATATTGGATGGATCCGTCCGAAGTTGTAAAGGGGACTTACAGCGTAATATATCGCATTCGTAAGCTCCAAGAAGGAAGATTAATAGTGGTGCATGTTAACCGGTTGGCACACTACGATAGTAATGACGTCGTTAATACCGAAGTGAGACAAATAAACAGTTACGCTCGTGAGGATAAACGAAAGTTTGAACCAAGCTACGGTGAGTTCATGTCTCTGTACAGCAACACAAGCAAAGCGAGATTTAAGTTTACAAAAGGGATTCAAGGTAATCTATTCGACGTGCCATTGAAATACTCACTGGCACAATGCGTAGCGACGGACCTTGATTTGTCTCGAACGCTTGTTCGGATATTTAAAACTAAATTTGGTGGTCTGTATCAACGTGAAAATTGCAGAAATGATTCGACTGTATTTACTACCACACAGACTTCTAACGTCCGGGTCACAAAGTGTTCTGGGACAAAACAGTTTTAAAAGGGGGCAATGTAGTGCCGACTGGCCTAACTCTGACCAGAGTAATTACATTGAAATGTAAGTGAGGTGCTTGTACACAAAAGATGACTGGCAGACCCTTGCGGGTAATGATTTGATTAACAGCTACAAGAGTTTTGCGTTTAAGAATTATTTAGATTACAATAGGAAGTCTCGAGAATGTTGTTTGCATAATTTCTGGTATGTTCCCGAATTATCTAGTACAATTGAAACGTATATAAATTCCATAATGAATATTGGAAGTTCAATTCTATCAGAAGCTCTGATATGTGTTCCAATTAAATCTTTGATTATAGTTATATTCAAGTGTAAAGCTTTGAAAGATGTGATATAAGTTACTATTGATATAAATTATTGTAGTGATATTATAAGTTAATAATTAGTGCTTGGGGAATTAATTGAAGTGCTTCGATATTAAGTTAATTAAGAAGATAGTAGTTAAAGGAGCTAGTAATTTTACTGTTAGCAAGGAAAATTCCGTAAAACTACAAACAAAATTATAAGAACACCCAGAGGGACTACACCAAATCTCAGCAAGCTGAGCAGCAAGGTCAGAAAAAAATTTCACGAAATTAGACGAAAATGCGGAAAAGCTTAGCCAAGCCGCAGCCAAATTAGAAGAAAGTAGCACAAGTTTTACAAAAAATCTCGCAAAAAATCTGAACGAGTTCGCTGTATATCTAAAAGAAATTTACAGTCAATTGAGAGAAGAGTTGGAACAGGAAGCTGTAAAAACTACAACAACGGTTGGACAATTAAAAAGTAGTTTTAAAAGAAACTACAAATACCACGGAAAAGCTGGCGTCCAACTTATGTGGCGGCTTACAGAAACTAATAATCAAGTTTCTAAATAATTGGCATTAACTAGAAACGAGATTTTCAGCAAATTGTTGGAAAACTCACGTAAAATGGAAAAAGAGATATTGAGAATGAAGGAGCGCAATAATTCCTTAACAGGGCAAGCACCAGAAACCTCAGTGCCCGTGATACAACAGCACGCCTCAGAATCTAAGAATATCGGGGAATGTGAACCAACGTCAGGGTTCAGAGTAAAACCATCCGCATTTGATGGAAAATGACTTTGGTAGACATATTAAACAATTGGAGACTGCCGAAATAGTTAATGGCTGGAACGATGTTGAAAGAGCAAACGCGTTGATAGTCGCATTACGAGGCAAGCTCTTGAATATTCTGCAGACCATATCAGACCATGACCAAAGAAGCTAAGGGGCCTTAGCATCAAGGCTGAAATGGAGGTACGGGAAATCTCATGTGCAGCAAGTGTACTACGCTTAAGTGAAAAACCGTTACCAGATCGCCAAAGAACATTTGTAAGTTTGAAGCAAATATTGGTCGCCTGATAAGACTAGCCTACCCACAGCAACGGATAGCTTTCTAGAGTTGGTGGCGGGCCAGGGTCATTCTTGTGGTGACTGATTCTCCTGAATTCGTCTTGATTTTATACTAGCTAGTACCTTCGGAAGTTGGTATATAAATTAGATGCTCACATACGGGAGTTAGTTGCTAGTTAGATTTCTATACGTGAAGCGAGGATTTATATAAATCACGTAGCATAGTGAATGTGTATGTAGAAATTCGATATCGTAAAGTTTTTGTGAAATATTTAGTTATAACTTCGTATTTATTTATTATTATTATACATATTATACGTAGCAGTATTCTAGTGTAACCTTTGTCAATAAATTATTTAAAACTGCTTACACTTTACAATATATTTAGTATTTTTTACAAACATAAACATGAACGATCGATCTAAATCAAGTGGTGCCAGTTACAGAAAATTTGCAGCAAAGAAAACAGCCGATGAGAAGATCGTTTTGGATAAAGCGTCAAAATTAAATACATTTTTTAAGTGTCCTGTATGCGTGGAAGAGAAAAATGAAAATCTCTACGAACCTCGTGCATCTAATTTGTCTTCTTCACTTGACTGTCCATCCATTTCAACATTCTTGAACAGCTGTGAAAATTTTAATCCTAGGGCATTGAAATTGACAACGGTATTTCGGCATCTGAAGATTTTCTTACTATGAAACTATGAACCTACTATTGAGGATTTTTTACTTCTTCCTGATTCATTATCTACCACAAAAGTATCTGTGGGTACTGATTCAGCAAAAGGAATCTTAAACGGTTTAACGCGAGTTATGTATCCCCCAATCTATATGTACCATTAATAGAAAGTATTCGAAATTATTAAGGATTATAAAGAATTGTTGAGTTAGATGCAACATTGTATCTCAAGGATAATTAAATAAAGGTTAATGAAAGTTCACAAGCAAGTTGTGAGAACGGATACAATACATTGTATTCCAGCCGATAGTGATACTGCAGGTGGCAGGTCACAGACGGTTAAGAAACCGCAATTACGTAGAAATTAAAATTGTTACATTGTATAATGAATAAAATTAAGAAATAAGCAGACATGAACTCTGCAAGCTCCCACAGACATGTGAGGGGCAAGGACAACATAAATACTCCAGGAGCCCCAAAACCATCAGTAGTGTTAGTATTTCAGCTTTAACATTGCCGTTTGCTTAGACTACTCCCCATAATTAAACTCCAATTAATATTATATTTCGACTTAGAATAATTTAAAGTGTTTGTCAAAATTCCATGTTAATTTCTGTTTAATAAAAATTTGTTACAAGTTTTGGAAGAAGTTTTTACAAAAACTGCTTCCAAGACCCGAAACGTAACTCGCGTTCATATCTAACAAAAAACGCTGATTTCAGTTTAACAAAACATGTTCAAAGTGGTTTTTTTCGAGTCTTAACAATGGATATATTTGAAAACAAATTACCACACGGACAAAAATAAGAAGAATGTGGCTGACATACTCAGAAGAAAAGAGAGCGACATTTTTCAGTCCCTGCCATTTAATCGAAACTTTAGTTGACCGGCTTATACAAAATGGCTACGACGATTGAGAGCATGCGACAGTCTCCTTCAACACACATGAAAATTCTGAGGACCATAAACTTGTATCTGGTAAATTTTAAAGAACAACGTAAAAAAATTGGAAAAATACTCCAAACTACCGTCCAGCTGGATGAAGAAATATTGTATTGGAGAAACATTCTAAGGAAAGTTGTGTCAGTTATAAAAAACTTGTTTCTAGAGGTTTGGGTTTTAGAGGCAAAGATAAGAAAATTGGTTCACAGTACAATGGAATTTTTATGTGTATGGAATTCATTGCAGAATATGATTCCTTTATGACAACATACCTTGCAAGATTTGGTAACGTTGGCTCCGGTAAGACATCCTATTTATCATTTAAAATTTACGAAGGGTTGATAATGTTATTACCTAAACATGTTCAGGAAAATATAGTAAATGATGTCAAGAAAAATAAGTATTATTCAATTGTTGTTGACGGAACCCCTGACATTTTCCATGTGAATCGGTTGTCAGCTATGGTGCGTTTTGTTTAAAGTGAGGTATGTCCTCAAGAGCATTTTCTGCAGTTTATTCCAAACGCAGGTCATAAAGAGTAAAATTTAAAAACGAACTTCCTGCTTTTCTTGCTCTCTTGGATAATTATATCAGAAACCGCAGAGCGCAAAATTACGATAATGCTTCAAATATGTTGGGCTTCAAAGTCGTATTAAAAAGTCTATTCCTAAGGCACCTTACGTGCCCTGTGCTGGTAATTCATTGAACCCTATAGCTGAAAAATCTACAAAAGTTTGCTTAGAAGCCACTAAATTTTTTTACCTTATTACCAGAAGTATACAATTTCGTTCTGGTGGCATGTAACGCTGAAAACTTTTAATATCTCGATTGAAAAATTGAAATGGGAGTAGAAATAAAGCAGCGCTAACAGATTTAAGTAGAACTAGACAATCAAATCGAAGAAATGTAACTGACGTAAATGAAAAAGGGGCTAGTACTACAAAAGCCTACACGTTTATAGAAAACTCTTAGACTAAGCTTCCTAATACTAGGCTGGATGCAAAAAATCTAAGGAAAGTGTTACAAAGGTTCGAGGTGGCATTAATGGTTGTTATCTGGAATTTTATCTTAGAAAGACTAAATGAAAACATGATACAGGTTGCAAGTTTTAGAAGTGAATCTAAGTATAACTGTCAACTTATATAACTCCCTAATCGATTTTGTAAAAGCCAGTGGAACAGACAAAAACTTAAACATTTTGAAGAAAGAGCCAAATGAAAGATAGATTGCAAATACGAAAAAAACGAGAGAAGGATTCGAAAAAAGAAGAGACAATTTGATGAGCGTGAAATAGACGAAAGTATTTACTTTACTGATTCTGATAGTTTTAGAATCAATTGATTCTATGTAATTCTGAAGAATTTGAAAGCCAATCTTGATAAAGGACGTGCAACATACGTTGTTACTAATCACTAATTCAGTGTTTTGCCATACTCTTTTAACTTGGATGTAAATGAAGATGTGTCCATTACTTTATTGGAACGCCTTATTGCACCTACATTAAAAGCGTACCCAAGTGAAAAGGTTTTCCAGCTACAGCTCCGAGCTCATTTGCAGAGTTGTGCCCAAAAAAGCTATTCGATTATGTCGAAAGTAAACTAGTAAACAAGCTGTTGTTTGAAACTGTTATTATTGCATTTGCTCAGAATAAGGTTAGACGTAAGATTATTTGATTTCTAAATAGTTCATTAAGAGTACTTGTTCTGTAATTGTTATAAAAATAATTGTGAGTAAAATACAATATTCCTCTTGGTAACGTTAAAGTTTAATTATTAAATGTTTTTACCAAGTGCCGTGTTTTATTTCTTTATGTTAGACGCAATATTTTTTTATTTTTTTATTAATTCTTTGAAAGTACTTGTTTCGTAATACTGCTGAAAAATTTTCTTTACTTTACAAAATGTATTTTTTTATATTGTCTATTATGTTCCTTAATTTTAGGAATATCTATTTATGGCGACCGCGGGGAAATAGGTCTTGAAAGGGTGTCAAAAATAATGTTGCCCTAAAGCAACGAATAGCTAAATCTGGGACTTCATACTGCTTCAATTAAGTGCGTTTCATAACTTTCAGAGAGTAAATTCTTTAATTAAGTTCATAATCTAGGGCTGGATGGGATGTAGCACTACAGCTTCAGATAGATTGATACTAATTGCAAACGTCTTTATTAAATATTTTTAACATTCCTTCTACTTGTATATTAGAAATTTTTCCACTTTATTTGCTCTTAGGACTGTATATGTTTTGAAATTATTTATAACATCCCACCAGATTTTAGGAGCAACAACAAAATTTACTTTTTCCATTGTGACGAATAGAATTAAACGTTCATACGACTTTTCTTTTGTCAGATTTAGCTTTGACTAAAGATGGATTATTACATTTCAGAAATAAATTGGAAACCTTTTCATATATTTAGGAGATAAATTGGAATATTTCTTTGAGAGGAATGCACTTCCGCTACTGAAATTAAGTTTCAAGGAATATACAAGTGCTTGTAAAATGTTGTACTCGCCCCAGAAATTTTTCCACTCTTAAAATTGCAATTTATGGATTTAAGGCAAAATCCTAGTGTAATAAACCACAAAACAAAATACACAAATTAACGTAGTGTATTTATTCACAGAAAAGAAAGATATTACTACAACCGCGCGTCGTACTTGTACTGAAGGCGAAATGTCAGGTATTTGTATACTAAATTTTCCGGAAAACAGGAGCTTGAGGATGCGGGTCCTACAAAGCAATGTCGCTGCCCCACTACCACTTTCATTCATAATATCAAACGTGTTAAAATTATTTGTCCGTAATTTTATTTTTTAAGAACAATGAGGTTCTAGAAATGATAGAAGAAGAAAGAAATATGTTGAAAACAGTAAAAACTATGAGAGATACAATAATAGGTCACATACTAAGGCATTAGGGAATAGTGCGGAATATTATTAGAAGCAGAGAAAGGAAAAAAGAGAGGTAAAGGTAGACCTAGGTTAGACTATTGTAAGAGTTTCAAAAAATTGTGTAAGCTAACTCAGAAAAGAAATCGATGGAGGAACTCGTCTAACCGGTTCCAAGGCGGAAAAACAAATGACGAAAGACAAATAATTGTACTTAAATCTGATAATTATTATAAACAACCACAGGTGTTGCTTTTGCAATATTCTTAACTAATGTTGATTGTGCGAAAGGATGTATTGGAAAACTATTAATTTGGCGAATGTCTAAGTGTTGAAGGATCTTGGTAACCTTGGTATCGGTGAAATAGGGTATATATTTAGTAAACAATGGTAGTGGAGTCGAACTGTATTTTACAAGAAAAAGCAGTTGCTATGATCGAAGACAATATACATAAATACAAAAAAAAAGTGTTTAGAGCATAAGTGTGCACCGCACTATATGCATATGAAATGTACGACTATGAAATGGGGACAACAGGAGAAGCAGACAGGAAAAAAGGTAGAAGCAACAGGAAAATAGGTCGAAACCTTTTGGAATGTGATGCTTCAGATGTATGATGATGATAGTATACAGACAAAGATAATAACAAAAAAATTCTAGAAATAATAGGCGAAGCAAGATATTTGTGGAAAGCAAAGAAAAAATAGTAGAAATAAAAGGATATGACACGTTCTAAGGCATTTGAAGAATAGTGTAGGATACATTATAAGCAGAGATAGGAAAAAAGAGAGGTAGAAGTGGACTTAAATCAGACTATTGTACGCGAATATTGAATTGAATTTGAGTGAAATGTGTAGGTTAGCTCAGAATAGGAAAAATGAAGCTACGCGTCTAACCGGTTCCAGGACTGAAGACCTAATGATGATGAATTTTATTTGAATTATATAACGATTTTTTTTAAAGGGCACAAAGCTTTTATTATGCTGTCCAATATTGTGGAATTGCTACTATAAATTGGGGCATGAATGATTTCTTAACAGCAATTGTTTCAAAAACTACTTCCGTGCAAACAGTGTTTTTGCACGTTTCGTACAAATGCAACAGCTTAACAGCTTCAATGTATCGATTTAAATAACGATTTAAAGCAAATTTTCCAAGTTTGTTGCTAAAAAACGCAGTCAAGTTTCGAGTAGTTTTTCAAAGCAACTAGTAAAAATAAGAGTGGTTTGCACGTTTTGTACAAATATAACAGGTTGAAGGGCTTCGACGTACCTTATCCAATAACGATTAATACTGTCTTTATTCAACGTTTTATTAAAAACGTAAAATTGTCAAAGTTCGTACAACTTTTCTTTATACTCGTGCAAATTATATTTTTGCACGTTTCTTACAAATGGCTTCAACATATCACACTTAGTTTTTCAAAGTTTTTATTAAAACGTAAAATTGTCACGTTTTATGCGATTTTTCTAAATGACCGTGCAAACAGTGTTTTTGCACGTTTCGTACAAATATAACAACTTTAACGTATCGCATTAGAACACGATTTAAAGCAAGTTTTACAAGTTTGTTGCTAAAAAAACGGTCAAGTTTCGAGTAGTTTTTCACCGTAAAAATAAGTAGTGTTTTTGCACGTTTCGTACAATTGCAACAGGTTGAAACGCTTCGACGTACCTTATCCAATAACGATTTATACCGTCTTTACCCGACCTCTTGTTAAAAATGTAAAATTGACAAAGTTAGTGCAAATCATATTTTCGCACGTTTCTTACAAATACGACATCTTGAAGGACTTCAACATACCACACCAAATAAAGATTTAAACTATGCTTTTTGAAGTTTTCGTTAAAATGTAAAATTGTCATGTTTAATGTGCTTTTTCTAAATAACCGTAAAAATAGTGTTTTTGCACGGTTGGTTCAAATTTAACAACTTAAAACCCTTCAACGAAATGTATCAAATAACGATTTGAATCAGGCTTTTTAAATTTTTAATTAAAAAAGGTAATTTTATCTTTTTAATAAAAATTTTAAAAACGCGATTTTGACAAGCTTTGTGTATATTTTCTAAATCACGGTGAAGATAACGTTCTTGCACATTCCGTGTAGACGTAATAGATTAAATGCTATTATCGTTTAATGCAAATGCAACAGCTTAAACGTATTCAACGCTTCGTGTAAATACAACAAGTTGAAAACCTTCAATGATTCGTGCACATCCAACAGCCTGAAAGTATTCAACTACCCGTGCAAAATACAACAGCTTGAAGGCCTTTAATATTTCGTGCAAATGTAACAGCTTAAAGGTCTTAAGTATTTTGTGCAAATGCAACATTTTAAATCCTTCAACGTTGCGTGCACTTACAGCAGTTTAAACACTTCAACGTTTCATACGAATGGATGAGCTTAAGAACCTTCAACAGGTCGTGCAAATACAACAACTGAAAAGTCTTCAACATCTCATTCAAGTGCAACAGTTTAGAAGCCTTTAACATTTCGTGGAAATATAACAACTTAAAAGCTTTCAACATTTTATGGAAGTACAACAGCTTAAAGGTCATAACAATTTGGCGCAAATGCAAAATCTTGAAAACATTGAGCGTTTCGTGCAATTGCAACAGCTCAAAACCTACAACGTTTCGTGTATGTACAAGAGTTTAAAAATTTTGAACGTTTCGAATAAAAGCAACAGCTTAAAAACCTTTAAGGTTATCCAAAAATGAGACAGCTGAAAAAACTTCAACAATTCGTGCAAATGCAACCGCTTAAACGTCTACAAGATGCGTGTAAATACAACTTAAAAATCTTAAATTTTTCAAGCAAGAGCAAGAGCTTAAAGGCCTTTAACGTTTGGTGGAAGTGTACCCACCTAAAAGCTTTCAACGTTTCATTCACATACAACAGCTTAAAACCCGTCAACGTTTCGTGAGAGTGCAGCAAACCTTCAACGTTTCGTGCAAATCCAACAGCCCGGGTACTTCCTTTGATATTTCATCTTTTCTTAATATAACGAATGCGGTTCATAATTGAAACACTAAGTGTTACATAAATTTTATTAATGTTCCTGCAGGATGAATTGATTTGTCAAAGTACTAAATGTAATCAACATGTGTGAGTTTTGGAACTAGTGAAAAAGGAACTCAACATCACCATTTTTAATTATGTAATATAATTGTTGTTCAAAAAGTAATTTTAAAGCACAGCTATTTTTCTAACGACATGTCGCGACGGTTACAAGTATTGGTTATGTCATTTTCGGTATCTATTGTCTTTGCCATTCATAGCCTGATAGCGTTTTTTTATGTATATTTTTAATTAGTGCTTAATTCGCCAAAGACAAAATTATTACTGAGCAATGTGTTATGTTGTTAAAAACTTTTTACAAAAACGAATAAAGCCTCACAGCAACCGCTCGTGTATTGCGCGAGACAGAGTTAAACTGGGTCATTTTGGGTCACCGGGTTATCGGGCTAGGTAGATGATATATATATATATATATATATATATATATATATATATATATTGATAAACACGGGTTACCGGGTCAAAACCAAATCATCTACCTAGCCCGATAACCCGGTGACCCAAAATGACCCAGTTTAACTGTCTCGCGCAATACACGAGCGGTTGCTGTAAAAGGGCCGCTTTGTAAAGCGCTGAAAAAGTGCTGTGATAAGGGCCGCGCGTTGTGAAGCCACCAAAAGAGTGCTGTGGCAACACCTCGCTTTGTGGCGTTACCGAAAGAATGCTGTGAGACAGATACAGCAATTTGTAAACTTGAAATTGTTCACTTACCTTCCTTTTTTAACTTTGCCTGGCCAGCTCAACAGAATTGGCGGAGTTTTAAATAAAAAACAGCAATATCACAAATAATTTATGCAGTATAAAATATTTTTTCTCATACCAAAACATTTACAACATCGTTTCTTTCAAACATAAAATAATTTTTAAAAATTCCTTACCTTATTTTAAATTTACAGAACTAAATTTATTTTTATGGATGGTTTACCTGGTTATGTTTATTGTCACATTTGTAAGGTTTCTTTGGCCAAAAAATTCTTGACAGGTAATCTATTAAAAGGTCAGAGTATTTCAAACTCGGAACACAAACTCCTGGTAAAAATTCTTTACACAAAAAAAAATCTTAAACTGGATACAAATACTCTAATACCAGTTACAAATAAATCTAAAAATAATACTTGCAGAATCAACAAAAACGCTCCTCTTAATTAAAAATCTTTTTATTTTAAATTGACGTCAAATCAGCTTACAAGATTTTCCATAAAGATCCTCATTTCAAACAGCAATTACCAAAGTACATTTTTGGTTAAATCTTCCTTTCGATTTTTTAATAAAATTTTTTAAATAGTTTTATATTGAACAATTCTGCCACTTCATCGTAATGAATAAATTTCATTTTTTTGGTAGGTAATTTGCGTTTAAAAACATCACTTCTATATTCAATGCAACCTTGCAACTATTAAATTACATTATGCTTACTGCATACTTCAAATACTATCTTCGCAAAGCAACAGCTCGCGACTTAAACTTTAGAATCGAATGAATAAATGAATGAATGAATAAATTTCACATCTTTAAGTACTGTAAATTATCTATATCTAGAAGGTTGTAGAAAATGTAGAACATTATAATGCAAAGTTTCTCGGAAAACCCAATTAGCTTTTAAAAGGGCGGCATTTATCACCTTGTTATCTGGTTTTAGTTATCCGTGATGCATGCTGTTCGTCCTGCTCCCACATATACTATTATTGTGGCGTATCGCTTCTCTCCAACAGTAAATGCGTAAATCATAAATAACTTTTATGGGTTGTTTTCGGAATGTTGCAGGTTTTTCGTGTTCCGGTCGCTTTTAGGAATAAAATGTTTATTTACTAATTAGATATTTACGTAGTTCTAAATCCCTATGACTCATCGTTTTATATTCTGGAAAATTCTTTATTTAGAATAAGTTGCTATAATCCACGAGGTAATTAATTTAAACTCTAACTGCTTTTTAATGCAAAAGAGGTTGCGTTTTATAGAAAAGATTTGCATTCATGTTTCAGTACAAAATTAACATTAATTTTGGAGTTTGGGGTTTAAAATACACGTTGATTGTAATTGTTTAAGTTAAATGCGTAAAGTTAATTTTATGCTACTTACAGCAATTAAAAAGTATTTTTATACGCATCGAAGATGTATTGATAATGAATACGTAAAATAAATGACTTTGTATTTATTTTAGAACGATGTGTTTTACGTTCGCATTCAATGCGTTTTACGGTATCTTGCAATTAATTATTTTTACATATACGATTTACGTTACTTGCTATTTATTTACAATACGCCTATATCATGCAGGGTGATTACTTATACACGCGCAATTTGTGTTTCTCCATGGCACTTTAATGAATAAAAGTACGCTTGTATTATACAGGGCGTAACTATAAATTTACGGAAATTTCCGTTTTCTTTCCGGATTCTATTATATTTTGGTGGAATTTATTTGTAAAAATTCTATTTCAATGACCTCTCGTGAGCCCTTATCACGTCAATATATATCGAAAATGATGAAATAGTTTGGTTTTGAGTTTTGATGATAGCTTGAAAACTGCAAAAGTATCGAAATTTTGCAAAGAATATTATTTTCATATTTGAGTATGATCAATTGATTGGTGCAATTGTTATTTTGGTAATAGTGCATTTTTGGGTTTTTGATGATAGCTTGAAAACAGTTAGAAATATCTAAATTTTGTAGACAGTTGTGTTTTCACATATTTGATACATTTATTTGTGTGTAATTGTCCTATTTATAATTAATGACCTTTGACCGTGGTTTCCAAAACGTATGCTAACGTTTAACAATTAAAATAAATATATTTTGTGATGGTAAAATATGTGTGTGTACGAGAAAAACTAGGTGATTTTACTTTGCTCGTTTATCGGTAAATCGTCAAACATCATAATTGAATCTTCTCTCACATTTTCTAGTTCAATCACACCATTACACTTTCAAAGCTCGTGCTATCTAATTTCTTTTTTAAAGGTGTAAACACATTTCTTAGCAGTTCAGATTTGTGTTGATGAAAGCTTTAAAAAAACACGTATCCTGAAATCTAAGCCCATTCTCATGTAAAATTAGAGATATTAGACCATTGTTCTTTCCGTAGCTTTTTAGTCCAGCGAATATTGCCCTTATATTAGATGGGAACAAAGGTCCATGTTTTTTACTTTGTCGCAAGGAGAAGTGAAAAAATCGTTTAAGTTGTAAATGGGCAGTTCAATCGTTTGTTTTGTCGTATCGATATTTTTTTAGCTCCTCTAGGAACATCGTAGGCAATATATAATTTCTTCTCGTTCTGCAATCTTTTGAAATGATTGCATGACGTTCTTCTGGATGTATTGTACAGTTTACTAGCGGAACGTGCACTTATCACACTCAGCCCGAGTTCACTTGTTTCTCTTGCAAGGGATTCCTTGGCGTACTTTTAAAAGTACAATTAAAACTGAGCCCATTTTGAAACGAATGTTTCATATATACTTTATGACCTGCACCCGCCATGGGGAAAGAACGCCTGATGCGCAGACCCCGCTATGGGCCTACAACGTACAAGGCCCAGGTCCGACATAGACCTATAACGTATAAAGCCAAGGTCCAACATAGTCCTATAACATATAGAACCCCGGCCCAACATGGGCCTATAGCGTATAATGTCCGGGCTCGAATCAGTGACGTTTTCACTCCTTATGCTTTTCTATTGGTCGAGGCAAGCATAAGGTGGAAGTGGTGCATGAGTAAAAGTGAAAGTACTAGACTCGCCTTGACAACGTCACGTGGTCCTGAAACGAATGACCTTGAAATGTACAAAAATGATCAAAAAGGCTTTTAGGATTTTTCATGTTAAACCCTATTAGAAAGTCGCTTTTCTGATGCAGAATAAAGGTAGCTTATCTACTAAAGATTTCTGTTAATAATGCCTGGCTAGTTAGATGTCACACGAAGTTTGTTTTTTAAGACAGTCTACGTGTATTTATATTTCCGGAATTCACTGTTAATAGAGTTTCAGCTTAGATGGAGAGAATTAGGGAGGGAGAATTGATCGCCCACCACCACCTGAAGATACTAGATCTAGAATATCATCAATGAGTTTCAACCCAAGTAAACGATTAAGCGATTATAATGACACAGAAATAGACGAATCTGACCCATCATTATTACACAGCATCAGTGCTCTAAAACGTGAAATCGCTGATTACGCATTTAAAGATAGTAACAAGGTCAATGGAACCTGCGCAAATTTTCTACTATAGAAATTTGAACAAACTGCGTTAATCGCTAACGAAGCGGTGCAGAAATACATCTCCGAAGCAAAACTGTTAGCAGTGCAACAATGCCTAGATGCTAAGCTACAAGCAACAGACAAGGTAACAACACAAACGCCAATTCAAACACACACTCCTACATACGCCGCCGCTACTTCTCAGCAACCGCTATCACAGCATGCTTCTTTGATCAAACCACCCTCCAAAATCATAACTTTAAAACCCACCACAGCTGATACAACACCCACTGAGCTCCTGAAAGTCATAAAAACTAACCTTCAACCCTCACTTCCTAATTTTAATATTCAAAGTATCCGATCTACCAAAACCTCAGTTACCATACGTACATCCAAACCCACTGACATTAATCTTATCTCCTCTCTCACAAAAAATTCCTGCAGTGTACATCTCCCTAAACCTAAACTTCCGCAAATCATCATCTTTGACTTAGACAAAGATATCCCATCTACAGACGCTCTTAACTTTATATACCTACAAAATTCATTGGACCTACTTATTCCTGAAGACACGTACCGAACAGAAATCTCCATTGCCATTCGTCGCACAAAAACAGATCACTCCGACAACTTAATTCTAAACGTCTCTCCCAGATTACGATCCATCCTCAAAACAAATTCCCATGTTTTTATAGGTTACAAATCCTGCAGAATCAGAGACCTCGTTTCCGTTACCCGATGCTTTAATTGCCAGCGCTTTGGTCACTCTGCAAAAACCAGTCGATCCCCAACCGCCTGTGGCCACTGCGCCGGAAGCCACTCATCCAAATCATGTCAGAATCCCTCCACTGCCGCTCCCATTTGCATCACCTGCATTAATCGCCCCTACGACCACTCCGTTACTAGTCCCGACTGCCATGTCTATAAGCAATCTCTCTATATGACTAAACTGCGCACAGATTATGGGTTCTAGACAACACTCACGCAAATGGACGCAAGACTCGCATCACTCACACACCAAACTGCGCACAATTCAAATCAACCTCCAACACTCTCGCGCCGCCACCCTAGAGCTGTCTCACATACTCCAAGAACACAAAATGCAAATCGCCCTAGTCCAAGAACTTTATCTAGTCCGAAACAAAATTCCTAACACCCCACCAAACTCCCACACCTATATTTACCCTAACTACACCTCCGCCATCATTATTACAGACCCCCTAATTAACCACACCCCCCTATCCACCCCCAAATTACCGTAATTGAACTTCTCTGGAAATCAGGCACGATTTTTCTCATTTCTTTTTACTTCCAATACAGAACAGACATTAATACCTATTTACACCAACTAGACCACATATTTACAACGATTGGAGACAAACCAATCATCATATCTACTGAAGCCAATTCCAAATCCACACTATGATTTAACGCTTTTACTGACGAAAACGGCACTACTTTACAGGACTTTACACTCCAACACCATCTTAGGATCTACAATATTCCCCATCCCTTATCCCTACTTGGGAATCCCAATACGGCAAATCCAACATCGACATTACTCTCACCAACTCCCCAGCCTCACACCTAATTAGTTCCTGAACAGTTTCTCATATCCATCAATCCAGTGATTATAATCCAATTACATTTGATATCCTACCCAATCTTCCCCCAGAACACACCAGAAGATTCAATCTTTTAACACCCGAAAAGCAGACTGGTCCTTATTTCTAGAATCCATAGCTTCAATGATCCCCGCTTTCCCATCAGTCTCCTATGCAAACTTCACACTTCATTCCCTCACTAACGAAATAACCAACAATATCCTCACAGCTGCCTCTAAAACTATCCCACGGAAACATTACACCCCACGAGCCACGCCGTGGTGGACACAACAACTTACTCATGCCAGACGCTCACTTGCAAATACTAGACACAGACTCCAAAAAGCAAAACGTACCAATGCAGATCCCATTGCTATTAATACATTATCTAACAAATATACCACTGACAAACGACGATACAAAATCCTCATTAACACCACGAGAAAACAGCACTACCTTGACATAATTCACGATCAACGCACAAATTCCTGGAGTACGGTCCGTAAACTGATCAAACCTCCTTCCACATACATCCTCACAGCCATTTCAATTACAATCCCTTCCACATTTAAGCAAACAATGTTTAATCTCCTAGATACAGCAATACCTTCGGCTCCTCTTGACGTATCAACCCAACCTCAACAATGCATAATTGACAACACTCTAACCCAACCAGACATGGACCCAGACATGGACCTTCAACTCTCCCTCTTAGATTCCTTCGTTAACAAACTAAACCCCCATGAAGCCCTTGGCCCAGATTTCATCACCAACCTGATACTACAAAAATCCTGGCCCCTCATTAGAGAAACCACACATCTACTATTCCAAAAATGCCTCTCCTCTGGGATTTTTTCTGACCCATCTAAATATGCTTCCATCTCCCTTATACTCAAACCCAATAAGCCTCCCGAAGACCCCAAATCCTACAGACCTATTGCACTCCTTCCAACACTTGGCAAACTCCTTGAACAAACCATCCTATACAAACTAAACTCACACATAAAACGTCATTCCTTACTCTCACCTAACCAACACGGCTTTCGCTCGGGGCATAGCGCTGAACGTACAATCCGCTCCCTAATTCAAACGGTTCAAACATTCCCTTATACATACGTAGTCTCCTTATTCCTCGCCTTCCACTCAGCCTTCGATCTTCTTTGGTGGCCCAATCTTCTTAATCAACTTAAACAAGCCAATTTCCCTTCCAACCTTTACCTCTTAATAAAATCCTTCCTCTCATTACGAACAGCCATCCTAACCTCCAATTTCCACTTGCTTACTAAACTTCTCACCCAAGGATGTCCACAAGGTTCCCGTTTATCACCTACCCTATGGAACCTCGCAATCAATCCTCTCTTAGACTTAGATATCCCAAACACCTCCACCTTCGCTTACGCCGATGATGTAGCTTTCCTTAACCACGGCAACTCCAGTGCCTCTATAAAATCCACCGCTGCCGTTCTAATAAATTCAATTGAATCCCGGTCCTCTTTAAACAGGCAACCACTCTCCCCATCTAAAACAAAAATGCTCCTGTTCAAAGGCTACCTCAGCCCAAACCGAAATCCTAAGATACACATCCTTAACACACCAATTCCCCTCGCAACAACAGCTCCCTATCTTGGACTCCACATTGCACACGCCTAAAAATGTACTACCATCTTGTAATATAAAAATATTTTCTTATAATGAGATACTTTCTTTATTATTCATTATAAGCTTTATCCCCGTGACTATCAGCTATAAATTAAACCTCCCAACTTTCTAACCCTTAATCTGATATCACAAGATCGAGAATTTCTTCTTTTTAATGTAAGCTCAAGGTACTGTTGGATGTAGAATGGCTTGAGACAAAGAAAAACTCTTAAGATATAAACGGCTAGTTGAGTGTTAGCTCTGGGTAGATCATGAGCTTGGGTCATGGGTGGATAAAAGACCAAAAATATTTTTAATGAGCGCCACCGTATTTTTCAATACAATAACCAACAAAATTTAACTGTGCTTGTATAACGGGAATGCGGAAACCTTATCTTAACACCACTAACATAGCCATAAAACCTGAATTTTACTCTTTAGGACACACTTACCAAGACCTCAACCACCAGATGTCATACAGATGTCTCAGCTTTACCTGTGAACAAACAAAAGCACAACATGGACACCATGTGCGTCCTCAAAAACATTTCCCAAAAATAAAATAATAGAATTTAGGCATCTAAAATATACTGAGGGAATTTGTTTTCATTTCACACTCTTTCTATTCCGGGAGGACTTGCAATTTTTAAATGTTAAATAATAAAACGTCTTTCAAAAACAAAAAGAATTCTATTTGGATAAATTTCTGATTATATATGTACAACTGTAATGTTTAAGTTTGAATCTTTATAAAATTTTCTCATAATAATTCTAATAAAGTTTTGCATTCAAAAGTAAGAAGATCTCTGAATAGATCTTTTCTATAAAATTTAATTAGATAGACGTATAATTTATAAGTTATTCATAATACATAAATTTCTTTTAATCAGCGAAGTACTTCCTTGATCATTACAACAGAAATTAATTATTAAAGTGCAGACTTTGTAAACTGTAATTATTCTAATTTATTTATATTCTATAATAAATACGCGAATTTCATATGTCGATGAAAGTGCCTGTACATGACCTCAAAATCTTTAAACATATTGTAAATTAAATCAAGACAGCATATGGCGTCTAGATAGGAAAACTGAATCTATATATTTTTTTATCTGACATAGGTTGTCATTCAGAACTTTATAAAATACACTATTTGCGTACATGTGCAAACATTCTGACAAGCAAGCAACATATTATTTAATTTATTGATTTCTCAAAAACTATTTTCTCTTTACGTTACTCAAATATTTAATGTTAGATAATTCATAGTAATTTACTGTATTTTCAAAGTTATTGAATGCTAAAGGACACTCACGTGCATCGAAAATGAACTAAAAGTGCTGGACCTTGACCTCAGCTGTAGGAAATTTCCATCTTAATCTCCTTGTTTAATATTGTTCATCGGTAAGGTTGAAATATAAGAAACACATGTAAAATCGGCTTCCACGTTACTGCATGTTATATTAAATAGAACGAAACCATAAATTCTTGTTTTAAAATAATGCCTTCAGAAATTATTTTAATTTATTATCGGAGATATTATTCAATATATGTCCTTAAGATATTGCACTAAGATGAAAAATATTAGTATAATCTATTGAATTAATATAAACCAACTGTCTAAATGATGTCCAAAGGGGGTTCCATCTTCTTAGGCCTGTCGGGATCAACTAAACTGTTCGGAGCGAGGCTTATCGAAAATCATGCTCACGCAACCGCTGTTAGGCTCGACCTCCAGACACGAAGAATTTACCAATCCTCTACTTTTTCTAACTTTGTTAGAAGCTACGTGTTTACACAGGGCCATCTCGACTTCACCTCCTTTGCAAAGCAGCTTGCCCTTTCGAACGCTGAGAATGAATTGCCGACTGACAACTTGACAGAGCTTGGTAACGAACTTTAGAGTATAAACGTATAAGAAGCTATGCGTTATTATGAATATTATATATTAATTTTTATTGGATGATAATTCACAAATTAAATATTTTAAATTATAGCTGTTTTATTTTTATTTTATTGTACTAAATGTAACTAGGAAAAAATTACGTTAGAATCTTCTTAATCTTCTTTGGGTATTAAACTACTCATAGTTTTTTAAATTATCTTTATTAACGTTTCGATCCATAACCTAGGATCGTTTTCAAAATAATAAAAACTTCAAGTTTGACATTTATGACACAAATCGAAGGTGACTTTGATTTATTGATGTTTGAAATGTTTGGTATCTGACAAGTGTAAACCCACCATAAGGTTACCTCAGAACAATGTTAAAATCTACCAAAGAGGTAGCCTAAATCATAATGATTTCCCCTTCAAAATAAATATAAAAAAACGACTACTTAAGCCTTTTAATAATGCAATTGCACACTTCTTTAATAACCATCCTCTAAATTGTATAAATAGAAACATGTTAAAAAATGTTTTCCGATTCCCAAGTTATTGAATTTTTACAATAAAAATTAATCAGCTGATTTCACGTTAAGCGTATTGGCTACCTAAAAAAGTCGGTCCCAGGCCGTAACACAAATTGAAGACAATTATTCATTTAAACTTTAAAAATTTTGCTTAGTGTACTCAAACCAAATATTTCAAACATCAATAAATCAAAGTCACCTTCAATTTGTGTCATAAATGTCAAACTTGAAGTTTTTATTATTTTGAAAACGATCCTAGGTTATGGATCGAAACGTTAATAAAGATATTTTTAAAAACTATGAGTGGTTTAATACCCAAAGAAGATTAAGAAGAATACTAAACAAACCACAACAAACATACAGGGAGTATTTACGTTAGAATCTCTCCAAACTTCGAACCAAAACACAAATCATACTCCATAATCTACTTCACGCTCTTCCAAAGTCAGTCCACTTCACCAATCCAACACGAAGACTAATCATTAACCACATCATAATCCCGATTATCAGATACGCAGTAGATTCTTGGCTTCCGCTTACACCCCCTCCTCCCGACGTACGCTCAACACGATCATAAGACCTTTCCTACTCTACACCTCAAGAGCGTACAGAACCACCTCCACAGCGTCCTTGTATGCCCTGCTTTAAATCCCTCCGATTGAAATCCAACTAAACGTTTCACTCCTAATGCAAAACCTCAAACATAACCTACCAATCATCCTACACGACAGAACACTTCACTATGACGAATACCGTACTCTCCCTAAAACTGACATAAAATCCCGAATACATAACTCTCTACTCCATTCCTGGCAAGATCATTGGTCCCACTCCACCACCGGCAGATATACATTTGATATCTTCCCTGATATCACAAACATCCCTCCACACATTCCTTTCTCTAATCCCCCTACAATGCAATTTCTGTCCGGTCATGGTAACTTCCGTAATAAACTTCAATTCCATTTAACTCCTTCCCCTCACTGTCCTTGCAACTATCAATATCTAGAAACCCCACAACACCTAATATACTCCTGTCCCCTAACCTCTCTACTACAAATCAACCTCAAGCAATCTACAAACTTTGACCCGTTCTCCCCACTTCCTAACATTAACTTCCTAGTCACTAATTACCCTCAAGAATTCAACCATTTTTTAAATGAAATCCTTTTAACCAAACAAACCACCCATAACCAGCGGCACTAACACACTTAATACACTCTTGCAATTCACTACCACATCACACTAACATTCGCACCATGCACACGATCAGCCCCACTCCACGTGCACAATCTACGACTAAGGTAGAGGCACAAATTTCCCTCACCAAAACTTCAAGAACCCTAGTTGTCCCTGAATTATTGATTCTAAGTTATTAGATATATGTAAATACCTATAATGTACGACTACTATGGGCTCTTGCGTAGGTATAGCCCACAATAAATTAATTTTATCTATCTATCTATCTTAGATGGATTTTTAATTGAAGTTATTTATAATATAAGTAAAGATGATAGTTGTGAATGGCTACCCCAATGATGAAGTCGTATTTGGGAGAGGCCTTTACTTTAAATATTTATTTAGTATGACCAAAAGTTAATTAATATTTTTAAGGTATAATGTAACGAAATTCTAAAAAACCGAAAGCAAGGAGACCTATCCAGAATAACCATCTTCCGAGTAACAAAAATAGAAGTGAATTGCTAGGACAAGTCGGTTTGGCGCCCCTTACTTTTAGTAACCAGTAAATTCTTTCAAGGTGTGGTACGTGTAAAGTAGTTTTGTATTTCGGCCATTTTACATAATTATTTTTATTATTTTTTACATAGAAACCCACCAATGTAGTTAGCCGATGCACGCTTAAAATTGTTACGGGATTCACACGCCTTCTGTGCAAATCGAAATTTGTATTGTAACTTTATTTTTACCCGTAACAAAATAAGAAAATGATATATATGGCGACATAGTAGCTGCTGGTCAATATGACATATCTACACTGTTTCCTGAAATAAACTATAAACGTTTGATTCATACTAATTGCACGCGTATTTATTAAATATTATTAACGTTTCTGCTATACGTATTACAAGTTCTTCCAGAAATATTTAGATTAGTCGTGACTTTGAAATTATTTTCAAAACGTCGCCAACTTTTAGGACTAACAACAAAATTTATTTTTTATATGTGAGGTTTAAAAATAAAAGCGTCAAGTTTACGGTTTCTTTTTTTCCAGATTAGCTTTAACTAAAGATACGATTATTGCATTTCAGAAATAAATTTAAAACATTTTCGTATATTTAGGAGAAAAATTGGAATATTTCTTTGAAAATTATATTTCAAGGCACAGACAAGTGCTGTAAAATTTTGCATATACCCCAGAAGTCCTTCCACGTTTGAAATAGCAATTTTTGGATTCTGTGTAATATTTTAATGTCAATAGAGTAAAACCAAAGAACAGAATGCACACCTTAATGTAATGTATTTATTCACTTAAAAGATATTGCGGATAGACCGCATGCTTCACTTATACTGAAGGGAACTGACAGGTAGCATACACTTTGCGGTATCTGTGTAGTAAATATTCAGGATCACAGGAGCTTGAGTATGCGGAAGCTATAAAGCAATGCCACCCCCACTGCTGATTTCATTCATACTCTTAAAGACGTTCGCATTATTTGTCAGTAACTTCATATAAATTATACTGAATTTTTTTTTATAAGGAGCGGAAGCTTTTATTACGCTGTCTAAAATTTCAATATTGTTGAAGTGCTACAAAGGCTGGGATAAGAGTGGTGGTGGTGGCTTAATAGCATCTTATATTTTTCAGAAGCACCTTTGGTTATTACATTTTATAGTTCACGTCTTTTTACTAATAAAAACGAATGAGGTGCGTCTGAAATACTAAATGCAACATAAATTAAATATACTAGGGACTTCTTAACCATATTCTACTTTAGACTAGATGCATATTTCAATCGCTAAGTGGTCACATATCAGTAGTAATACTGAAAGATGCTTAGTGTCTTTCACGAACCCTTCTGAAAATATTATTTTCGTCATTTAGAAAAATTATTATTGTTGAAGTCCCAATAATCATTACTGCACAGATTAAGGGTGCAATTTATTTTCCCTTACTGAAGATAAATCTGAAAAGCTTGTAGTTCTACTTTCTTTATACTTCGATATAACTTTATCTATAATCCTATCAGATATACGAAATTAGCTGAAATTTGTTGTATATGCATAGAAAGCACAATGCAATGCATCTGAGAAAAACGACGCAATCCATTGCTCAAACTAAAATTATTTGACAATCTTGTATATTTTACGCAAAAAAAATTAAATTCAGAACAATATTTTAATATTTTCCACTTACCCCAGAAGTCCTTACGTTGCCTAATATTTATTCCTTGAATTTCACAATACTTTTGCATAAATAATGTTAGTCACAAAAAACACAAATTTCAATTCGCGAGTTTACGAAAAAATATCATCAGCAGCGGCGCGTCGCACTCGTATACTGAAAGCGAACTGACAGGTACGGTTTGCGGTGTTTGTAGTAGATTTTCAGGATCGCAGGAGCTTGAGGATGCGGATGCTACAGAGCAATGTCCGCCCCACTACCGTTTTCATTCATAATCTCATACGATTTTGCGAGGAACCAACACTTTAGCATTATTTGTCAGTAGTTTGTTTTGTTTATGTTCTGTGGTACAATTTCTTACTAAAGTGATGCATTTTACTATTATATGATTAAATTTTACTGCGTTACTAAAATACTGTAAACATTTCAGCGGGAGGAGCATTTAATCGTATTTTTTCCTACTGAATTTGCTTTGCAACTATTTTTTCGATTTGCTTTTTAACTGTAATATTTCTAATACGATGAAGTTGTTAAAGAAAAGAGGACGGTGCTTTATTTTGCTACTGATCTTGAAATGTTTTTTCGAAATGGTCATTTCGTCATTTATTTTAATAACCAAAATAAAGCTGCATATTTGAGCGCTAAATAGCTCTATAAAACTATCATTTCTGTAGACGTAGCATTGTGATGTTTAAAAATTTGTGGATACGGCATCCATCAAACAGAAGCATCATTTGGATGTGTATAATATTCTTTATAATAAATAGTTGCTCTACTTTATTGACCGTCGGTCTAACGAGCTGTTATATCGTTCTTTGCACCGAAAGCCCACTCACATGAAACATTACCAACTTTCATAAAAACAGAATTTAGCTATTTAAGACACTCTGAAATTAACATTTCGCCAGAGTACCTTGCCTATAAATTATCCTGTCAAAAATCTGGTCGTAAGGGCAACGGTTGCCGCAATATAAATATACAGAGGGCATGTTACGGGCGAAAGAATAGTTTGATTGTCAAATTTTGAAATGACTAGAAGAGGCGGAAATCTTTTAACAAATTAGGCGTGCACCGCTAACCATAATGGTGCGGTAGTGGATCCCTATATAAACAAATTAATAAATTAATTGCTAAGTGGAAAGAAGAATAGTTAAAATTACCAAGCTACGTTACCATAAGCACTGTAATAATTTTTTTTGACAATTATGAAAGCTTATAAATTTAATTACAAAATACTCTGCATTGTTTATTTAAATAAACAATTAATTTTGGGACGTTAATAAATGTTCAGATCAGGACCGTACAGCCCAATCACAAGGCATATATTACTTAATAATACTGGCATAGTCATTTGTAAACGTTGGTCATTAGAATTGCATTTCAAATGTCAGGCGATTTTTATGTGTTGTGCGCATCCCGTCGACCGGAGGATCAGTCTGGCTCGACCACTTGTAGAGTTACAAGCACCATGGAGACCAACAAAGTCCCTGCCAGCGATCTACGTGTGGCAATAAACGTGGCGGCATAATGGAGTGCAAAATGCATTTGATTTCTGTTTTGCTTCTAATAATAGTAAGCAAATTAAATAATTAGTAAGGCAAACTAAATGATTTTATTGTAGCGCTCAATATTTTAACGAATTTAAATTCAGTATGTTAACGAATTTAAACTCAATATGTTATCCATTTTTAATCTGAACACGTTAACAAATTTTTAACCTCAGATTTAATCTCAGTAAATTACCACGTGTTGTTTTTATTCAAATTCACAAAGTTAAAGAAGACTCGAAAATGAGGCACTCGTTTTATGGATTGGTATTATATTTCGATTTACTTTAATGGATCGTACGGTAAATATATGGGGATGGTTGCCTGTGGTGGTCTAGTATAATACGCCGTTATAACATTATTACTATTATTACTATTACTATTATTACTACTATTACTATTATTACTATTATTATTATTACTAGAAAAAGAAGCTCAAATTTACGCCTTGATAATCCAGATGTAGAAGTTCGCTGACGTCACTTGTTTGTCCAAGAATCGCGGGATATCACGTGTGGCTACGATAAGGTATTTGTTACAACGAAGACACAAAGTTCACCTATCGCTAAGGTAAGCGCTAGCATAGATACTTAAGCTGACGCCAGCTGTCTCGAGTAATAAAACATCCAAGCGGATACTTGTAACTAAAATGATAGCATTATATAAGTTTTGTTTTATGAAACCGTGAGATCTTTCATTGTTTGGATTTCTTTATAGTGCCAATGATTGCTTATTTTAGATATAAATGCAAATAACTAAAATTATGAAGCTTCTTATTTGTTGCAGTATAGTATCACTTTCAAGTTCAGTAACACTCGAAGTAATTATGAAAACTAATTTTGTTTAACATCAAATATTTAATGCATATTTGTAACCAAGGTAACAGATGTGTGTATTTTGGGTATTTAATTTAAAAGCTTCACGGTCATGTTTAATACATTATTAACATTTTGATTCATAGTAGAGACGATCATAATTTTCATATTTAAATATCTGCGTCTAAAGGATTAGACCACATTTTTGATGCATATTTTGTATATAAAATCTTATCACAAACAAAGTTAAATTTAATTAAAGGACTATCATATAATTTAATTGAACAACTGTTTTATTTTAAACAAGTGAGTCCAAAGGTAGCGTTAATTGAGTAAAAAGATAAAAGTATATATAGCAACCCTTTTATAAAGGTAAAGTTTTAGCTGTGACTTGATAAAGAAACACTAAGCAGCGCTTTTAAGATGTTTAATATTTAAATTTCACTTTATAATAATGCTTAAATTATTGATATTAATAGCTACTTCTTTTCTTTATGGTACAAGGTAGCAAGAGTGCATCTTTTGCGTCCTTAGTTATTATATTAACATTATTTTCTTACAGATCCTGCGTTTGCAGTAAAAGCAATTTTTCCCCTTGAGGATTTTCAAGTTCTACCTTAGGGCAATCCTGTGCTTTAAAAATTCAAGGACTTGGTGGGGCCCCTTTTGCACCCCTATTTTGTATTTGAAAGTCAGTAAAGTAGACAATGTTTTTGTTGTGAAACCCACGACCACTCCACATATGCTCTATCCGAGGATTAGACCCCTATTATAAAAGGAATCGAAATAACTGGCTAATGTAAATAAAATTTATTTGAGTTAGTTTTACATATAACTAGTAAAATAGTTACACCACGTATCCTGAAAAAGCGCCAAATCGTCTTGTCTAGGGTACAATCCTCTGGAAGACAAGTTTTCTTAGTGGCTTCTGATTATTTTGGCCTCTTGTTGAAATGGGGTTCTTTTACAACCAATCTGTATTCTAAACAAAAAAATAAAGTGTTTCTTTTCACTGCGTCAACTAATTCTATGTCACCACAGTAGTCAGAACATTATCCCTGTGAACAGGTACACACATTAAATTTTTTCAATGCTCCACCTGAAAGTAGTACATTGCTAGGAAACGAGTTTTTTAACCTGAAAATTTTGAATTTTGCCGAACCCCTGCTGTTCCAAGCAAGGTAGAGATATCGAACGTGACAACGCACGGAATCTCCATTTTATCTCTCATTCGAGCGAGGGTGTATTTTTGTGAAAAATGTTTGCCTAACATTTTTCAAGTGGACCGTGTCGGGATTCGAACCCGGGACCTTGGACATAGTAGCCACACGCATACCAACTACGTCATGAAGCCGCCTTCTTAACAGATACAACCAAATTTTGTATTATATAATTTACACAGTTACTTCCTAAAGTAAACTCATCTTCGATTAATCTTGATATTAAAATACCAAAGAACATTTATTTCGTTAAATCTTCAAATGTTTTATTTAAATTTCAAATCGTTTTCATAATAACAAAAACCAACCTTATACTATACACATAACTCCGGTGAACGTTTCCTAATTTTATAAATGTATATCTTAACAAGTTTAATGCAGAAAGGCCACCAATACAACAAATATATATATATATATATATATATATATATATATATATATATATATACATTGCTGTGAAACCTCTTGAATTACCTGGTCTGTTGATTTTCTTCAGTTAATCGCCTCGGCTGCTCCTCTAGATAGCTTTCATCCTCATACATAAAAAAACAAACACATTCCTACCACAAACATCAACGTCAACTCTATTTACATCAATATTCACAATACATTAAAATTTCAAAATTAATATTCAGCATAAATTTTAATATCGGAAAATTTCAAAATTAAATTTATCATTTTAATGTGCATCCAGAATTAAAGTCCTTGTAGGATGCCTACTAATTACTATAACAATATATGCAGAGTACAAAGGAGCATCTACCACCCTTTACGTTAATTAACCAGGTTCGTCTAATTGAGCTCAAAGACATACCCATATTTTTATCATAATCCAGAACATCAATACTAAATACCCCTTTCTACTTAAACAAGCAATTTTACCTTAAAATTAAAATATTATTGTTAGTACAATTTCACTACTGTCCATTTTAAATAAACAAATTAGAAAGTTATTCAACACACACCAAAATCTCAAAGTTCAAACAAAATAGTATAATTTACCTGAAGGTTACTTGCACTCGTAGCTTCAATGTACATCGTCCCTTTTGTTAATCACACCATTCCAACTGGGTTATATTTACGGCTTCTGATTCTCCACGCTTTAAAAATTTTCTCCATCACCATTTATTTAAAGTTGTTTCAGGGCTTTTTCGGAACTCCTCTGTGTATATCTGACCCTTGTCTCGTGGATCCAGACACGTTTATGCACCATTTAAGTATTAATACCCCCGAAAATAACAAAGAAATTCATACTTCTTTCACCAAGATACGCCAAAACTGCCTACTTTTGTGTATTTATTTGTCATAGTAAATTTTACCAATTGGTACAGTGATACTAAACTTTATTACCTTGTATCTTCTTTTCTAAGTGCACTAACGTACATTCATTGTAGCACGTAAAAAAACAAGCTGTTTTAAATCACATAATATTCGAGCAAACTGTTTAAATTATTTAATATTAAAACCGGAAAACTAAAAAGCACTGTATAACGCGTTTAATCAAGTCGAAGATCTAAGAGAGCTTGTTTATATTCACCTGGGTATATATAGAAGTTAGCCTGTCTGTCGGTCGAGTCCTCAAAACGGCCAGTTTCTAGAATTTCGCATGCTCTGTTCCCAGTCCGTAGCCCGCGCGTCGGTTTTTACGAATTTTGTACTCGCCCCAGTTAAATCTCAGAAATTTCAACACGGCATGCAAACATGTCCGAGAATAACTAATTAAATTTTATACAGAAATCGTTGTTTCTACCTCTGATATTTGCATCCTATTTTCAACCAATTGTGACCCTCGTGACGTTGCTTAAATCACGCCTTTTACTATATGTGTCTCGGTCTTGTGCATATTATCTGTCTCTATCTAACCTGTTCTTATTGATGCAAATTGATATTCTTTATTATCGATTATTTTAGTCCATGTGGAGTGTGAAATAACCCACCTTTAGCATTTCTCGTAACTATTATGCGACGGTTTCTACAAGATTCTCTGAAACCATTTGTTATCTACAAAATTTTCGCCGTACGTGATATTTAAACTACGCAGGTGTTCAAACATAATATTAATTCTCAGAGCTTTATTTTCTGGTATTATAATCTTGGATTTTCACAGACTTTTATGATTATTATTAATAATGGTTTAATTAACTCCAACTAAAATTGACTTCTATCCTTTCATTTTTAGCGAATACAAGTTAAATATTAATTATTATGTGTACACTTTGTTTAATACCGGTTACTTAAAATAGGGTTAATTAATATAAATCTTGCACGTAATTTCCATTTGTTTCTTTCTTAGGAATAATTAAATTACACGCAGAGCTTGTTAATACTGTTTCTTTTGATATAAAGCGTCTTGTACATGATTTAAATCTCTGATTTTTACTGAAACGACCGAATTTATTTATGCTTCATGGTTTTAATAAAGCGTACTTTTTCCCAAAGCTTCTACACGGTGATTAAAATTATTTGATGTGATTATTTAATTTTGTACCCTGGTCTAAATATGAGTATTATATATATATATATATATATATATATATATATATAATGTAGTTTAGTGATAATGACCTTGTATAAATATGATGATATATTATTAATGGGTTTGAGGTCAGCAGTAGGAAAGTAAACTCTTTTTTAAGGCCTAAATTTTTCAAATTTAATTCAAATTCTTGATCACAGGCTTTAGGACGAGATTATACATTAAATTAACATAGAAATTAAATCCAAATATGTTATATTCCAAATTTGGAGATGTACAGTTTTAAATATGTGACTAAATTCCCGCCATTATTTCAAATAAACTTGTGCATTTCCGCCATCTCGGACAGTTGCGTCGGCGCAAAGCAATGCGCAGGCGCGGAGTGGGTACGTGCGCGGTTTGGACAGGACATGAGGAGATTAGCCAACGGGACGTCGAACAGAAAATGTAGGTTTCCCTTTACCTCTACCGTTTATCGTTGCCTTCACCTTATTCCTATCGTCCTACCTACGAACAAAGAAGAGGGAAGACAGAAAATCTGACTTTAACGATGGCATAACCTAACCCACACCCAAGCAACGCCCAAACGAGATATATAGAAATCAACATGGCTCCTGCGTAAGGATGACCGCAAAATCGTGAGGAGTTGCACATTTTTTAAGTGAGTACTTTTTACCTTTTTCTTTAAGGTGCATCTTGTATCACTGTAAACATTTTTGGTATGTGATACAATTTAGCAAATTAGGTCGGAATATCTTTATTGCGCAATATTGTGAACGTGGAGCGTTCCAGTGTTGCCAACTGTGGAAGTGGCTCTGAACACGCGCGCGCGGGGTTTTAACATTTACCCGGGAGTATAACAAATATTAATTTAACTGATTCTTGCTTCAATTTGTTGATATAAAAAAATTGTATAACTTTGACATTTTTATTTTTATACAAGTTATACAATTTTCTTATACTAACAAATTGAAGCAAGAATCAGTTAAAATAATATTTTGATTTAATTTTTATGTTAATTTAATATATAACCTAGTCTTAAAGCCTGTGATCAAGAATTTGAATTAAATTCGAAAATTTAGGCCCTAAAGAGAGTTTACTTTCCTACAGCTGATCTCAAACCCATTAATAATATATCATCATATATATATTATATATATATATATATATATATATATATATATATATATCAAAGAATGGAATTTATTGGCAAGTGACTCAATATTAGCCACAAGGTCACTTGCCAATAAATTCCATTCTTTGATATTATTTTAAGACTCATTAAATTTACTTATTTTATATATATATATATATATATATATATATATATATATATATATATATTACTCATATTTAGACCAGGGTAGAAAATTAAATAATCACATCAAATAATTTTAATCACCTTGTATAAGGAATTTCATTAAATAATACGCGTTATTAAAACCATGAAGCATAAATAAACTCGGTTGTTTCAGTAAAATAAGAAATTTAAATTATTTATAAGACGCTTTATATCAAAAGAAGCAGTATTGAAAAGCTCTGCGTGTAATGTAATTATTCCTAAACAAAGAGAAATTACGTGCAAAGTTTATATTAATTAACTCTATTTAAGTAACCGGTAGTAAAACAAAGTGTACCTATAATAATTAATATTTAAGTTGTATTCGCTAAAAATGAAAAGGATAGAAATCAATTGGAGTTAATTAAACCGTTAATAACATATAATACCTATAGAAACTTGTAAAAACCCAAGATTAAAATACCACGGAATAAGGCTCTGAGAATTAATAGTATGTTTAAACACCTGGGTTTATTTAAAAGCTCATTCGGCGTAAATTTTGCAGATAATTAATGTTTCAAAGAATCTTGGGAAAACGTCGCATAATAGTTACGAGAATTGCTAAAGCTGGGTATTTCACACTCCATGTGGACTAAAATAATCGATAATAAAGAATATCAAGTTGCACCAATAAGAACACGGTAGAGAAGGAAAGAGAAAATGCGTCAAGCAAAGACACATATTGTAGAAGGCGGGATTTAAGCAACGTCACGGGGGTCACAATTGGTTAAAAATAGGATGCAAATATCAGAGGTAGAACAACAATTTCTGTACAAAATCAATTAGTTTTTCTCGGACATGCTTGCGTGCCGTGTGGAAATTTTCTGAGATTTGAATGGGGCGAGTGAAAATTCGTAAAATCGACGCGTGAGCGGCAGACTGGGAACATGGCATGAGAAATTCTTTAGAATTACCCGTTTTGGGGAACCGACCGACAGACAGGCTTTTGCTATATATACCGAGATGAAGATAAACAAGCTCTCTTAGACTTTTGACGATTCGATGCGTTAAAAGCTCGTACATACGCGACTTGATTGAAGATATTAAACCGTGCATTTTAGTTTGATTAAATAATTTAAAGTTTGCTAGTATATTTTAGTGATTCAAAATAGCTTGTTATTTACGTGCTAACAGTGCACTTAGATGCAAGGTAATAAAATTTAGTTTCACTGTACCAATTAGCAAAATTTACAACGACAAATGTATACACAAAAGTAGGCAGTTTTGGCGTATATATTGGTGACAGAAGCATGAATTTCTTTGCTATTTTTCGGGGGTGTTAATAATTAAATGGTTCAAATACGTGTCTGGATCCATGAATCAAGGGTCAGATAAACACAGATGAGTTCCGGAAAGGCCCAGAAACGACTTTGAATGGATGGTGATGGAGCAAATTTTAAAAGCGTAGAGAATCAGAAGCCGTAAATATAATCCTGTTGAATGGTGTGATTAAATAAAGAAACGATACTTTGAAGCTACGAGGACAGTAACCTTCAGGTAAATTATACTATTTTGTTTGACATTTTGTGTGTATTGAATGACTTTATAATTGATTTACTTTAAATGGACATTAGTGAAATTGTTCTAACCATAAAAGTTTAATTTTAAGATGAAATTTGCTTGTTTAAGTAAAAGGGTATTTTGTTTTGATGTTCGGGAATATGATGAAAATTTGGGTATGTCTTTGAGCTCAATTATACGAACCTGGTTAATTAACGTAAAGGGTGGTAGATGCTCCTTTATACTCAGACTCCGGTCTGCTTATATTGTTATATTAATTAGTAGGCATCCAACAAGGACTTTAATTGTGGATGCACAGTAAAATGATAATAAAATTAATCTTGAAATTCTTTTTAAAACTGAAATTTATGCTGAGTTTTAAATTTGAAATTTTAATGTATTCTGAATATTGATGTAAATAGAGTTAACGTTGATGTTTTGGTAGGAATGTGTTTGTTTTTTATGAATGAGGAGGTTTATAACATTAGGTGAGCAGCCGAGGCGAAAAGCGTAGTTCACGGATTTTAAAGGTATCACAGCATTTCTTGACGCCCAAACTGTGGGGCTCGAATGTTTTTTTGGAAGGGCCAGTACCTGCAGATATGAGAGGATTCACAGCATTTCTTGACGCCCAAACTGTGGGGCTCGAATGTTTTTTTAAAGGGCCAGTACCTGCAGATATGAGAGGATTCACAGCATTTCTTGGCGACCACAACGTGAGGGCTCGAGTTCCAAATAAAATTTTGTTATTTTATTCCAGGAAACTGGCGATCTGAGAGAGAGTTTCTGGTTGTGTATAAATTTAAGAGTATTTTAGAGTGTGTGTGAGTGATTTGAACGTATGCAGAGAAAGGAGTGGTTAAGGAGTCAAGGAGTGGAAATTGGAAGTGACGATAGTGCATTGTGTGAGAAAATTTCGAAAATGGAAGAAGCTGGAGGCAGTAGAGATCAGTCGAGGACGGAATCAGGGATCAAGGAAACGAGATGATAATGAGAATGCTAGAGAGGATGAATGAAGAATCGAATAGAGCGAGGAGGAGTCTAACAGAAAATTAGAACAGCTAAGCGATGAATCGAATAGAGCGAGAGAGGACTCAAATCGAAAATTTGACCGAATGAGTGAAGAATCGAACAGGAAGTTAGAGGAGATTAGTCAGAAAATAGATAAGACGAATCAAGAAGTTTCAGAATTTAAAATAGTCTTACCGTAAAGATGGGGAAGTTGAAAATAGGGTTGATAAAATGAGCGTGATATTACAGGTCTTCGACAGGAAATGGGACATTTAAGGTCCGAAGTACGCATTTTTGTGAAGAAGAGATTAATGTAAAATGACTGAAGTGACGGACTCATGTAGGGATCAGTTAGGCAGGGTAGAACGCGAAGTTAGTAGTATTAAATACAACATGTCAAATTTAACGGGGGATGGTCCCAGATTTTCTACAGGTGGAATATCATTGGACCAACACATGAAGTTTTATGGCGATAACAGGGTAAATCCACAAATTTTTATTAATAGTGTAAGAAATCTAGTGGGAAATTTATTTGACGAACAGACTAAACTAAATACGATAAAGGCTTTATTAAAGGACAACGCGGAAGCATGGTACAATTTAGTAGGACAGGACATAGACACGTATCAGGACTTTGAAGACAAATTTTTACAACATTACTGGAGTGATCACAAACAGGATCAGATTAGGGACGACTCGATTACAGGAAAATTTAAGGAGAGTTTGCAGGTTCTAGGAGCAATATGCCATCCGCAAGTACAGTGTGGCCAAACAACTGAATCCACCATTGACGGACAGACAGATTATTAAGTACCTATCACGACATTTTGAACTGGAAATTAGACAACACGTGGCCTTACAAAACATCACAGAACGGGAGACATTTTTAGAGTATTTGCAGAGATATGACGATGTATGTGTAGGACGGACAAGAGAGATACGAGAACGAAACGTTAACACAGTTAGGTTTGACAACAGGACACCGAATTATCCGAGACGGCCTGACTACAACAGAAATTTTCGACCGAATTGGGAACGACGAGGACAGGAATACAGAAGTAATAGTGCGACTAGGGGACCGACGCCAAGACCTAGTTACACGCGACAGAACAGTTTACCGGAAGTAAACGGGACTGTGACCAGCACGCCGAATAGAGACAGGGACACGGATATTAACACGAGGAGGACGTACGCACAGGTTGTAGAAGGACAACCAGGACCAAGCACGGAAAACAGGATGAGACAGGATTTTTAGAACGTGACAGACCACTAGATTTCTGTGTAAATGTATACGAACATCCACGTGAATTTTTCAAAATTGAGGAGGAAGTAGAGCCAGAAACTGAGGAAAATTATGTTTGCCAATTGTTAATTTA
The DNA here is from genome assembly GCA_036346225.1 of Platerodrilus igneus. NCBI lineage: Eukaryota > Metazoa > Arthropoda > Insecta > Coleoptera > Lycidae > Platerodrilus > Platerodrilus igneus. Next base: position 97,567 of record JARFIW010000796.1, on the reverse strand, counting down.
GAAATTTTTGAAAATAATGTAGAAGTATTACTTGATACAGGGGCAGAGGCGAGTTTAATATCGGAGGAATTCGTCAGCAAAATTAGGGATAAGGTTTGTGATAGAATTATGCCTATAAAGCGTAGCCATTTAGTAGCTCCAAATAAAAGAAGTTTGCTGTAGTAAATAGTGTTGTGGTGCTTAGGATAGATATAGGAGGTTTTAGCTGTGAACAGGAGTTTGTAATTGTACCTGGACTGAAGTTTCAGAGCATTTTAGGTGTTGACTGTATGATGAAGTTAGGGGTTTTGATAGATATGGAAAGGAAGGTAGTAAGGATTAAGGATAGGGTAGTGCCATGGAAGGGCAGTTATGAAGTCACAGAGGATGACACTGGGTTTAGTATTAATGTAGTAGAGGTAGAGGATGATGAGGTTAAACAGATCAACACAATAAGATGTCCAGAGGAGAGGAGAGTAGAGGTTCAAGCTTTAGTACAAAAACATGCAGAAGTAGTGGGGGTAGAAGCAACAGCAGCATATCAGGAGCAGGTGAAGGCGAAATTAAGCAAAGATGGCAAGTTTGTTTTTAATCAAGTAGATTTAAGGGATTCATTCTGGCGGATTCCATTACACAAAAATTCTAGAAGGTACATAGGATTTTCCATAGAGGGAAAAATCGATAATTGTAAAGTAGTATCGTTTGGTTTGTCGGCAGAGAAGAAAATAAGAATAAATGAGAAACAGACATGTGTAGGGACTGAAGAAGAAGCAGTATTTAAGAGTCAGGATAATAGGGATGATAAGTTTATTGTATGTGAGATAATAGGGATGATAAGTGTAGATATAGAAGGGGGAGAAATAGGAATGAAGAGTATTAGGTTGGTGAGAAGAAAGACTTGGAGGGTCAAGAAGAGAGTTAGATTTAAATAGGATAGGGATAGAATAGGTGTAGATAGAAGAGTAGAAGTAAGTGTTTATAGAAAATAAAGCTAGGTATGGGATAAATATGGGAGATAATTAGAAATAGGTTTAGGATGAGAAAAAGAGGAAATGTAGGAAGAAAATAAGATAGGTTAAGTATAGATATTTCATATAAAATTAGTGGAGAGTTAGGAATAGAGTAAGAGTAGGATAGGTATATAGGATTAGGTAGGGGGAAGTGAAGTATAGTGAAGATTAGTTAAAAGTTAGGAATAGGATAGGGATATAGGATAGGTGTAAATAATTTTTTTGATTGGAGACAAAGTAGTTCAGTTAGATAGATAAGGGTAGAGAGATAGTCAATTTTTTTTGTAATTTTTTTTTGTCTAAATGCTTTATATTTGAAGTCAAATAAGTGGGATTATTTGTATTCAAATAGGGGGAAAATACTCATATTTAGACCAGGGTAGAAAATTAAATAATCACATCAAATAATTTTAATCACCGTGTATAAGGAATTTCATTAAATAATACGCGTTATTAAAACCATGAAGCATAAATAAACTCGGTTGTTTCAGTAAAAATAAGAAATTTAAATTATTTATAAGACGCTTTATATCAAAAGAAGCAGTATTGAAAAGCTCTGCGTGTAATGTAATTATTCCTAAACAAAGAGAAATTACGTGCAAAGTTTATATTAATTAACTCTATTTAAGTAACCGGTAGTAAAACAAAGTGTACCTATAATAATTAATATTTAAGTTGTATTCGCTAAAAATGAAAAGGATAGAAATCAATTGGAGTTAATTAAACCGTTAATAACATATAATACCTATAGAAACTTGTAAAAACCCAAGATTAAAATACCACGGAATAAGGCTCTGAGAATTAATAGTATGTTTAAACACCTGGGTTTATTTAAAAGCTCATTCGGCGTAAATTTTGCAGATAATTAATGTTTCAAAGAATCTTGGGAAAACGTCGCATAATAGTTACGAGAATTGCTAAAGCTGGGTATTTCACACTCCATGTGGACTAAAATAATCGATAATAAAGAATATCAAGTTGCACCAATAAGAACACGGTAGAGAAGGAAAGAAAATGCGTCAAGCAAAGACACATATTGTAGAAGGCGGGATTTAAGCAACGTCACGGGGTCACAATTGGTTAAAATAGGATGCAAATATCAGAGGTAGAACAACAATTTCTGTACAAAATCAATTAGTTTTTCTCGGACATGCTTGCGTGCCGTGTGGAAATTTTCTGAGATTTGAATGGGTCGAGTGAAAATTCGTAAAATCGACGCGTGAGCGGCAGACTGGGAACATGGCATGAGAAATTCTTTAGAATTACCCGTTTTGGGGAACCGACCGACAGACAGGCTTTTGCTATATATACCGAGATGAAGATAAACAAGCTCTCTTAGACTTTTGACGATTCGATGCGTTAAAAGCTCGTACATACGCGACTTGATTGAAGATATTAAACCGTGCATTTTAGTTTGATTAAATAATTTAAAGTTTGCTAGTATATTTTAGTGATTCAAAATAGCTTGTTATTTACGTGCTAACATGAATGTACTTCAGTGCACTTAGATGCAAGGTAATAAAATTTAGTTTCACTGTACCAATTAGCAAAATTTACAACGACGAATGTATACACAAAAGTAGGCAGTTTTGGCGTATATATTGGTGACAGAAGCATGAATTTCTTTGCTATTTTCGGGGTGTTAATAATTAAATGGTTCAAATACGTGTCTGGATCCATGAATCAAGGGTCAGATAAACACAGATGAGTTCCGGAAAGGCCCAGAAACGACTTTGAATGGATGGTGATGGAGCAAATTTTAAAAGCGTAGAGAATCAGAAGCCGTAAATATAATCCTGTTGAATGGTGTGATTAACTAAAGAAACGATACTTTGAAGCTACGAGGACAGTAACCTTCAGGTAAATTATACTATTTTGTTTGACATTTTGTGTGTATTGAATGACTTTATAATTGATTTACTTTAAATGGACATTAGTGAAATTGTTCTAACCATAAAAGTTTAATTTTAAGATGAAATTTGCTTGTTTAAGTAAAAGGGTATTTTGTTTTGATGTTCGGGAATATGATGAAAATTTGGGTATGTCTTTGAGCTCAATAAGACGAACCTGGTTAATTAACGTAAAGGGTGGTAGATGCTCCTTTATACTCAGACTCCGGTCTGCTTATATTGTTATATTAATTAGTAGGCATCCAACAAGGACTTTAATTGTGGATGCACAGTAAAATGATAATAAAATTAATCTTGAAATTCTTTTTAAAACTGAAATTTATCCTGAGTTTTAAATTTGAAATTTTAATGTATTCTGAATATTGATGTAAATAGAGTTAACGTTGATGTTTTGGTAGGAATGTGTTTGTTTTTTTATGAATGAGGAGGTTTATAACATTAGGTGAGCAGCCGAGGCGAAAAGCGTAGTTCACGGATTTTAAAGGTATCACAGCATTTCTTGACGCCCAAACTGTGGGGCTCGAATGTTTTTTTGGAAGGGCCAGTACCTGCAGATATGAGAGGATTCACAGCAATATATATATATATATATATATATATATATATATATTGCTATGATAACGCTGCACGCCGGTGTAATTAACAATCAGTTTCCTACTGACCGCCACCGCTCTGTGTCTCTAAACAACCTAAAATTTAAATATGCCTTGATTAGCTCAGTCTAATCCATACAAAGTGCACCACGTTACGATAACAAAGAATTGACCTCCCTTTTTATCTAATACTTTCTTACTTGAATGAGACACACAAAATTGACCAAGATTTGTATAAGACAAAGCAAAAATATGTACACTTTCAGCTTAATATGATTAACTCTTCGACAAAATAAACCCCTGAATCAAATAATAATAATATCAATTTGTTTATCCCCAAAATTATAGCTCCCCTTAGTTAGTTTAAAGCCAGCAAAAATGACACTGTACACTATTAGAAACACCTTTGAACTTTCAATACGTACAAGGTCCAGGTCCGATATGGGCCTATAACGTATAAGATTCCGGTCAACATTGGCCTATAGCGTATAATGTTAGAGCTCGAATAAGTGACGTTTTCACTGCTTATGCTTTTCTATTGGTCAAGGCAAGAATAAGGCGGAAGTGGTACATGAGTAAAAGTGCTAGTACTAAACTCGCCTTGATAACATCACGTGGTCCTGAAACGAAGGATCTTGAAATGTACAAAAATGAAGAAGAAGGCCTTTACGGTTTTTCGTGTTAAATCCTATAAGAAATTCACTTTTCAGAGGCAGAATAAAGGTAGCTTATCTACTAAAGATTTCTGTTAGTAATGCCTGGCTAGTTAAATGGCACACGAAGTGACTTTTCCCTTTTACGTAAATTTTCGCGTATAAAAAGGTTTTTTGATGACCCTTCACATAAATATTCTGGTATAATAGAAAATATAGTATACATGTTCAATAAAAAAGAAAATAATACCTTATGCTATTTAGATAATGTTCTGACCTGTAGTTTTCCTTGCGTGTCTTTTTGCTCTCCCTATTCTTGGATCTGCTATTGCGTGCTGTTGACCAATACTCCTGGATTGCTTTCAGTTGAGTTCATTTGTTGATTTTATAGTATCGCTTTGCCAAACCCCATTCAATGCTTAGAACAATCCTCCGTTATGTGCTCCGATGCGTAGATGCACACCAATATTTTTATGCAAGTTTAGATCGATTTAAATTCGGATTTATTTGCAAATTTAGATTTATGTACCATGTTGCATGCAGTGCAAGATTTAAAAAATAACTTCCTACCTACAATGCGCTCAACCATGCTCGTAATGCCAAATTGTATAACAAATAAATCTTCTGTTGTTTAGTACTGTATTTCATAGGTTAATTGCCATTCCATGTCATATCACCAATGTTCAAAAATGCCGATAAGCGAATGTTTTGCCACTAATTTTGTGACCACTGATTGTAATTGTTTACACTGCGATAAGTAACGCCACGCACTTTAGCAACTGTGTGCCTTGTTTTTAAGTGCAACGTGCAATTATGATATGCACAATGCGTTAAGGACGAACGACAAGCACGTAGTGACGTAGTGATTATCTATTAACGTCTGTTATTTGTAAGGTTAAAACAGGAAAAGCAAGGGATGTGTTCGATTTGGTTCGGATTGGATCGTTTTGGAAAACCATAAATGTGTAAAAGCCAGAGTGGCACTTAGTAATTTATGCAATATGTGATATTTGATTTGTTACAACTTAAACTAAATGTAAAAGGCATTAACATACCAATCTAGAGTTTTCCCAGATTTCCCGAGATTTTCCCAGAACCCTAGATTATAAATATTAAAATTATGTTTAATTAATAAGCTTTTACTTACGTTATTCAGTTAACGCAAAACTTCTCGTATATTTTTCACTATAATTTTATTTTCAAAATTTTTCTATCACTACTTCCACGTAATATAATTATTTAATTAGTTTAATTAGTTTAACGACCTATTAAATTATAGCAAAAGCGATAGCAAAAGAGTAAACCACACCGATTAAGAAGAGTAAATTTAGATAACGTAAGGTAGCCACTAACAACAATTTCGAAGAGGATACATCATTCGATGAGACTGACCAACTGGAAAAATGTGGAAATTCGGTAGAACCTGTGACGTATTCAAGATTGTATTATGTACAGCGCTAAATAATTAGGAGAGGTTCATTCAAGATCGATCATTCATGATAGTTTATCTATCTATAAAGTACTTGCCAATGACACTTGTTGTTAGTAACTACAAATTGTACGAGTTCTAATTTGAATAGTCAAAAACGACGATATTTCTTTGTTTAAATCTTCAAAAAATGATTTGCGTGATATAGTTTTCTTTTACGTAAGTTAAACCAATATAAGATTTTAGTGTATAGATGTTATATGTGAATGAATAATTTCTTGATGTTTATGAGGTCAAACCTCAAGTTAATTTGACTTTACAAAGGTTTTCTCTCGGGTCACTGATCAGTCACTAGACGGGTTAATTGAAGACTATAAAAATTATCCATTCCTTTTTAGAAAAAAAAATCGTGTTACTTATATAAGAAAAGCTTTGGAATTACTGAGTATAAACTAGGACTGTGTAAACTCTATATTAATGTTTAGTAGTTATGAAATGTTGTGTTTAGACCAACTTGTAAATTGGATTTGTAGGTTTAATGGTTGTGTGTAAATAATTTTTATAGATAATGTGTGTTGAAAAGATTTTATTATAATTTGAAAGATTGTTTAGAAATGTTTTATTATAATTGTGATTTTGAAGCTACGTTGTCTCATTCCATCTGAGCTAGCTAGTATAGGTATCTTCAAGTAATAAGTCATATCAGATCGATTTTGTTTTCTTTTATTGAAGCTTAGCATAGAGGAGTACATTTTTAATAACTACGCACATTTCACAGCACCTTTATTGGCTCCCAACAATTAGGCAGCTTTAACCTAGCAGTTCACAGCAATACACACATAATTGAAAAGGCATGCTACAAGTTAAATCGCGTAACATAGTATAAATGAGAATGAGCGGAATTTTAAAACTAGTCACTGCAGTTGCTCAGCAGCGATCAAGCACCAACACGAAACAAGCTATGCTATCAATTTTGACCAAAAGAATTGATTAACAAAATACCTGATTTTTTACCGTAGAAGAATCATAAGATGTGGAGATTAATCGCTGCAAGATTAAAAGTGATAAAAATTATTATTTTTCCCTATATGAAAAGTGGTACCAAGTACATAGAAGTACAAAACCTGTTTCGCTCAAACGTGACAATATCCACCAATCAGCTCGAAATATTTATTCATCTATTTAAACCATAGCTTTACTTCAGTTACTGTGCTACAGGATGCTTTATAGCAGAAGTAACCTTCAGTGCAAGTATTAAATAGCCACAATACACCCGTCGATTTGACTCGTCCTTTGAGTCTCCAAAAACCGAAGTAAGATTGTCTAAATACTTGAAACTTTCTCATCCTATACAAACTTTACTTTCTTCTCTACTCTCTATTAATATCCTAACCATTCCTTCATACTTCAAGATATGACTATCATCCTGTCACGCCTACTTATAATTACACTGAATACTTCTAAGTTCCATAACTATTGTTAGTACTCGTTTGTTACTAACTCTCTCCGGCTCTTACAGCATCACATGTTAACATTTAATCCATATAACTTCTTTTTACAAATGCAGCCTTAAACCTAGACCTTTTCCTAACAGTTGCACCTTTTTCAAAGGTTTTTCTTTCTTGATTTGTTTTACTTTTTATATCTCTTACTTCCACTCTCATTTGCCGTTTAACTTCCTGAATAGCAAAACTCAGTTACTTATTTTAATCTTTCTATCACAATTCGCCAGCTATCTTATTTTCTACATCTCTTTATGTTTCTTTAGATTTTGTTGATTTTCGTGCTTAAATCTTCGTCTAAAATTTCTTTTGTTTTATAAATATCTTCAGCTGTTTCCACTGATATAGCTATATTATCAGCTTATCTTCGAAATTTGATTTTTTCTCCTCAATTTACGATACCTATCTCTTTCACTTCTTTTATTTTGTTTTTTGCTAATTAACTAGTTAAATAAAATGGAACTTAAGGCACATTTGTCTTACGCTCTTAGGAATTTTAGATTCTGCTACCTCCTTATCTAATTAATTCAATCATAGCAAGTTGTTTCCTATATAACTTGTAAATTTCAGCAAGTCTTTGTATTCAATTCTTGTTTCTTTTTAACTCCTAAAACTGCATTACAATCCACATTGTCAAAAGCGATGATCCTATGTCTAAAACATAATATAGTTGTTTTCTACTTGTTATATGTCATTTTCTTGAACAATGAATCAGCACACTAACGGTCCTAAAATTTTTTTATTATTTGCATAAATATCTAATATCTTACTAAAGTATAAGGGTAATTCTCGATCTTACTATATCTTGTTTATCTGATTGCTTAATGTGTTTTGTTCTGCCCCACTAATTAAATAACTCAGCTGGTGATTAATGTATCCATATGATTTTCCTAGCCTAAAATGGTTTACAACTTCCTAATCCTATATGATTGATTGGGGATTAAGGAGATGATATAAATTGATAAAGATATGCTAATTACAGTGAAGGACCAATTGCTTTTGTAGCAATACCGATTGGCGGTGGAGCGATTATGTAATAACTAAACAACTACACCAAACTACTTAATAAAGGGTATAAATACCTTTATCCTGTGCTGCTGTGGGCAATAAAAACTTTCACGCACAAAAGCATTTTACGGAGAACCAGCAACACGCACGAAATGGTGTCGGTCTCGCTTTCAAAGCTCTAACACAACCGGCTTCTTCAAGGGTTCGGATGCGACTCACTTTATGCACTGTTACTGCCGGTATATAATAAAATGTTTCACTGAAAACTGTAGGATGCACGCACAGGTGGTATTTATTGTCACAAAATACCCAATAGTTCGATGATGACGTAACACTATACCTCACCTAACTCTTCCACATTAGCTAAAATCTGTTCATTAAAGTAAAGGATTTCTGAGTATCGTTTCCACCTATTTACAACACCCTTCACTTTTACTAACATTTTACTTTTCTTTATCCAGTATGCGATATTTTTATTACTAACGCTTTTGCAGACGATTCTAATGTTCGATAAGCTATGTTGAATCTGTCCTTACTTAGCTTTTCTCACTATTACTCTGCACCCGTTGCTGTTTAATCTACCTGCATTATCTAATTATCTTATCCGTACGTTCCGGTTATTTCTCCAACCTTTCTCATTTGCAACACTTTTGTTACTTTCTTCTACTAACTGATAAATTCCATAGATTAAGTCTTTTCTGTAACTACATTTTTCGTTGTTCCTAATGTTATGACTACTTCCTTTAATACTAATTCCACAATCAAGCGTCAATGTTTTTTCCATATTTTTGTCAAGTTATGAAGTTTTACCACGTACCCTATTTTTACATTCTTTTCTGATTTTCATATTATTTAGTTTATCTAGGTAGAATTTGGATAGCCCCTAGTAGACGCGATTAGCCAGTTAAGGGACAGGGAGACTCTTTGCATCTTTACTTTTATCTCCACATTCACCTCAACCTCCACCTCCGTCTCCGCTTCCGCCGCCGCCACCACCTCCACCTCCACCTCCACCTCCACCTCCACCTCCACCTCCACCTCCACCTCCACCTCCACCTCCACCTCCACCTCCACCTCCACCTCCACCTCCACCTCCACCTCCACCTTACCTCCACATCCACCTCCACATCCACATCCACCTCCACCTCCACCTCCACCTCCACCTTACCTCCACCTCCACCTCCACATCCACCTCCACCTTACCTCCACATCCACCTCCACATCCACATCCACCTCCACTTCCACCTCCACCTCCACCTCCACCTCCACCTCCACCTCCACCTCCACCTTTACCTCCACCTTCACCTCCACCTCCACCTCCACCTCCACCTCCACCTCCACCTCCACCTCCACCTCCACCTCCACCTCCACCTCCACCTCCACCTCCACCTCCACCTCCACCTCCACCTCCACCTCCACCTCCACCTCCACCTCCACCTCCACCTCCACCTCCACCTCCACCTCCTCCTCCACCTCCACCTCCACTTCCACTTCAACACACCACCTCCACACACCACCTATACACACCACCTCCACATCCGACTACACCTCCATATCCGCCTTTATTTACAACCTTTACCTCTACACACCACCTACACACAGCACTTCCAATTATTGGCTAAAAAGGAATGTAACTGACTAACTCGTAAAAGTAAATTTAAAAATAAAAATTAAAGTGGTACAACAACCGGTAGTAAACATAAAGACTTTGCGGGCGTGTGTTGCCAGGTTTCAACTCGTTGGAGTGGAGACTGGAAATAATTTGTTACAGAAATTCCTAAAAAAATTAAGTTTACTAGGTATCTCCCATACAGAATTATCACAAAATGTGTCCTAAATTACCTAAAATGACCCCCAAAACCCGGGTTTATGCTCCAAACTTTAGGTCTATGCCAGAGTGTAAGCCTAATTTCTTATTCAAGTATATTCTTTTGTAGGAAGTTAGAAATTATGCTTTCGAAATGCGTCTATGTATTCGAAGAAGCCGCGAGGACATAGCTGATCCCTGTTATTGTAGCACCTGCACTACTAAATCGAAGTGAACGATGTAGCAAGCAAATGTAGTTCTTACATATTTTTTATTGTATTAAATATGCATTTTTAAGAATAGAGTAAGTTCACTTTTTTAGCGGTACCAGTTTAAACCGTAAAAGTAATATAATCCGTTTTAATTAAACATATACTTAAAATATAATTCGTTAATGTTTCATTCAACAACTTACCAAACACAGTCCAACCAATAGCAAACAGATTGGGAATCAAATAGTGGATTTCTATTGGTTGTCTGGAAGCTCGACTAGTAAAGGATCCTTGTATTAGGATGTGTGGGTGGAGAGGGTCTGTGGAGGTAGGAGTTTTGTGTGAAAATGGGGGTAGAGATGCATGTAGTTACAGTGGACATGTGTTGTTATGTTTTGACTGGTTAGAATGAAAAAGGGAATAAAGGAGTATAAAGATTGTTTGTTGTAGGGTTTTTCTAAAAAATTCTTTTTAATAGGTATCCCCATACAGAATGAGTACAAAATGCGTCCTAAATTGCCCAAAATTACCCCAAAACCCTTGTCTACGCTTTAAATCCTGGACCTATGCCCGTGTGGAATCTCAATTCTTAAACACTTATATTATTTTGTTGGAAGATGGAAAATTATACTTCCGAAATCTATGTATTCGAAGATGCTATGAAGACATAGCTAATCCCTACTATTGTAACAACTGCGCCAGTAAAAGCCATTTACGGAAACTTAGTTGTCGAAATATCGTTGAGTTAACCAAAATTACAGGTGGTGTACGGAGATGAAGGTGATGTGTGGAGATCAAAGTAGACGTAGTGTGTTTTCTCTGTAATAAGAATATTGGTTATGCGGAAAATAAACAGTTTTAGAAATAACTGTAATTGCGTTCAAAATATGGTAAACACCTAGAAAAAAAGGTTGCTAAAACATGGAAATTGTAGATGGTATGGAGGTAAATTACTATTAAGAAAATGGTAAATCTCTTATCAAGAAGGAAAGGTGTAGGATCTTTAACAGTAGTCTGCAAGGGGTACTTCTTGAAAATGCGTACCTGCTTCACAAGGGTAAAATACAAATTATTGGATAGATGGGTTGGAAAATATTAACGAGAAATGTATTCATTCCATATCCGTTTTTTGTAGGGTTCATCTAACACACTAATTAGAACGTTGTTAAAGGTACTACCAAAACTGTATCAGCTCCAATAATTAAGACTGGTATAAAGCGTATTAAATACGATATTTTGCTGTGCTTGCGTGTTTACACGCAAAATGTGTCTATTACTTTAATTTTTTCCTCTTACTCCACCTCCGGCTACGAACGAGATGTCATTCGACTGTTCTTGCGCAATTCCGATCTGTACAAGACTATTTTTGCAGAGCTTGAATGTTTACACGGAAAATTTATTTTAGTAATATTGTTTTACCCCGCCCAATCCCAGACTGTGTTCAAATGTCCTGACATCGTTCGGTTTCTTCTAAAATGTAAAACACCATATACTGCTATGCTTACGGTCTGGTGGAATTATCCCACACTTTGGTTTTCAACGTAATCTTCGACCTTGTTCGCATACCTACGACATCTTTCGGCTCTTGCTCTACAGAGTATAGATAGCATCTTTTCTATGTAAGTTAGTATTCGATGGCGGTAGAAACAGAATGCATAGGTTTGGTATTGGAGAATTAAAAATCAATTAACGTATTAAAAACAAATGTTTAACTCGAATAAACAAAGATTAAATTACGGAATAAAGGATTTGAATTTTAGTCGGAATATTTAACTAGACAAAAATGACCCAATGTTTAATGTATAATTATGAAACAGGTAAAGGTTCATATAGTGGATTTAATCAGCAGCCTGGATGCATGATGTGGTAAGTCTTTTAGATCTAGCTTTGCTAAAGAGTATGAGACTACAACACATTGTTGTAAATCTTTATAAGGTTACTGATGTATGTAATCCATTAAAGAACTGTCTAATTTATTCGAAGCTGGCAAATTGGCTTCCGAGTTGTATATACGTGCCCCGTTAGAGGTAGTATGTCGAACCGGAGGTGTGAAAGATTAGAACCATCTAACTGGAAAATTCCGCTTTGTCGTACACATCAAATATAATATCGAATACAAAACATCCAGCTTTATCCCTGTTATCTTCCACAGTTTAAGCGGCTATGACTCTCAGTTTATCTTAAAAAGGTATAAGCGATCATACAATAGCAGTTAAAATGGGCGGCATTGTGGACTGCGCGAAGGATATACAAAATAAGGGTAAATGTCTTGTCAAAGAAGAGAATTTTGGCTCTTTTAATAGCTGCATGGGAAGTTTTCAAAATTTGTATCTTCTATGAATGGGGTGACAACTAAATTCCCAATCTTACTACAAAGCAAAAACAAAATGGTCAGTGGAGTAGAATATATTACTACTAATAAATGTCTATTAAGTATAAACAACTAGTGTACAAATCCAATATGCATTCCGTACAAAATGGAATTAGTAGATGTTAAGTCAGAGGTTTTGTTGCAGGAACTGCCGCATATATTGAACCAGCTCGAAAAAGAAGATTACTATCTACTAGATATGGATACAACCTAAGCTTTAACGGGTTAATTAACAATGCGCAAATGGTCAAATACTTAACGAATAATTTTAAATTTGCCTGCCATGGAGAATATACAGAACCACGATATTATAATTTTCGATAATGATGAAACAGCTAGCAATGACTGCTTAATGTGAGTAAAGTGTAATAATCGCGTTAAGAGGTGGTCTGTGTGAGGTGGAAGAGAAGACTATATGTGCGGCGGAGGTGGAGGTGGTGTATGAAAGTTGTATGTGGAGGCGGATGTGAAGGTGAAGGTGGTGTGTAGAGGTGGAAGCTTTAGGCGGAGGTGGAGATACAGGTGAAGGTGGAGGTGCAAAGAGTTCCTCTGTCCCTCACTCAACCAACTGATCGCATCTACTGCCCTTTATTTTTCTTATTTTCTTTAGATGTAAATCACATTCTGCTGGTTATTAAATTGTGGTCGCTCTCAATTACTTACATGAGTAGCTCTGACAGACTTCGCCCGGTTATGAACTCTATTCTTAAATAACTTAACTAACATTTATTCTACCTACTACGGCATTCCCATTCTAAGTCGGCTTGTTAATTCAGCAAGTGCTACACATAACAACATCAAGTTAAGTTTGCTATTTTCCTTTGCTATTTAAGAGTTCAATATTATAAGGTAAAAAACAAGAAGTAGTTGGCAAATAGGTCACATAAATAGTATTGTTAAGTATTTTATGTAACACATTTTACTAAAGCGCGAATTGCAAAAAGTATGACATAACCACCATGTAGGATAGTCAACCAAAATTAAATGCTGTATGTCTATCTTTATTTTAGTCAATCTGTTTTAGTATTACCAAACTAAGATTAAGCTTTGACAAAGTCCTTCTGCAAGTTTCTACCTGTAGTAACCAATGTCACCATCAACACTACATAATATGACTTCGTAAACCGCAGTTAAGTGGAAGGGGTTAAAAGATTAATTAAATTGGATTTAGATAAGATTAATGTGTTAATTGAAATGTTTGGAGTTACGATAAACGGTTAAAACACAAGATGCAGCGGTTGCATGAGATAGGTAATGAAATGTATATGTTCGCCATATGGCGGAGACACCATGACTAAATCTAGTGGTGAACAATGTAACGCTTTAGCGTTACTTTAAATAGAAACAGATGACAAAAAGTGGAAAATTAATCTTAAATGTATAAATTAATATTGAAGCGTCCCGTAGGATTCTGATTTTATTTATAAGTGTTCAGTAATCATGACATTGCAATAAATTTTATTAAAATCAAAAACTTAAAAATCACAAAAATATCATATTATTCCTGTTAAATACATATTGGCACGAAACTTAGGGTATTAAATTATTTTAAACCACAAAAGGGTAACAATATTTATTTCAGTAGACTTTTATAGCGAAATCATGTCATTTTAAGAAAGCTTTATTAATATACGTCTCAAGTGTAGTTGAGGTTTTTACAAATTTCAGTTAAATAAATTACAATCACTGTTGCATATCAAGCAAACCCCAAACCATATCAAAATCAGATTCTTGCGATGTAATAAAACACAGACGCTGAGTAGCGGAACTCGCCAAGATTAGGTTACTTTTCCATACAGTGTAAAACAGCTTTCAATGTATTTATTCAGATTGATGAGGAAATGCGAGTCCTGGGCATGTGATATGATAACAACCCCCGCCAAACATATGAAGAATAAGAAGGGCAAACGCTAGACAGTGCAAATAAAACCATAAATTAATTACTTGCCAACCATAGACAGAAGCACATGTGAAAGTGACCGTGAAAATTTTTTGTTGAATACACCCCTGTGGCTATAAATTAACAGGTGCGGGGTATCATGGGAAGATTTTGCGAATTTTTGACTACACCAAACCACGACATTTAGACGAATTGGTTTCACGCAATAAATAAATATTGGAAGTAAAAAAAACCGATGGCAAACTATTGTGTAGCTCAAGACTCCTTTAAACACCTGAAGACGTTTTTTGTGCCATTTATGCATAATATTGTTGCTTGTAAACAATTCGATAGAATTATATAACGTCTACTTTTTGTTACAGTATAGAGTAAGTATTAGATGTATAAAATCTGAATATTGACAGTTTTTAGTGAATATTATTAGTATTGAATCGTCAAAATTGTAACCGATTAAACATGAACTGTTTTGAATTTTAAAAACTTGGGGTGTGTATTTGTTTACAGAAGCATTATTCTGTCGCTGATGTATAAATTAATGTAAGTAATTTTTAAAATCTTTATATAGGGTTGCTGGAAATTCAAGGTATTCCTGTTAAGGTATTATATATGAGGCTATTAGCAATTAATTTAGCCATGTAATGCCTTATGCAAAAATGAACCATTTCCGAGATATTTACAATTTTATTATTTTTTTGAAGTACGCAACTTAAAGAATTCATAAGAAAATACTGAATCATAATCAAATTTTTTTATTTATTAAACGTTCAGGACATTATACTAAATCATTATCAACACTTGAATTCAAATCATTTGTGCACACATTAAAATAGGATACTCAAATATTTCAACGCTTGATGATTTTCATTTATTTTGTTCACAGAAATTAGTGTTTCTTCAAAAAAATCACTAACACATTTGGCGTGCAGATTACTGTAGAAACTTGCCTAATCCCTTAGCTACAATCTGGAATCGTTCAACAAGTTACAGAGAAATTCGATATTACAAAGGAATCAAGAATAAATCCTTTAAAAATAAAATTTAACTTGAATAACTAAATCAAGACGGTAGCGAGGGTTATGAAATTAATCAATAAAGTACATTGATACCGTCAACCCAGTATGCTGTCAAAGTGGATCTTTAGTTAGTTTGTACAGTTCGTATCGCTCACACGTTCTCTACCGTGGGCTCTTGCATGCTCATAATCGGGAGATTTTAACCTGACTCATTAATCGGACTGTTGTTTGTACTTTTATGACTTGTCTAGTGTGGACTCTGCAATTAATTTCTTTCCCAAGGACTTGGTGTATAAAGGAACTTGTTGTTTTCCTTACACGGTAAATCTACGGTTGTTGTTATGGCGGTAGAACTCAAGCAAGATCGACAGATTCCCCAACAATCCTTCTCCAATGACATGTACGCTGACATCATGTTTTGTTACGGAATATTACAATGGTAATTCGGCATTTGCTCGTCGAGTGCATTTACAGTGGTTTCCTGATAGCCAAAAGTATATCACAATGGAAAGTGTGGCACACGGTGCATAACGTGGGTTTTCACCCCTATCATTATACTGCGGTGCAAACCATCGAAGGAGGAGAAGTTGCAAAGTTAAATTTCAGTAAGTTTATGTTAAACGGGGATTTAGAAGACCCTTCCTCTTTTACAAAAATTTTGTGGTTGTACTAGTCCAGATTTGATCAAGACTGCATTACAAATTATCATAATGAACATTTTTGGAGTGAAGCAGAAAGAGGGAATTCCAATAAAGACCGAAAGGATCGCAACAACGTTTTTTTTATAATGTGTAGATGAGTATCATTGATGATAGTTTAGTCAGTCCATATTTTTTGTCTCGGACTTTAAACGCCAAATGCATGAATTTTTAAGAAACTTATTATTTGGACTGCTTGAAGACGTTTCGGTAGGAAGAAGACAATAGCTAGATAGCAATTTTCCCAATCGGTGGATTGGTTTAAGGCGAAACCTCTCATAGCTAGCGAAAAGTCCTGACCTGACCCAATGGACTTCTACGTCTGGGGTCATGTGAAAGCACTTGATTATTATGATAATGCACCTGTTCCATTGGCAGAAGAGCTAAGACAAAGAATTATAGGTGCCGTATAGGAAATAAGAATAAGTTAATCAAGTAGAGTCGTTAAAACCGAAACAAGAAAAGATTTAACATGAACTGTAATTATTAAATGCCACTTTCTTTATTAAAACTTAGTTTTCATTTAGATATTTAAGTTAATGTTTTATCTTTAAACGAATTGTTCATGATCCCCTTAAAATCTCGATTTCTCTGTAACTTGTCAACCGATTCAAGATTTGAATACCCCAATCAAAAGCTAAAGAATTGTGCAAGTTTCTACTTAATCTGCATGCCAAATGTATTAGTGATTTTTTTGAAACAAAAAACTAATTTTAGTAAAAGAAATAAATGAAGTTCATCAAGGATAGAAATATTTGTGTCGCCTGTTTTAATGTGTGCGCAGGTGATTTGAATTCAAGTGTTGATAATGATTTAGTATGATGTCCTGAACGTTTAATAAGTAAAAAAGTTTGATTATGATTATTAGTATTTTCTTATGAATTTTTATAGTTGCGTACTTTGTTTTTTAAAAAAATAATAAAATTTTAAATATCTTGGAAATTGTTTGTTTTTGTATAAGGCATTACATTGCTAAATTAATTTCTAATGACCTCATCTATAATACCTTAACAGGAATACCTCAAATTTCCAGTTACCCTTTATATACCTGTTTGCATGAACATGTTATAATATTGAATTAAAATAGGTTTAGGTGACGTAGTAAGAAGAAAGTGTTGTTTGATTTGTTTACGCATAGAAATAATATTTTATAAAATAGAATCGCAATTTAACAGGAAAACACCGTAATTAGAATCTCTGGGGTTATTCGTCATCCAAAGGAATTTTGCTAGACTAGACGAGTTGGCGCCCATCACAATGATTAAAAGACCTTTCTAGGTAAGTGTTATTGGTAACCTAGTTTGAAATTATATCTAGCATATCCTTACATTTTCTAATTTATTGTTCTATTTTTTTATTTATTTCTATTGGGATCCACCCGGCACCACTTTAGTTAGCCGGTACATCCTTATGCGCAATTTCAAATTTAATAATATAACGATTCAGCCACCTGTAACAAGAATACTTCTTTCAACCGTTTATTAGGTCCTACTCTACATTGTCAATTTTTATATTCCAGTTAACACTCATAAATGTTTTAAAAATCTAAAAGCCTTAGTCACTAACAATTATTTTTTTAACATGACATGGACGTAAAGGATGTGAATTAGTAAACAGGAGTGACTGGGAGAAATACGAGTAGTATAATTCAACAGAGTACCTTAGCCAAGTAGCACACAATCGAGACAGTAAACTTCCTCATGTTTCGGTAATATAACCCATGTTTAAATAAGTCATTTGTTAAATTGCTAAAAGGTTGGACAAAATAAAGGTAGCCTTTAATAAAATATAAGAATTACTTATTAAAAATGTATACTGAAATGAATTGAAAAATAACGTAATTTGACACTAACACGCTAATAAAATATTTCGCGAAATAAATTTGATATCAGCTACTTTTTAATATTATTCTTAGTGCATGAAATTAAAAGTCTAGTATTTTAAATTAGGACCATATCTCAATATTTTTAGTAAAGTATCGTTAACCCAAAAAGCGAGCAGTCACATTTTTATGAATAAGCAATTATTACACTAACGTCCAATGAATGTATCAACCTGACTATTTATACTTGGAAATGCCATGTTTAGATACATGTATTACGGTGAGGCCTCCTCTTAATTACACAAAATAATTGTTTCTTTTTAATGGTTTTAAAGTCATTTTACTAAACAGAAGCGAATTGAAAAGTTGGTGCTAACATCTGTAGGCCTGTCAAATTAGCCACCTTTATAATTCTTAAATTAAGTTTCTCGAGGGCTATTGTATCTAGATGTAAGACAAATTTTGAAGTTTCTGTAAATTGCCTTTCCTATATAAAGCCTGAAGGAAACTCATTCAACGCTTGCTAAATATTTCCTTTCTGATTAAACTTCTACTGATTTTGTAAAATTCTGAAGCTAAAAGTTCTATCTGGTATCTAAAAGACTTTTGCGAAGTGTTTTGGATTAAAAGACATAGGAATAATCTATAAGTGATAGAGATCTATATATATATATATATATATATATATATACACATATATAATATATATATATATATTGCTATGAACTCCTGGAACTATCGTGCCCCGACGTTGGGCCGCATATTAATTATGCTATGAACTCCTGGAACTATCGATCGCCGGCTTTGGACAGCCAATTAAAATTATGCTATGAATTAACTGGAACTCTCAATCGCCGACTTTGGGCTGTCCAATTAAAACTTGATATGATAACGCCGTACTCGGTATAAATGGCGTATTCTTACTGGACTCCACCTCTCTGTTTAAATTATCAAATTACACTCCCACTAATTTTATTATTCTGCCTCGACTAGCTTTTATTTTGAATTATAAAATGGAGTTAATTCAATTCCATATAATAAAACAAATATTATGTACAAGTTTTGAAAATTACTAAAATACACTTTTCAATCAATCAATATTGTAAATCCCATTTATCTCAAAAATCATATGCTTCGCTATCAATCTAAAATCACCAAAAAAAACTACTGTTCTTATGAAAGAAGCATGGAACGTTCAAAACCCCTTTATTATATCACGTACTTTCTACGTATGCAAAGTTCGTTGCTGACTCAGTTACACTAGTTTATATTAATTAAGCAAACTCAATATTCAAATTCAAATAGAAAAAAAATGTCTTAAAACTAAAAAGATCAGACCTGGTCTGTTTACTTCGTGCTTCTATATTTCTTTCTCGCAACTCAAAATTGTACCAAGATTCTCGACGCATCCATTATCAACTAACATCAATTAGAATTTTCCATGCATTATCATTAACATCGTATTCGAAATTATTTTCCACCAATTCGGAATTATTATATACCCATTTAAAATATTATCAGCCTCAGAATATCATTTGAATTATTATATTACTTGAATTAGTGTCGTCAGCCTCCGCCTTAGATTTAGAATCATGTTTAGATTATCATCCTCAGAATTAGACTACTCGCACCAAACTTAGAATCTCATCGTCAGATATAGATTACTAGCACCAACCTTAGAGCCCTATTATTATTATATTTTAGTTTAAATAAATTCCCCAAATTCTACTTACGCTAATCGGCAATAGAAATTTTCATCTTCGTAGCACTATCTGTCACTATACATTTTCACTTTTAAATATTATTCTTACGCGTTACTCTTAGATTCAGAGTGACGCACCTTGGCCTTGTTGAGTTGAAAACTGAGCTCCGTTATCATTGCTCGTTGTTAATATATGGTTATGTCCCCGTTTGTCTGTGGGTTTGGCTTACTAATCTTGACCAATGAGGTCTTCCATTTCCTACCCTTAAAGTGGTTTTCTGATGTAACATTCTCGGCCTTTCGAGTAATTGTTGTTTGCTTACAAATGCTTTGTTATCAGACCATGCGGTGTTTTGAGAAGATAATCGCTTTTCTATATTATACACAAATACCTGATGCAATTTGACTTTCAATTTTCAAGTATATTTATCTATTTACGCATTTTTAATTACCTTTACTATGAAAAATTGTTAATTGTTTGTACTCACTTACACTAGGCTTTTTTACGTTTTCTCTCTTATCTCCGTATTATGATATGATTAGAATTATTTTGAATGCGTGTTTAATTACATTTATTATCATCCTCTTCTTAATACGAGTGCTTCTACTGTAAAATATAGTTGTTTGCAATACTTAAAATTTACTAAGGCTCTATATACCGGGTGTTAAATATTTGTTATTTACCTAATGCATGAATTACTTATTTCTATGTTAACTATGCGTCTTATTCTGTCTATTTGCGTCGCTTAAGACTACTTATACTCTATATACAGGGTGTTAACTGCTTACTATTTACAAACTATCCCAATTACTCAATTATCTCCTAAATGAATGTAGTTTTCTGCTTCCTATTGTGATTTCTGATTACTACATGACCATTGCTATAAAATACAACCTTAAACAACCCCTTATCACAGCATTATTATATATATATATATATATTAGATAGTTAATTACACAAGGTAAGTTGATAAATACCATCGTGCTACAGTGAATATAATTAAATAATAACT
The DNA here is from genome assembly GCA_036346225.1 of Platerodrilus igneus. Taxonomy (NCBI): domain Eukaryota; kingdom Metazoa; phylum Arthropoda; class Insecta; order Coleoptera; family Lycidae; genus Platerodrilus; species Platerodrilus igneus. The sequence goes on along the minus strand of JARFIW010000796.1, from coordinate 76,945 downwards.
TAGTCTTTTATTCAAAGCCCAAATAATTATTTTAAATCGAGCTAGTAATTGAAAGATGGAAAATATAAGGTCTTGGACAGGACTTGAACCTGTATCTTGGTTTTGCCGGAACCATGCGTTTACCAATTACGCCACCGAGACCGATAACACAATTGGAAAATTTACAAATATAAATCGTGTACACGACTATACATAATCATAACTTTCAATTACGTTTGGCATTTTTGTCATTCATATCTGACATTGTCGTCAAGTTTTTGACTTATGTCAGTTATAGACAGGTTTTAAATTTGTAAATTTACTAATTGTCGTCAACGGTCTCGGTGGCGTAATTGGTAAACACATGGTTCCGGCAAAACCAGGATACAGATTCAAGTCCTGTCCAAGACCTTATATTTTCGATCTTTCAATTACTAGCTCGATTTAAAATGATCATTTGGGCTTTGCATAAAAGTCTAAGTTATTATTTCATCTTATTCACAGTAATACGATGGTATTTATCAACTTACCTTGTGTAATTAACTACCTAAAATATTTATATATTTAATACTTGGCTTATAGCCGTAATTTTGAGCGTTGCTTCCTGTCTATAACTGACATAAGTCAAAACTTGACAATGTCAGATATGATTGACAAAAATGCCAAACGTAATTGAAAGTTAGGTTTATGTATAGTTGTGTATACGATTTAAATTTGTAAATTTCCCAATTGTCGTCATCGGTCTCGGTGGCGTAATTGGTAAACGCGTGGTTCCGGAAAAACCAGGATACAGGTTCAAGTCCTGTCCATAACCTTATATTTTCCATCTTTTAATTACTAGCTCCATTTGAAATGATCATTTGGGCTTTGCATAAAAGTCTAAGTTATTATTTCATCTTATTCACTATATATATATATATATATATATATATATATATATATATTACTCATATTTAGACCAGGGTAGAAAATTAAATAATCACATCAAATAATTTTAATCACCGTGTATAAGAAATTTTATTAGATAATACGCTTTATTAAAAAACCGTGGAGAATAAAAATTCATTCGTTTCATTAAAAATAAGAGATTTAAATCATGTACAAGACGCTTTATATCAAAAGAAGCAGTATTAAAAGCTCTACGTAAAGAAACAAAGAGAAATTACGTGCAAAATTTATATTAATTAACTCTATTTTAAGTAACCGGTATTAAACAAAATGTACTGATAATAATTGAATATTTAGTTAGGATTCACTAAAATTTAAAGGGTATTAATTTTAATTGAAGTTAATTGAACCGTTAGTAACATATAATATCTATAAAAACTTGTAAAACCCAATAAAATGCAAATCGTAGAGGGTTAGTTAGAAGTAGGATGTTTAAACACCTGCGTATTTTTAAAAAGCTCACTCTGCGTAAATGTTGCAGATAATTAATGGTTACAAAGAATCTTGGAGAAACCGTGGCTTAATATTCACGAGAAGGCGCGATACGGGGTTATTTAACCCAGATAGTCCACATGGACTGAAATAATCGATAATAAAAATATCAATTTGCACTAATAAGAACAGGGTAGATAGAGACAGATAATATGCGCAAGACCGAGACACATATAGTAAAAAGGCGTGAGTAGAGCAACGTCATGGGGTTGCGATTGGTTGAAAGTTAAAGGCAAAATTTGCGAGGTAAAAATAACATTTCTGTATAAAGTTCAATTAGTTATTTCCAGACGTTGCAAGCCGTGTGACAATTTCTGAGATTTTAACTGGTGCGAGTGCAAAATTCGTAAAAATCGCATGCCGGGCTGCGGAATGGGAACAGAGCAGGCGAAATTCTTTAGAATTGTCCGTTTTGGAGACTCGACCGACAGACAGGCTAACCTCTATATATACCCAGGGGGAATATGAACAAGCTCTCTTAGATCTTCGACTTGATTGAACGCGTTAAACAGTGCTTTTTAGTTTTCCGGTTTTAATATTAAATAATTTAAACAGTTTGCTCGAATATTATGTGATTTAAAACAGCTTGTTCTTTACGTGCTACAATGAATGTACGTTAGTGCACTTAGAAAAGAAGATACAAGGTAATAAAGTTTAGTATCACTGTACCAATTGGTAAAAATTTACAACGACAAATAAATACACAAAAGTAGGCAGTTTTGGCGTATATTGGTGAAAGAAGTATGAAGTTCTTTGTTATTTTTCGGGGGGTATTAATACTTAAATGGTGCATAAACGTGTCTGGATCCACAAAACAAGGTTCAGATATACACAGATTAGTTCCGGAAAAGCCCTGAAACAACTTTAAATAAATGGTGATGGAGAAAATTTTTAAAGCGTTGAGAATCAGAAACCATAAATATAACCCAGTTGGAATGGTGTAATTAACAAAGGGACGATGTACATGGAAGCTACGAGTGCAGTAACCTTCAGGTAAATTATACTATTTTGTTCGAACTTTGATATTTCGGTGTGTGTTGAATAACTTTATAATTTGTTTATTTAAAATGGACAGTAGTGAAATTGTACTAACAATAATATTTTAATTTTAAGGTGAAATTTGCTTGTTTAAGTAGAAAGGGGTATTTAGTATTGATGTTCTGGATTATGATGAAAATTTAGGGTATGTCTTTGAGCTCAATTAGACGAACCTGGTTAATTAACGTAAAGGGGTGGTAGATGCTCCCTTTGTACTCTGCATATATTGTTATAGTAATTAGTAGGCATCCTACAAGGACTTTAATTCTGGATGCACTTGAAAATGATAACAAATTTAATCTTGAAAATTTTTGATATTAAAATTTATGCTGAATTTTAATTTTGAAATTTTAATGTATTGTGAATATTGATGTAAATAGAGTTAACGTTGATGTGTGTGATAGGAATGTGTTTGTTTTTTTTTATGATTGAGGATGAAAGTTATCTAGAGGAGCGGCCGAGGCGATTAACAGAAGAAAGTCAATGGACCAACACAGTTAAGGTAATGAATAGCTTTTTGTAGGTTTCACAGCAATAAATATATATATATATATATATATATATATATATATATTATGTTATGTATGTTGATATTTTATGTGAAATGCTGCTTTAATATAAGAGTAAAAATAATAGGTGCAACCTGTAATATGGTGTTAGTCTGTAAATGATTAAATAAAAACTTTCAATTCAATTCAATTCAATTCAATTATGCCACGGCTTTTTGAAACTCTCTCTCAGGGAACATGAATCTAGTATTTTAACTCTGTAAGGAGAAGTAGGTTCTTTGTCCCCTTACAGGTATTGAAACACAGGCGCCTAAAGCGTATGCGATCACACTCAACTTAACCTCTAAGTTGTGCTTACGTATACCGATTAAACAAAGATTGATAAATCTGTTCTGCAATTATTTATTCTAGTTAACGTTTGAAATTTAATTTATTCCAAATTACTTAAATATGAAGAGTAGATAACATTAACTTTTATACCTGTAACTCCGTTGAATGTGTCTGGGTGTACAGGATTGGAAACAGGATACACAAAGTTGCCTCGAGCGCTTTCGGTGAGTACCTAATAAATATATGTTTAGTATAAAATACAATAATTTTTTCCTCTAGTTTTAGGTTCTCTTATGGAACTACTTCAACCACTAATTGTTTTAATTGCTCTACAACTACGAACACCTTATACGTCACCAATTAACTGATCTGCAGCAACTCCTGAACCACAACAAAGGATGCCCCGATGTTGGTATATTTGAAATTTTTCTTTTGGAATTTATTTCCGTCGTATAATACTTTTCACTTTCCTTTTTTTTATTATTTTAAATTAAAATGCATGCACAATTAACACGTCTATTAAATTTTTTACAATTTTTAATTACAAGCTCTTGAGCCAAAACATTATTTCAATCTACAAAAATTTTATGTGTAAACTTTTTTCAAAATTTTTTTAATTAATTCATTTAAAACAATTATCACCTATAACAACTAAAACAAAAACAAACTTATTTCTAGCCTACTAACTAATATAACATAAGGGATGCATTCAACAAATTCAACTTAATTCTACTTAACTACTATTATAGAACAGCTTTGGTAATTTTATATTTTATTTTGACATTTCTAATTTAAATTTTGCTTTTTTAATTAAACTGTATTAAAGATATCTCATTTTAGGAAACTCAAACTTATAAGTGGCCTACAGTATCCTGCACAAATTACAAATGCTAAATTGAAGACAAAACCTATACACATTCAATCGAAGATGCATTAGATACCCTTCGTATATGCAAACAAAGGAAAATGCTTTTTAAACCTCAAACGCTGTATTACTAGTACATAATATCCTATATATGCCTTCAACAAGTAACTATTCATCAATCTTTGTTAACCGTAGAGTTTTTAACTTTTAGTATAGCTTGATAAAATGGAAAATTTATGGTTTTATCAGTAGCACTAACGAACTACCTTTGTAGAACCTTTGATAAATGTCAAATGTTATATATATATATATATATATATATATATATATATATTGCTGTAATTGTAGGGTTAATTTAGGGGTAGGTTAAGTCATAGGGGTCGTAGAATAAACAAAAGAAACTCCCAAGTAACAAAATCACATAATTACAGATATTAGAAGAGTAAATAGGTCATTATAAATATGGTTAGTTGGGAGCACACTGTATATAACAGTACAAGCGATTAAACGCGTATCCAAGAGTAGCTACGAGCAAAGATAAGAATTTAAAAATGTAACTAAATGCATCGAAATTAAATCAATGGAAAACCTGTATGAATTGGCTAGATAAATATTCAAAAAGTGCGTTAATATATCATCATATACTCAGGCAGAAATTATGCATTATTTGAAAAGGAATAAACTTACTAATAACGATTTGAATAGTATTTTGGTTGGATGTCGACTTTCAAATTCGACTCAAAACATTTTAGCATTTTATTGCGCCCAATTCGTGGGGGGAGTATAAGAAAGGGTTTTTATTTTTCCTACGGGAAGACAACACGACATTTTAGGACGCTCATCGTAGGGGCTGGTGAAGTATCACAGCAATATATATATATATATATATATATTGATGTATTTTTATAATTAACGATTGAAAGGTTAAAAGCACATAAAGAAAAACAGTTTTAAAACAAATAGAATACGCATAATTAATTTTAATTTATTTTAATTCAACACGTAAAAGCATAAGAAAACCCACTAGGGTAAGAAAATCAATAATTCCAAGGCAAAAGGTTTTTGTAGTAACAAGCAAACGTCAGTTTTATACAAATACGACGAAATATAAAATCTAAGAATTGTTGTGGTAAACGGTCGATAATTAACAAACACCTGCGTTTTTAAAAAAGGTTACATTCGTCGAAATTATGAGCATATTAAGACAGTACTTCATAGAAAATATTTTCAACTGTCAGTTTGGTTTGCACAACAAGCTAACAAAGTTCTTTAAGAGCAAACGAGATGCACAATCGGTTATATACTACAGACAGAGACAGAAATAAAAGCGTTGATATTGCAAACGCACGTACTATATCCACGTGGAGTGAAGATGAGCTGTCAGCAATATCAATTTCCTATAACTCAAGTGGAGTTTTGAACGCGACAGCAGACATGCATCAGACAGAGATAAAGATAGTTTAGGCGGAGTTTTATGACGACAGAGAACATTATCATTGCTTAAGAACCGACAGTTTTCCAAACGTAGACAAACGCGACAGGTGAGAGCGATTTCGTATACGTACGGCACGTAGACGGAGTAAATTTCAGGAATTTTCAACACGGTTGTATCAAAATTTGTAGAATCTAAATTTGAAAATAAGCTTTTCACGTAAATCGTGTCCGGAGGTAGCATTTTGAACTAATATAAATACTGAATAGAAATTATTAAGGGTCTCTTTGTCTTCTCGTCGCTTCTATACTATTTTACTACGATAGACCAACCTTATAGTAGAGTTTTTTTATGTGAGTATTAGATATGTTAATAATAAAGTAAATATAGTGCTAGCACGTGTAAATTATTAGTAGTGGCCTTCTATTTATTAACGCGAAATACGTGTAGTATATATTAAATTAATAGAGGTTTGGCTACTACTATACTAAGTTAAAAATCAATAAATGGAAGCATAATATATGTGGGGTGAGAATCACAAACAACCAGGAATGTAGGCTGATATGGAATGTTACTTTGAAACGAGGCTTTTTGCTCGCAATTGAGGTTATCGTTTGTGAATCCGCTGAGTATCACAGCGCATGGTCACGAAGCCAAGGTGTACTAGGGATCGTCGTCGAAGGAATGGAAGCCTGAAGCATTCTCCAGGTAATTTATTTCAAATTTATGTTGTCTGATAAACTTTTGTAAAATTTTGGTGCTGTGTTAGTGTATTTTGGGGTTTATTTATGGTTATATAAACTTATTGGAAAAGATACATGTACTGGACAATTTATTGGGGTTTAAATATTAAAAGGGGGTGTATTTAAAACTTACTAAAGTTTATTCTGAATATAAATTGCATTGTAAAGGGTAAACGGGTCTATCAATTTTGTATTAATCTATGCAAGGTAAAAGGCATATACTAAATAAACTGGGTTATTATGAGCTCACCATACTCTAGTATACAGTCAATTTAGGGTAATATGTGGGTCCCATCTACTCATATCTCGTTAAATTTGTTTGCAAATAAGTAGAAAGTCAAGGACTTTAAAAACATATCACATTTTGAGTTTGTAATTAGTGTACCAAACTGTTTTTATACATGTGAATAATTTGTCTGTAAGTAGCGGTAAATAAAAGGTTGTATGGTTGTTGTAATATTTGGCGATTTTATTGAATGGTGTGCGAGTGTGAAGGAAGAATGGTTGTCTATTTAGGTATCGGAAAAGAGGCACAGCTGAGCTAGCCAGGGAAGCTGCTAAAGATTTTTGAAGCAGAAATTATCAGGGTAAGAAATTTTTTTTGAAAGTTGTGCATTTTTGAAAATTATTTGATGATACTGACGAAGTTTAAAAACTTGCCAAGTCCACGGCAATATACATATATATTACTGTATATCCTAAACTTATCGAGACTCTTCGAATTGGGCGTCAAATTTATGCCGTGGATCTCGGGTAAGCAATTGCGATACAAAATATATTCAAAATTTTTATAAACTTTTCATATTCGACAATAAACGAAATTTTCAAAAATTACCTAATCAAAAAAAAATTATCCTTACCCGTTTTTCTTTTTTCCTCGGTTGAACGGCCTTCTTCAACTGCTTCCGGCTAGCTCATTCGGATCGCCTCTTGGGTATCTAAATACACACACTCTAGCAATAAAACCTCAAATATAACCAACATACAAGCTTTTATTTACAACTATTTACAAATGAAATGCAATAATGTCCATATTCCATTAATCACGTTCCACTCCAGAAAAACCTTATTTCATAATGTCCAGTATTTTATTTTAACTCATTAAACACAGAAATTGTACACGGAGTAAATGGGCCTGGAATAATACCTTCGCTAAAATTCCTTCTTTATAATTTATTTATTCATTTTACTTTAAATAAACTCTGGGGTAGGATGAGCTCAGAATGCCCAGTAATTATGCATTTGCATATCTTTAAAACAAATAACAAAACAAAGCCATGTACTCTTTACAAAAAAATTTATGTTCTGATGGAACGTTTAAAAGCTTTATAGGAACCTTCAACTTTTCAGTTAACTACCATAATAAAGTTTTACACGTATTACGTTCAATACGTAATTAATACACACTACCTTGAAATTTCACGCTAGCATTCTCCCAATATTTAGTTTCAAAAAAAATCACAATTCAAATCGTTACCTGGAAAATTTATAGTAGATCTCTGCTTTGAGGATGTTGCCGTTTATTTCTTCTGTCCGTTCTGCGGGTTGTTTTTAGCGGTTACTAGAAAAACTCCATCTCAATTGAACTGCAAACGCGGCTTCCCCGGTGTAACCAATTCCAAATTGTAAATTGCTTTATCGCATAATTCGAATTAGTTGACAAAATCTGTGGACTGCTCCTTCATATCCTTAAAGTAGTATCTTTTCATGAGTTGCTTTAGTGTTTCACTGATTCCACAATGGTTGGTTTTGTTTTCGTGTTGATTTCTAATTACCCTGTTTATTATGTTAGGGTTATCTAAAGTTATTAATTTTCTTGTACATCTAATAATTACAGGGTCAGAGTTATTAAATAATCTGATATATAATTCTGATAATCGTATATATAAATGTTCGGTGATAAAATAAAAGTAAAAACGTTTTTTCTTGGGGGTGTATTTTTTTAGAATTTTAATTATTTGTTTCTCATCATCGTCATTAGTTATTTGAATTTGATATATTTTCTTACTGTCTATTTTTGAGTATTTTACTGAATTGGGGTTTGTTAAAACTTCGGTAATGATAAATTGGTTTGGTTTTATGTCTATGGCCTCGTTTAATATTTTAATGGCGGTTTTTGGTTCTTCGTTTTGTGTTGAGTGTATAGTGTATATTTGTTCTGGGTCTTCTCTTATCATTGTTTCGTCTACGTTGCCTATAATTGACTCTGTTTCAATTGCGTTGAGTTGTATTCTGCTTAGTGCGTCTGCGTTATTGTTATAGATTCCTTTTTTGTATATAATTTCGTAATCTTACTCTTCCAATCTAATTCTCCATCTTTGTACTTTCGAGTTTGGTTCCTTGAGTTTTCATAACCATACTAATGGTCTATGGTCAGTGTATATATAGAATTTTCTTTCATAAAGGTATGGTCTAAAATATTTCGTTGCCCAAATTATTGCTAATAATTCTTTCTCGATTGTGTTGTATTTTTGTTCCGTTTCGTTTAGAGTTCTAGATGCGTAGCTGATTGGTTTATCGCTACCTACTTTTCCTTGGATCAATACTGCGCCTAGTGCAACGTTTGATGCGTCGGTTGTCAATATAAATGGTTTCAAAAAGTCTAGGTATTCTAAGACAGGGTGATTCGTGAGTATGCATTTAATTTTTTCTACGACTTTAATAAATTCTGGGGTGTGTTCAATTTTATTTCTCTTTTTTAAACAGTTTGTTAGTGGTTTAATTATTTGTGCGTAACTTTTGCGGTAATAACCACTGAGTCCTAAAAATCGCTTGATTTCTTTGCTAGCTTTGGGTAAGTGGTAAGTTAGTACTGCGTTTGTCTTGTCTGGGTTCGGCATAACACCTTGTGGGGTTATTATGTGTTCTAAAAATGATACTTCTTTTTGTAAGAATTCGCTTTTGTTTAATTGAACCTTAAAATGTGCTTTTCTTGGTCTTTTAAAAACTTCTATTAATCTTTCAATGTGTTTTACCAGTGATGTTGAATATACTATTATATCGTCCATGTACACAAAACATTTTTCGTTGTGTATCCCTCTTAAAATGTTATCCAAATACGGTTTTCGCGGTGTCCTTCTCGTCCCTCTCTACTTGGTGATATCCTGAGGCGAGATCCAAGGTTGAAAAATATTGACACTTTCCTAATTTGTCTAAAATCCCTGTGATATTGGGTAGTGGGTATCTGTCGTCTACCGTTTTTTCGTGTAGCTTTCTATAGTATACAACCATTCGATATTTTCGCTTGTCTGGGCGTCTAATTTCTTTGTACTATTAATGCAGGACTGCTTCATGGCGAGTTCGAGTGTTGGATTATATTCTACTCTAATAAGTCTGTTACCTGTCTATCTGCTTCTTCTTGACTTGCCTGAGGTAGTCTGTATGCTTTGATAAAAATTGGCTTATTATCCGTTAATTCTATATTGTGTTTGACTGTGTTAGTAAAGGTTATAAGTATTCCTTCGCAATGGAATATATCACAGTATTCAAAACATAAATCTTTAATTGCTCTCTCCCCTTCGTTATTGATGTCGTTATTGAAACGAGTGTTAATTAGATTTCTTCTTAACATCCTGTCGTATTCTATAGGGTTGTAATCGTTTTCTAAGTTTTCGTCTGTTTCCATTTCATTAAAAATCACTTCTTCTACGTTAATTGGGTTTGTCTGACATAGTTCTGCGGGGTAGTCATTTGAGTTTAGAATTGTGGTAGTGGCGTAATTGTCCTTTATTTTTACTAATGCTGTGGATATTTCTACTCCGGGTTGGAATGGCGTGTGGTTTATGATTCCTACGTAGTTTTTTTGAATTTACTAAAATTTTTATTGGTTTCTCTGTCCGGGGTTCAATCATGTACTTTTGCTTGGTGTGGGTATTACTATTTTGAAATTTAATGGGGATTTGCCCGTGCTTTGTTTTTAATAAGCGATTTTTTATGTCGATGTTTGCTCCTAATTTTCTTAGAAGATCCATGCCTATCAGTCAGTCGTATTTGTCGTTAAATTCAAAATGCAAATTTTATGTTTTATTCTTACGTTGAAAACTTTTGGTAAAAGTATGTTCGCTACGAATTGCTGTAATGTTGTTTTAAGGGCTGTTTTAATTTTAAAGGTTTCTCTTTCTACAAAATCTAAACAATGGTTTTTACGGTTCGGGGGCTAATTAGTGTTTTTGAAGATCCGGTATCGATTAATAATTTAAGTTCTCCATAGGGTATTTCTATGTACGGCAGTATTTGTTGATTAATATTATTTAAATTAATTATGTTTGGTCGTATTTGAATCGGTTTTACTGAAAATTTGAGCACGCATTTTTCTTGTCGTCCTCTTCGTAATTTTCAATGGTTCGTCACGTTCATGGTTTTCTAAGTGATTTAGTTCATCGTCTCTACTGGAGTGTGTGTAATCATTCCTGTCATGATTATTATTGAATTCTTCCACTTCTTGGTGGAATAGTTCTTCGGAAGTGAATAATTTGGTTTGATTTGTCATATTTTTGAATTTTGTCTGGTGTTACCAGATAAAGTGTCCATAGGAGTTGGTTTGTAATAACTGTTAGGGTTGTTATTCGTCATTGGTGTGTTTCTAATGGGGTTTGCGCCAAATGTTTGCCTTGGCTGGTTTACGTGTTGGTTAAATCTTGGTGGAAATGTGGGTTTTGTAAAATTTGAGTTAAATGTTGGTCTCGGAAATTGTCTAAATTGATTGTTGAAGTTTGTGTTATTAAAATTTTGGTTGTTAATTCGCGGTTGATTCGTTTGTGCGTTAAATGATGCAAATTTTTGTTGCGCAGGCATTTGTCCCGCGGCTTGTGTGGTTTTCATCGGTTAGTAGTTTTTATTTGCGTTAGGGTTATATAGTCTGTTGCGGTAATATTTCACACGCGGTAATGAAGTTGCCTAATGCGGTTTGATCTCCGTTATATTGAGGAATACTTTCGATATAGAGTTTCATATCGGAATTCATAATTGTTCTGATAATTAATGGTCGTATTCAGTTCTAATTAATATCAAGTTTTTGTATAAATTGAGATTTATTTTGTAGTTTGTATGGTTACTTTTCAGTTTGGATTATATTAGTTATTTAAATAATCGCTTGACTTATATTTTATATGCAGTTATTAACTGCTATGATTACATTAAAAAATTTCTGCTTGGTAATGTCTCGTCAATTACTATCACCTTGAATTTGTATATTTTTATACTTCGCAGATGTTACAGTTGTTGCGAATCAAGCTTTAATTTTTTGAATAGTTTTATGTGGATAATAATTGTACGTTTTTATTTCAGTCTTGCTGAGTAATTAAGTGTGTGTAGTAATAATTTGCTATAATTATCTCGTTAGGTTTTGCACTAAAAGTGCGTAAATGCTTCTTTTATAATTATACAGTTCGTTACCTTGAATTGTCTAATAATAAAGGTTTAGTTTTTCTGTATGGTTTTTATCTCAGTAATAGTTTCCGGTAGTAATTGTATGATAATTGCGTTATAAATTTGCACGGTTTGTTTCAAACTTGTGCTGAGTAAATTTTTGAATAATAAATTACAAAATGCTTCTACAATTATACACTTCTGTTAATTGTTGCATTGAAGTGTTTAATTTATAGAATTTGAAGAAAGTTAAGTTTTGAATAAATTGCTTCTGTATAGTTAGATATTTTCGTGATGAAAATATTCAATTATAACCTTATAAAGGTGCAATGATCTTTACGTTCTTTGGATTTTCTGAATAGTAAACTGTTGTAAGATATTTGCGTTCTATTTATATATTAAAGTTTCGGACTTTGATGAATAGAACGTTCGTTTGTAATAATGTGTAATAATTTGCGCATGTAAATGCGTCCTTTATAGTTCTCTCGTTAAAATAAATTCTCCGAGTAGATTCTTTTTATAAATAGTATAAATACTAGATTGTGATAATAATAATTAGAAAAAATCTGTACATAAAAATTTCTCACTAGCTAATACCAATAATTTGAAAAGAATAAATTGATTAGGATAAATGAACTTACATAATTTTCGTTGTCGATTTCATCTGTTTTCCTTCTTTGGACTTGGTCGATTTTGTACCTTGTCCAAGTTTTGTTTCTTTGGTTTTGGTCGATTTTGTACCTTGTCCAAGTTAGTTTGGTTTTTCCAGATTGCGAATTGATATTCCAGACCACCAGTTCTTCGAATTTAAGTTTCCTAGTGACCTTCTGGATGCTACCGACTGCTCAAGTTATGTTTTAGGCCTTGAAAACTGCCTTTTTAAAAAGTCTTCTTCCAAAAACTCTTGTAACAATTTTTATTTAAGCAGAATTTACAAGTGAAATTTTAACAAACTATATAAAACTACTCTAAGTCGAAATTACTGCTAAATGAATTTAAATTAGGGCGAGTAGCCTGAACAACCAACAATGTAAAAGCTGTGAGACTCAAGACTGACTGACCATCTCGGGGCTCCCGGGTATTTATGTTGTTCCTGCCTCTCACATTTCTGTGGTGATTTCTTTATTAATTTATACAATACAAAGTAACAATCTTAATTTTAAAAATTGCGGTTTTATAACCGTCTGTGACCTGCACCTGCAGTATCACTTACATCTGGAATACAATGTATTCATATCCGTTCTCACAACTTGCTTTTTTTATTTATCCTTGAATTACAATGTTACATCTAACTTAAGTTTTTAATAATTTCTATTTAATTATACATATATTGATTTGGGGGATATGTAATTTACACAGAATAACACTAGAATCAAAAACTGGATTCCCACTTATTTGAGTTAGTACAAGACTACACATGACCTGTCTTTGCGCTCAGACGATGGGATTACCTGGCGCCAGTATAATGCATTGTTAATCAAAACAACTGAATCATGTTTGTACTGATTACAATTATGACATCATTTCTAACCTTTAAAACTGACATAAGTTTAATAAACATTTGACTATAATCAAATATATAAAATAGTTTTACCCTAGATCAAAGTTTTAGTAATCTAAAAATTATATTTGTTAAAGAGAATAACCTACTACTATTGGTGAAATTTACTAATACAGAAACTATTAAAATGAAATATGATTATAAGTATTTTTAAGAAACGTTACACATTCGCTTTTGTTTTGTTACTGTGAGTGGGTTGCGCGCAGCTACGTTTATTTCTTGTTACAATTGCCACTTACTGCGGCCAGTACTAAGTAAAACAAGAGCTTTAAGACAATAAATTTTATACCTTTTATCGCGCTAGAATTCTCAAACAGTCCCACTGTGCGGTATAGGGATCGCGAAAGGAGAGGGATAATTAAATATATAAATTTAAAATAACGAGTTTTAAACATCAGTCTCGTTATTTTATAGTTACACCGCGTATTACTATAATAGGATACGAAATATAAAAACTAGATTTGTTTTTACCTTTCGAGGGAATACAAAATTCGTGCCTGTTAGATGCTGCTTTATTTTCTATGTTGTACAGGTTAAATTTTCTTATTTTTGGGCCAAAGACTTAATTATGAAAAACGTCAAATGGCAAGTCATCTACAATTATGTATTATAAGCAAGTGCATGCACAAAATCTTAATGAATAACTAAAGTTATTCGCGTTCACAATGAACTGTAGATCAAACATTCTGGGCTTTTAAATAAGATAAAAATTCGTGCTAAAACCCTATACAAATACAAAATTCTTACAAAATCCGCTTAATGTATATGCTATGGCAATAGAGGTTTCAAGCTCAAGATATCATCCCTTAAACCTTAGTTACAGCCAAACAAGCTGACACCTGTCACAATGTCGCTTATCATGGCATAACACATCTGCGTTTTAGAACATGTTGTCCCACAGCTTCTCTTAAATAAATATATCTCTCATCATTGTACAATTTATCTTAGTCGTTGGGGAGACGCTTCTCAAATAAAAACTTTTGATTGTTATATTGTCGCCGAACTTATATATACAGAGATTCTAAAGAACAATTAATGATAAAGGCGAATTACACTTTAAAAGTTACTTGGGAGAGAATTAAACTTGGTGCCTCTTGCTGGTTTAAGAGAATAACTTGAAACACGATTTCATTTTGTGCCATATTAACTAGTGTCTTATTCGATGTTCAATTACGTAAAGTACTTTGCGCAAATGCAAATGACGTACACTTTTGTCTTTGTATACCAATAACTTATCTCCTCTTGCTGAAACGAGTGTATGTTCCACAAAAATTAATGCAAGAAAGGTTTTTATAGCTCAAACATAGTTGTATAAAACATAATGCAAAGAACATGCAAATAACGTCTACTAGTTTTAAGAAGCATCTTACATGTTAAATTAACTATCCCCTAACATGCCTTTCATTAAGTTAAATATCCAGTTTTCCATCTTTTATATTTATTAAATCTATAGTATTTTGTATAAAAGTAAAGGAATTTCTTCTGTTTCCTGAATTCCGCCCTGGTTATTTTATAAACTATTATTTATGTTGTAAGAATAAATGACTTTAATATGCATAAATACGCCAAGATACCACCTCGAGGATTGTCGCTCTTGGGAAAATTATGTGAACGCGCGTTATTGAACTGGCAAAGTTCTCTATTCCAATTGGTTGTATACGCGTTATTGAAGCGACGAAGTTCTCTATTCCAATTGATCGTAAGACGTCAACCGGTTTGAATAAGCCAATCCCTCGGGCGAATAAGTTTTGAAGCAATGGAATAATTACACGAACTTAAATTGAACACTTCAAGTGCCAAAATTCACGGAAGTGAGTGTTTTCAAGGTGTGTTTCCATGTGTTTCGATGTAGTGCTTGAGTTTCTCGTTTCCTATCCCTATACCTTTTCCCATTACGGCACTACAAAGATATTAGAGGCAACAATGTAACAGAAATTTGAGAAAACCAGTTCGCCGTTGGAAGCCTTGAACTGTAAGTGTTTTTACTTTATAATATTGTATATAGAAATTTGCACAATTAAACTTTAAAGATTAATTGAATAAGAGTTGAAGAGACAGTAACCATATCACTTTAACTTGTAGCGTCTTTTCTATGTTACAACATTGATTGTTAATTAGAAAATGGCTACTTTCTTTCTTTGTATTAATAAGGATTTATGGATTGCATTGTGAACATTCTATAATATATTATAAATTGTGGGTTACGTTATTCAGTGCGTCAGTTAAAATCTAGAATGCTACCTATGCAAACAGGGCAGAATAATACTTGCTTTGTGTGATAAAAAAATCTAACTAAAGATATCGACCCTATTATCGAGTGAGACTTTCCCCTCAAACTGGGTTCTTTTATGTGATTGGAATAGAGTGAATAATAACAGTTCCTTTTATGCAATAATTTTTAATAAAAGTATAAAAGAAATAATGAAACCAACTCGTATAACTAATTACTAAATCGACCCTACACTACTTAAGAAAACTAATTATAGTTCATAGCGAAATGGTAGATATTACTTATCATAAACTAAGTCCGAATATTGAACCGTCACATGTACTAAGATATGCTAAGCTTACAACCAATTTTTTTCTTTACTTGCCGACGTTGAACTCTCTGGAATGTTAAAAGCTCGGCTATATACACGACGAAGCGCGCTGAATCTCTACTTCATACAATTCCCAGGTATTTATGAGCCCGGTTAAGTAACCTTAATATTTTGAACGACGGCCACATGCACTTACAACAATGAATATATTAATTAGATCGATTCTATCTTATATCGTAGACAAACTGTCTTTCGGGGAAGATTTCAGCAAGCTTCACCACTAGACTGCATTGTTTAACACACTTCCGTTTGCACTTGCAATCATTCAGAACGCACTCGCTTACTTTTTAGTCGTGGTTAACTCAGAACACCGTGAACCCAACCATACGCTACGTCGTCCCTTCATGATAATCCAACAATATTTTCTTAACTCTAGTGACTCGATTAAAAACAGGTTACTATCACTATCCTACAAATATCTTATACTAACATAAAACCCAGTGGCGGAGCGTCATACTAAACAAGAATGGTACACAAACTAATGTTAAAAGAAATATTAGATAATACAACCTTCCCCAATTGAATTTAGGTACAACCAGGATGCTAATTCAATTCACCATCAAGACGACTGCGCCCGATCAATTGGCGCTCGATAGGGTTTTGAGTTAATTATATTATGAACTCTAAGAGACAACCCGATCGAGTCCTCGCAAATTTGATAGGAATTTGAATTGACTACTCTGGTAATCGCACACGGACCCTTGAACAATACAAAAAACTTTTTTTTACATTGCCTTCTGTAGAAGACGGGTGAGAGCGTATCAAGACGCGATCCCCCTCTACAAAAGTGGTAAGTTTGCGAGCATTACGACTATGTCTGAGCTGTCTTTTCCCTATTTTTGTTCTTATCTTTTCTTTAGCTAGGGACACAAAATCCTTGAATTCTTCCTCACAATCAGAACGACTGATCGATTTCACATCATCATTTGACCTTTGGTGGTCGAAGCGCACTTCATTATCTATTTCAGAACTTTCTTCTAATTTAACAACCTTTTTATATGGGTTTTTGAACTCCTCTTCAAATATCTCTACGTGCCTAACAGCACCTGCAATATCCTCATGTGGGTACCCTTTTGTGCCAACCCCGTCCTAAACGCCTTGCTCAATCTCAACATAAATATCGCATATGGCAACCCGAACAATGTTTTCCTCACCGACTAACAAAAATTGAAGTTGAAGTTCTTGCTTTCTCTCTAACGCCCCCTCCAACGAAGATTTCCCAAAACTAATTACAATAGCAAATCGGTCCATCTAGTCACATCCTAAAATCATATATTTCATCAAATGTGGTACAACAATGAAAAACAATCGAAATGCACACTGTCGCTAAAGATTTCCAAATATACTTGTTGTTTGACCACCTGGCCGTTACCTCTCAAAGCCCCAAGAACTGTTACACCAGAAGCTGGTAATGATGACTTTATTATAAAGGTCCTGACTAATGCAACTTTTAACCGATCCAGTGTCGACTAGGATATCTACGCCTATACCCTCTACCATTTCCCTTATCAACGGAACTTTATTCACCGGACTATTTCCGGGGTATATTCTCCCCTAACAAATCATCATAATTGTCGCTGAACAAAGTAGAAACTACACGATCATTTCAATGATCCGAATCTGGCCTATGTTGGTTGTCGCACTCTCTTTTGTCCCTCCAGTGACTTGATTAGGGGCCCTATTATAGACACTGTCCCCCTGAAAATGCCGACCACCAAAATGATAACCCCTCAAATTACCTCTACCAGCACCGCCTCTCCTATTAAAATACGTAAATAACTCGCGTTCATACATAGCATCAGTCCGCCGTAAATATCGCTCAAACTCGTTTTAATCCCAGAACTAATAATTCTCCTGCGTACCTCAGCGTCAAAATGATCAGCCAAAATTTCGATAGACTCCTCAAGTGGAGTCGCCTCCAAATTACTCGCCTATGCATTTCTGTAAAAAATAATCCGCATGTGACCCCCTTTCGAAGGTATCGTACTTGGATTCATTGATATATGACCGTGCGTCCGAAAATCCCAATAACAATCCAAGAACAATTTTTTGAAACTACTCAAATCCATGCACTGTCACCCCTTAATTTCGCCTCATTCAGCTGCCGAATCACGTAAAGCACTAATAGCTAGCGCTAATTGTTTATGGTGCGGTACTTCCGCTTCGTTAAATAATTCCTCCAATTTATTTATAAACGTAATCGAGTTTATACGACCATCTGGTTTAAAAATTATGGAGCTACCCACAAATTCTTTCCAAATACCTAAATATTGGGAGCCACTTATCCCCGGGGCGTTAATTAACTGACCCTAATTTACTTTCCTATCGGGCCGATGGTTAACTGCCTTAAAATTACTCTGAATATTATCAGTACCTTCTAAATTAATTTTGAAAAGTTTCAGAATCAATTGAATATCCCCAATACCCCCATTCAATATTCTATATTTGTCGGCAAGTACGGCAAAATTTACATTCAATATTTCATTGTTGGCTTTCAGATTTGCATCAATCTCCTTCATAAGCGTAGCTAAGTTTAAAAATACCTCGTCGCTTTCAGCACTCAAATTTCGCTCTTCTGCCTTCGTCTTTTTACTTTTGCGCCCCGCCATTGTTTACAGTAAAATGCACTTCAATCCTAATCTAGAACGTAATATAATCATTAACAATTATTATCCCTCTAAATTTCAGGTCCCACAGTTGCGTACCAAATGAGCCTTTTCTCTCAAACGCGGTTCTTTACGTGATTGAAATAAAGTGAATAATAACAGTTATACTTCTGGATAATCCTTTAATGCAATAATTTTTAGTAAAAGTATAAACCAAATAATGAAACCAACTCGTATAACTAATTACTTAATCGGCCTTACACTACTTAAGAAAACTAATTATAGTTCATAGCGAAATGGTAGATATTAATTAACATTGTCTTTAAATAAACTAAGTCCAAATATCTAACCGTAACATAAATGACCTCTACTAAATTATACTAGGCTTGCAACCTACTCGTTTCTTTCTTTGCTAACGTTGAACTCTGTGGAATGTTAAAAACTCGGCTATACATACGTCCCAGGGCGTTAAAAGTCTACTTCACACAAACCTCAAGTATTTATGAGCCCGGTTAAGTAACCTTAATATTTCGAACAACGTAGACACGCACTTACAACAATGAAAATATTAATTAGAATCAATCTTACCTTGCATCGTAGACAAACTGTCCTTCGGGGATGATTTCAGCAAGCTTCGCCACTAGACTGCATTGTTTAACACACTTCCGTTTGCACTTGCATTATTCACAACGCACTCGCTTACTTTTTAGTCGTGTTTCACTCACTATACCAACAACCGAACGGCACCTTACGTCATCCCTTTATACTAATCCAACAATACTCGCAAAGCTTTTGGGACTCGATTAAATACACTGCCCTACAAATATCTTATACTAACTTAAAACCCAGTAAGGAGCGTCATACTAAACAAGAATGGTTCAAAGTAATGTTAAGAAGAATATTAGATACAACTACTGTCACGCACACGAGCTAGAAAATATCTTTAAATTTCGTAACTAAGTGAATTCTCGTAAGTACTATAATAGAAATGGAGGTTTTCCTTGATGTTTTTAAATTTTAAAAAAAAATAATTTTATAATAATTCCGTTCCTTTTCCTAAAACTTTTGTCTGCTTTAATACTTTGGGTTGCGCGCTATTTCTAGTGACTTATTTCTATACTAGTTCTCGTAACTTATTACGAAATATCTTAAAACGACACAGGAAATGTTTAAGCTTTTAATAAAGCTAATGATTTAAAATTGTCACTATATTTACGTTTACCTCGATACTACGCTTCAAAATTTTGTAACCAAAAACGTTTTTAGATTACGTGTTCAAGATGTAACCTATAAATAATTTATTTTTGTATTTAGTTTTGTATAAATTAACTTATTTTGAAATATCACAGTATTTACCTCAACATCTTTTTAATAAATGACTTTGACTCACCCGCGATTTGCTTTGACGAATAAAATCTTTATTTTATGTTAGAGTGCAGTCATTGTTTAAGTAAATTTCCGTACGTTAAATATTCGTAATTTTTAGTAAGTTTTTAAATATGTGTCTTACGACGATTTCTACTTATTTATTTAAGATTTCAATATTTACTTATTATTTCTTTCTTGTTGGAAGGGTAAAAATGTTTAATTTAGATATTTTCTAATTTTTCTTGCATATTTACTTATTAACTTAACATATCTTTTAATAATTTTTACTTGCTGGGTAATGGACAAAACCTTGTGCATTGACTTTTTCAAGTTTTTTTTTTAATTTAAATTTGAGTTTTCAAGGTGAATTATCTACATTTGAAAACAAAAAATATTTGTTTTGCGGCTAAAAAATTTGCTACTAAATTAGCGCCAAACTTTATCTTATATAAAATGACACGGGTTGTTATGCCACTTGTCCATAAACTTGAAGTTCTCGATTCTATACGGCAAGGAAAGTAGCATATAAAAAACCTTAAACCTTTTACCAGTAATGCTCCTTCACAATAATTAATACTTTCTATCTAACTTTTAAATATATCTTGAATTATAAAATATGTATATTTCATAATGTCTGTTGTCGTTTCTCTTTGGTTATTTTTTTTCCTTAGCTCACATTGGAAACCTATTTTACCTTTGATTTTTAACTAGGTAATACATTTTAGTTTTTCTAAGTTCTTTTTTATTTTTCTGATAATTTGCTCAAATTTTGTTATCACTTAGATTTTTCATTTGTACAATATACCTTTAATTTTTTATTTTTTGGCTTCTTAGATATTCAAAGTATCTTCACTCATTTCACCAATTCCCTACACCTCCCCCCTTGCACCATTTATGATTTATATATGTTTAAAATGAATAACACAATAGATTTATAGGAATTATCGGAGCTGATGTTGAGCTGATACTTTTCAAATAGGGTAAATATGGTAATCGACATCCATCTATATGTTGAAAAAAGTCAATATTCGCTGTTGCAAACATAGAAAATTCTATTTCTTGAGTTTTCATTCTCGAGTTTTTACTCATTATCTTATTCGGTTTTCATCCCCTGCTTTTTTTTTGTTTATTACGTACGAATTTCATTTCATTTTTTGTCTAACATAAAGGGGATATGCTGTCGCTTTTTCTATGCTGCTTTTGGTTTTGGTGGTATGAATTTGTGGTATACATGTTTCACTTATCTATTTTTGATGTCTTTGGTGGGTGAATATGTCTACTTTTAAGAATAGTAAGGCGTGTATTTTGTTTTTGTCTTTTTTGCTAGGTAGTGGTATTTTAGATTTCCTGTCTTTTTATTTGGGGACATTTCTCTCATTCTCTCTTTGCTTATTCGAAAAACTTACTCTTTCACATCTCGCTATCTCCTTTTCCGCCTTATTTTTGCCCAACAGGATTTGTCTTAAGTTACAAAGGCTACTGTTTGTCACTAAGGATGGAGCTCCCCCACACCGGGTTGCTAACTTCGTTTTGACGAGTTTAGTAGCACTTTCCTATTCACATTGGGTCCACCCTCTTAAATTAGATCAATATATCAATGTCTTTATCTTAGAATTTTATCTTATCTTGGGGATATCTTTGAAAATTACATTGGGATTTTACCTTCGTCTTTGGGTTACCTTTGGAAATTACCTTGGCATTTGCTCTTTATCTTGGGATTATCTTTAAAAAGTATCTTGGAATTTTACCCTTACATTTGGTTTGTTTTTGAATTATCTTCGGTTTTTACCTCTATCTTGAGGTTGCTTTAGGAAATTGTGTTTTTGTTCGCATAATTGGGCAAAATGTTTTTGGAAACAACTTCAGCTGAGAATTGAACCAGCTGTAACGTGCATTTTTATAGTTTGAACATTTTACGCTCTACTCAATTCTTAAAATACATCGTTTTTGGATCGCTGTTTGTATAAAGTAAATACTTTCGAATAGTTTTCAGATTGGTATGCAATTTAACTCGCGGGTATTAATTTTAAAAGTAGATTAATTAAAGATAGATAATTTGAAGGTTGATTTTCATTAACAAATAAATTGCAACGAAGTTTTAAATTGGATTATTCGTAAATTGCATTCCGGCTTATCGAAAATGATAAACAACTGTAATTAGTTATTAGATATGATGGGCCATTCACGTTTTGTATGTGCCTTATGGGATTAACGAAGTCGAGATAGTCGTCGACCAGAGCTCATGGTAACGAGTTTAAATAAACAGATTAGGAGTTGTAGTTTGTTCTTCGTTCCTATAAATTAATTACGTTAAAAATACTGCTTCTTCTTTGCGTTGACAATAGTGAGAATTACTGCGGTAACAATTTTCAAATTGTTCATGAACAAGCACGATTTTAGTTGTTTTACTTGTGAAATAAACGTTGTATTTTAACTGTATAAAGTGTAGTTCTGATTACTTTTGAAGGAAGTATGCTTTTAGATGTAACGTGTTTAATTGACGGACGTGTTTTAGTGATGCGCGTTACTCTACTAATTGTTTTTTGTTGCTTTTCTGTTGTAAATAAATGTAGTAAAACTTGTTGTACTCGACCTGCACGTGCGTTTTACGGAACTTTGATTTAGTGATACGCGTTGCTTTACTAACTGTGTTTTTTTAGTTGATTTGTCTTTTTATATTTGAACAGTGTGTGCGATCTAGTTTTTGTGGTCCTTTTGTTATCAGAGTAGTGCATACTGTGGATTATCCAAATACAGTTCTAAGCTTGAGAGCTTCAAAAACAAATGATGATACAGTTGTAGCAGGTTTAGTAGAAAAAGGTTGCTTCTTATAAACAGGTATCTCATTCACTTGTAAAGACAGTTGAATCTGTAGTTTCTGAATTTTATAACCCCAACGAATCTAAAATAGATCGTTGTTTGCGCAAATTTTCGTTATTCAAAAGCATTAGATTTTTCTTTGTTACCATAGGTAGCAAATAAAACACCTCGCGTTACTGCTAGTTTAATGCATTACATCGTGCCTTGAAAGCGTGATCCTAAATTGTTATTACCATTTTTTTTTACGATTTGTGTTACAAAAGATTTCAAAATTATTGTCTCAGGAAATAGAGTTAACAAGAATTTATCAATGCTACATAGTTCCACCAGCATGATAATGTCTGCTGCTAACGCCAGTGAAATACATAGGTGTGATTAGTGTAAAGTGTAAGAAATTCCATCAACACCCTCACAGTCCAGGCTGAAGTGCTTCGTTAGTGTAGGACATCGTGAATCCCCCCACTCCAATTACAAGAAAGCGTTTCTGAAGGACTTTCTGTTAGTTGAACTATTTCCTACTTAGTATTACTTTAAATATCTACCCGTTGTTTTGCCATATCTTCGTCGTTCTGAGACCTTTTACAATAAAACTGCATGCTTTAAAAAAAAAAAGGAAGGAAAAAAAACAATACTACTAGAATTACTCATATCAATTGTGTCTTATCTTTTATTAACATGTTGTCTGATTGATGTTTAATTGGTGTGTGAGGAACCGTTTCTGCTACTCCCCAATATTACCTCACTTTGTAATAAAAATTTTTATAATGCTTTTATCGTGATTATATTATATAGTTTATCCAAACAGTTTTTTCTTACATTCTACAAAGTACTGAATAATTTAGACTTATCATTGCTGCTATGCTTATTCTTTTTTTTCAGGTTTGCTTAACTATTTTTCTTGCAGGTATTATCACTAACTCCTTACAGCCGCGTACATGGTATGTTGGTATGCGTTCTACAACCCCCCCTTCTACTCTCCGATTGAGCCCGGTCATTTTTTCTTTGATTTTCTTTTTGTTACGCACGGCTACGAAAAACGTAACACAGCATTACCTATTGAGTTATGCGGGTCCTTTTGGTAGCATTCGTTGTTTCTATCCTTATGATCTAATTTGATTTTCAATTACGTAAAATACTATCTGGAATTGAGTGCAACCTACATACATACCAATAATTAGCTCTTCCCATGAATATAATACGAGATAACTGTATATACGTCAATAATTAATATAAAAAATGTTTCTAGACCTCAAAGCTAGTTCTTTTATTATTTTTTAATTATTAGACATCATTATTTAAACTATACATTTCTTTCGCACAACCTGGTTGTACATCTTTAAGGTATTAGGGATAACATTTATAAGACATAAAACATAAAATTTTAATTTACAGAAAAAAATATGAAATTGTAAATAAACCTCATAAATTCAAATGATAACAGCTAAACAAACTTAAAACAAAACTTTCTTCGCGTATCACATAATGAAGACATAACCATTATTTGGGGTGATTTACTATGCGGATTTTCTTTTGTCTCTTCTAAAGTCGTCTTCTCTGACCGTGTTCATTCGTGGAAGATGTTCTGCGTGGTGCCTGTATTTTATGTCGTGTGACTTTTCTGGTCAGTAGTATGAATGTTTGTACGTTGGTGTTACAGCCGTAAGATTTCGTTGAGGTAGTGATTGAATTCTATATGGTGATGAATGGATAAGGAAACTGATACTAGGAAATAGGGTGTATGGGTCCCAATTTAAGCTAGCTTTAAGGTTTATCTGTAGAGGTGTGAAAATAAAGATATTCTGAAGCTTCGAGAATTATAAGGATTGTAGGGTACATGGAGAATATTATGAGGTTAAATGAGTGTGTGTACTTCGATTAAAAAAAAGCCGTGTCCGATTAAGAAATTGGATGGTGGTACGACCTGCCGTTGTGATATGTGGTCGGATATCCCTGATGTTGTATGTCTACAGGTGGTGGAAAAGGACCAAAGGGTTGCTAGTTGTGAATCAAGGTTGTGAATCAAAACTAGTTGAATAAAGTGAGATAAGGAAGATACGAGAGATAGACTTTCTAAAATCTAACTGCAATTTTAAATGAAGACCGCCATCAACGAAATTTGAACCAGCATACTTTGTATTATCACCACACGCGCTGTACCAATTGAAGGATGCAGGACTTATTGACATCATTCCTTGTTTCGCATTCGATGCTGACGCTTTTAGTTTGATTTTCAATTACGGATAATACATTCGAAGTATAGACTATATACATTAACTCTGCTCTTATATGCTGCATTTGTGATAAATGAAATCCTTACAATTATTAATATAAAGAAGTTTCTATAGTTCAGGGACAATTACGTAGGGTGGGATGAAAAAGAAACGGAAAATAGATGAAATTGCAAATTATACACCTACATTTGCGTACCAATAACCTGGCTCTTGTGTAGACCATTGGGAATAAATGTGTATTTTACAATGATTAATAGAAGAATGGTTTTTACATCTCAATAGTTGTTCAATAAACCAAAACAAGGAAGTGACAGGAAATAAGTAAAAGAGCAACCCAACTTTGCCGATCAATCTAGAACTGAAAGAGCTAAAGTCACTACACCATGGATTGATTGACAGCAGCAAGGGTCATATATAATGCAAAGGCTAGAAAGATTTAGCGATTTTTGGTATAAATGGAAGATTTAAAATTCGATATAAAAACTGTACGACTCGGCAGTTAAGCCAGTCTCAGCATTAATCTACAAGTGATATCAGATAGAACAGTTAGAGCAGTTAGTGCTTGTGTAGATAAATTACGCTGTTAAATTTAGAATGAATATAGTGTAATTGTCGTGCGAAGAACAAATTTAATGTTACTAAACGTTGTAGTAACTATCGTCAGTAATCTCTGTAGCAGCATCTCATTACGTCGATGATTCTCTGCAAATAATTGTGAGTCACTAAACTTGCATTAGACAGAATAAAGAACTGTAAATTGATGTTGGTTTTAATATTTAAGGTATGGTGTTTTACAAATTTCTGCTTGTAATATCACGTCATGGCGTCAGTTTTATGGGATGTGTGCGCGATAAGTTTCATTGATTATCTTCAAAAAGGAAAAAAAATTCACAACTAATATTATGAGATCTTATTGCAGAGCTTGAGTGATGATATCAAGAAAAACACGACCAAATTTAACAAAAAAGAAAGTTTTGTTTCATCCAGATAATACACCAGTTCACACAACTGTTATTGCTATGACCAAAATCAATGACCTAACGCTTTAATGCCCAATTTCTTTTTTTTTGTAAATAAAACCCTATTAGAGTAATTTGAGGTTTCGAAAACTAAATATGTATATAATTTTGCGATCAATGGCGAAATTTTTTCTTTGTTGATGGAGTTCAAGTCAAGGTTGGACGGTAACTCTGTAGAATTTATGGAACAATTTCCTGAAAATTTCATACAAC
Source organism: Platerodrilus igneus (assembly GCA_036346225.1). Lineage (NCBI taxonomy): Eukaryota > Metazoa > Arthropoda > Insecta > Coleoptera > Lycidae > Platerodrilus > Platerodrilus igneus. The sequence goes on along the minus strand of JARFIW010000796.1, from coordinate 50,824 downwards.
TACAGGAAAGTTTTTCAGACAAATTATAAGAAAATCCGCAGAAACGGAATCAAAATTCTGCGAGCTTGGCAAAGAACTTACAAGAAAGTAACACAAGTTTTGCAAAAAATTAAATCAAAATGTGAAAACCGTTGAGCAATTGAAGAATGAATTTGTAAAAGAAAATTCTAAATCCGCGGAAAAACACGAAGCGAAACTTTCTGAGTCTTCAAACACTCGAAACCAAATTATCATTTTCGGTTTGTAACCGAAATACTGCACCTACTGAAAACAATTTTCAAGATATATATATATATATATATATATATATATATATATTGCTGTAATTGCAGGGTTAATTTAGGGGTAGGTTAAGTCCTAGGGGTCGTAGAATAAACAAAAGAAACTCCCAAGTAACAAAAGCACATAATTACAGATATTAGAAGAGTAAATAGGTCATTATAAATATTATTAGTTGAGAGCACACTGTATATAGCAGTACAAGTGATTAAACACATATCCAAGAGTAGCTACGAGCAAAGATAAGAATTTAAAAATGTAACGAAACGCATCGAAATTGAATCAATGAAAAACCTGCATGAATTGGCTAGATAAATATTCAAAAAGAGCGTTAATATATCATCTTAAACGCAGGCAGAAATTATGCATTATTTGAAAAGCGTACGTGATATAAAAGTATCACATTTGTTCAAAAATCCAATTTAACTAGGAAATAAACAGATTCCTGGGATTTCTGAATTAAATGTGAGGTATAATAATAAACTACGTGACAAATTGAGCATCGCTTCATGCAATTGAACTACACAATTGGTAAAGTTTCCCAAAATAACAAGAGATAAGACACTTGGTGTCGCCCAGCACGTGGAGTCAACGAATCGCAAACAAAAGGGGCCGGTTCTATAAATATGATGACAATTGAACAATGAGTTAGTATACTTTTGAAACTGGGCAGTCACTATACTTGAAAGTGCTAAATATTTACGTGAACAGTTAATTAAATTAAAGTGCAAAATTATTTTAAAAGAGTGTATAATTGTGGAAGCGAGCCGTACTTCTAAAGACGGCCCTTAATTACAATCTAAATAACGATCCTAATAAAGATCTTGTTACGACGCCTGTTAAAACTTTTAATAACGATCTTAATTACGATCTTAAATACAATTTTGGATACGAGTCAGGAAGACTCTGGAGAATGCTGCCTGTTAAAGCAATTTGGTAATCTCTGAAAATGGTAAATATTCTATTACGGAAATAAAAAACCTTTCATTGTAATAAACTCTCCAATAACGATTTGGATACTAATTTGGTTGGATGTCGACTTCAAATTCGACTCAGAACATTCAGACTAGACACGAAAATTCTTGGGGATGCAGAGCACCTACTGAACCACTTCAGGTTAGATATTTTGATATGATTTATTTCTATAAACTGTTTTTATCTCAATAATAATTCAAAATGTAAGAGCCGACAAACTGGGGTTTCTCGGATAAATTTATGAAAAGTAATAGACATCTTGAAACGTTTCAAAAGGTCTCTAAATGTAATAAAAAGCTCGTTTTGCTGGCTTCATTTTCTAAAAATCTGACAGATGTAAATAATTTAAAAAGAAAGAAGATACTTAAAAAGGTTGTAAATATTTCATCATTATACTGTGTATTGTAGAATTGCTTTATTTAATTGAATCAGCTAGTCAAGGCAAAGAGATTTATAAATTAACATTTTTACAAGTGCTTGAGTAATAAAAGAGTAAATCACAGCATAAATATATCGGCCCAACCGAGGGGCGAGAATAACAAAAGTTTTATTTTTCCTACAGAAAGATAACACGACATAAATAGTTCGACCCAATCGTGGGGCTAAATATTAACATAATAACAAGGGGCTAACAGGGGTTAACACAGCATAAATATGTACGGCCCAAACCGTGGGGCGAGTATAACACAGCATAAATACGGGCTGCTCAAGCGTAGGGGTTGCGAGTAACACGGCAATATATATATATATATATATATATATATATATATACGACAATATATATATATATATATACGACAATATATATATATATATATATAACAAAATGCGATATGAGATTGTCTAAAAAGCCAATGCAATTTAATTTAGTTAGCAGAATACAGTGGAAGCTGCGATCAAAAACCTTTGAAAATTCTGTATAAGCCAATTCCACTTGAGTCAGGCAATCAAGAGATTTTACAATAAAATGTGTGATATAAAATAAATTGGTAGTCGTAGATCTACCTTTTATAAAACCATGTTGATAAATATTTAATCTATTTTTATTTGTTCTGATATGAAAGTAGGAAGAATAATTTTCAGGACTTTGTAGAAGTTGCATGTAGTGGCTATAGGCCGATAGTTGCTTATGACACTTTTATCTCCGCTTTTGTAAACTGGAGTAATTCTAGATAGATTCCATATTGCTGGAAAAGTCTTCTCTTGCATTATTAGATGAAAAAGAAGTCAATGGTTTTAATAAGATGTCTTTGCAGTCTTGTAGGAAGAAAGCAGGAATGCTATCTGAATCCATCGTCATATTTGGTTTTATATTTTTAATAGTTTAAAGTATATCATATTCCAAAATACGTGTCACATTAAAAGAGACGCTATTTTGCATGACACAACCGATTCGATTCTGAACTCCATGAGTCTGTACAGCTAATTGTATAAAGTATAAAAATAAAGATTTTTTTGTAAAACTACATCTCGATATCTTTCATGGTCCGTAAGTTGTTGCAAAAAATGTCTGCCATAAGAAAAAATATGTAGACTGTGAAGAGCTTTAATTCCAATGGCATATGCCGTAATTCTAAAAAGTGCAGTTATTGGACACTGGTATTCATTATCTGGCAGAACTCAATATCTATTTAACATACACACAAAACAAAATAACAACAAAAACGAGCAATTAACAACCCAACATTATTATAGCGCATGTTCAAAGTGCTTTTCACCATTAAAAATACATTTTCTTAACCTCCAACGGGTGCTTAACACAGCAGCTTCAATTTCAGCTCTAGCAGTACTGCCTTATCGCGTTTTAAATTCGAGCAATCATGTCCTTGGGATTGGTAGGTCGTGCTTGAAAAATCATGTTTTTTAGCTTTTCCCATAAATAGAAATCCATTATAGTAAGATCTGGGGATCTAGCCGGCCAGGGAAATAAACTTTCTCTTCTCATCCAATGAATTGGGAAAGTTTGTTCTAAATAATTTCTAACTCACAATGGATAGTGTGCCGGTCAGCCGCCGTGTTGAAACCACATTGTTTTTTAGTTTCTAGTGAAACATCCTTCAAAAGCTCCGGTTGGTTGTTGACCTATAATTCTGCCTTCTACAATACCGCAACAAACATTTACACTCCACCTGTGTTGGTGATCAACGTGTAAGCATCCAGTGAGGATTATTTTTAGACCAATGCATATTTACTCCCTCATTACTACTATATGTAACTTCATCTGTTCATAATAGGCGAGACAAGAATAAGGTGTATTCGGCGCACATATCACTCAGCCAGTGACTATGGTTCAATCTTCTATCAGTATCGAATCTAGAAGGGCCTGGTGCAAAACCACATGATGTGGATGCTATTTGTGGTTTATTATAATACGATAAACCGATGCCGTAGGTATCCTTGAGTTTGCAGAAATTTGCCTGGTACTTACATACGGATCTGCTTCAACACACGCAAGAAACATTCATAAGATTGTTTTCATTTCTAACTACAGTTTCTGGTAGGCACCGGAATTAGATACTCATAACCTGTTTTTTTAAACGTTTCGCTAATCTTGTAAATACCCTTTTGGTGAAAGGTTTTCTCTCAGGATATGTGTTACGTTTTTTTTTTCGTGGGCGCCACGTTGGGCGCCAAAAATTTATTACGTTACGTAGCCGTGCGTAACACAAAGGTATCAAGAAATGACCGGGCTCAATCGGAGATTAGGGGGGGTTGTAGAAAGCAGACCAATATATAACGTACGGGGCTGTAAGGAATTAGTAATAATACCTGCAATAAAGAAAAGTTAGAATAGCAAACCTGCAATAAAAAAAATTAGTCCTGCCAACCTGAAATAAAGAAAAAGCATAGTAGCAATGAAAAGTCTCAGTTTTTCAGTACTTTGTAGAATGTAAATAAAACGGTTTAGATAAACTATATAATATAATCACGATAAAAGCATTACAAAAATTTTTATTACAAAGTGAGGTAATATTGGGGAGTAGCAGAAACGTTTCCTCACACACCAACTAAACATAAATCAGACAAAATGTTAACAAAAGATAAATAGGTAAGACACAATAGATATGAGTAATTCAGTAGTATTAATCTTTCTTTCTTTCTATCTTTTTTTTTCTTATGTTTTAAAATATCATGCAAGTCTTTTGTAAAAGGTATCAAAACGACAAAGATATAGTAAAGCAACGGGTAGATATTTACAGTAATAACAAGTAGAAAATAGTTCAACTTACAGAAGTCTTTCAGCAACGCTTCCTGGCAACGGAAGTGTGAGATTCACGATGTCCTACGCTAACGAAGCACTTCACCCTTGACTGTGAGGGTGTTGATGGAATTTCTTACACTTTACACTAATCACACCTATGTATTTCACTGCCGTTAGCAGCAGACATTATCATGCTGATGGAACTATGTAGCATTGATAAATTCTTGTTAACTCTATTTCCTGAGACAATAATGTCGAAATTTTTGTAACACAATTCGTAAAAAAAAATAGTAATAAAAATTTAGAATCACGCTTTCAAGGCACGATGTAATGCATTAAACTAACAGTAACGCGAGGTGTTTTATTTGCTACCTATGGTAACAAAGAAAAATCTAATGCTTTCGAATAACGAAAATTCGCGCAAGCAATGATCTATTTTAGATTCTTTGGTGTTAGAAAAATGCAGAAACTACAGTATCCACTGTATTTAAATAATCCAAAGTATGCACTAAACTGATAAAACAAAGGGACACTAGACGAGATCGCACACACAGTTTAAGTATAAAAAGACAGATCAACCAAAAAAACACAATTAGTAAAGCACGTGTAAAGCACTAAGTAAGTCCGTCACATGTTCCGTAAAACGTTTATTTCACAAGAAAAACAACTAAAAACACCATTAGTAAGGCACGCGTAATCAATAAAACCGTCCGTCAATGACTTTAAAACACACGTGCGTCGAGTTTAACAAGCTTTACCGCTTTTATTTCCCACAGAAAATCAACTAAAAACATGCCGTGAGATCGCACGCACAGTTTAAGTATAAAAAGACAAATCAACTCAGAAACACAATCAGTAAAACAACGCGTATCACTAAGTCAATGTTCCGCACTTGTTCAGGAACAATACAAAAATTCAGACCGCATTAATTCTCACTATTCTCAAAGCAAAAAGGCCACAGTATTTTTAACGTAATTAGTCTATAGGAACCAAGAACGAACTCGACTCCTAATCTGTTTATTCAACTCGTTCCATTACAACTTCTTATCGCCTCTTATCTACCTTGTATATCCACATAAGGAACAACGTTTATATTTACGGCAAGACAAGGACGATGCAATCTATAATTAATACGATGCACTCGCCTAAAGAGTTAATAAATATCAAATATAAAAAAGTAATTTGTAGAAATGTATTTATGAATTGAGGATAGCGTAAAATGTTAAATTTACAAAAATGCCCGTTACATATGCCATTGCATATTCACGTTTAGCAACAGCCGCATTTTCAAAACATTGAAAGTAAATTCTGAGCATGTCATAAGCTTCAGCATTGTGGAAAGACCTTTATGAAGTTGAAAATTAACAAATAAACTTACACATACAGAGCAAACGATTTAACTATTAACAATTGCTAATATGACAATTATTGACAAATAAATGAAAGTTTTTATCTTAATCGCCTACTTGGGGCATTTTTAAGAAATCTAATAACAACAAACTATGTGTGGTGATAAATATTGTGAATAAATGTATTGTAAAAAATGAAAGACACTTTTTAACAGGTGCTATAATAATGTTAGTGACTAAATAATTTAAAATGATATTTGATCCGAAAATTCAACAAAATTGAAATAAGTACATATCTCTTCTTGTGGCAGACATTTTTGCAACAACTTACAAACCATTAAAAATATCGATATGAGGTTTTCATTACAATCTTTATTTTTTTATGTTTCATACAATTACATTTAGATTAACATGCCTTTCTATTTGATGTTTTTAATTAAAAGGATATCCCTATAGTAGGGGATAAAGAATACTACTATAGTAAGCCTGCTTATCGTAAAAGGCGATTAAAAGGCGCAGCTAGAGGCAGCAGCCTTGCTGGCTAAAAAATATTGGAGGGGGGTCGGTTGGTTTCGGGCGATCTTCAACAATTTACAAGCTTGTTGGGGGTTGGCCGTGATGGATACGGTTTTTTTCTAAAATCTTTAAAAACTGCGTTGTGGAAAGATATGGGAACCTACCACAATATTTCCCAGGTGTGCGTGGCCTAAAACACGAAATATATATGATGGAGAGCTCACAAGTAAAATTCTTGTCCGGAAGTAAAATACTTCCTCATTCAGATTTCCGGGAGGGGGTACTTGGGGCTCGTCATCGTAAGAATATAAAACAACAGTTCGATTTAGTGATAGGGACTTGGAATGTAAGGTCATTACTTAGAGTAGATAAGTTAACGAATTTATTAGTCGAAATGAGAAAGGGAAAGCTGGACATTTTAGGTATTAGTGAGGTGAGATGGCCAGATAGTAATGACTTTTGGAAAGATAATTATAGAATAATTACAATTTCTTCAACGAATGGACAGGCAGGGATAGGAATAGTGTTAGGTAAAAGATTAGGGCATAAAGTTAAAGAGTTCTTACAATTTAGTGATAGAATAATTATGGTTAGATTGAGTACAAAACCCTCAGACACTGTTTTGGTGCAGGTTTACATGCCAACAACTCAGTACGAGAATGAGGAAGTAGAAAAGGTATACGAGGATATAAATAGTATAGTGAGAAAAATAAAAGAAGATGAGAATTTAATAGTTATGGGCGATTTTAATGCGTCAGTGGGAGAAGGTAGTGAGGGAAAAATGGTAGGAAAATTTGGGTATGGCAGACGAAATGATAGAGGAGAAAGATTAGTTGAGTTTTGCCAGGAACATACATTAGTAACTGTAAGCACCCTATTCGAACAACATGTTGCGAGAAGATATACCTGGAAAGCGCCAGGTGATAGGGCTAGATACCAAATATATTATATTTTAGTTAAACAAAGATTTAGAAACCAAGTTAAAAACTGTCGTAGTTATCCAGGGGCTGACATAGATAGCGATCATAACTTAGTTAAAATGAAGTGTAAACTAAAATTAAAAAAATTGAGAAAGGTTAAAAGATAGGGATGGGATCTAGGTAAGCTTAATGATAGTACTGTAAAAGAGGAATATAAACAAGTATTAGATAATAAGAGAAAATAAATAGTTGTAGGAGGGAACGTAGAAAATAGATGGAAAGAAACGAAAAGGGCTGTACATGATACAGCAACACAGACTATAGGTAAGAAAAAAGTAGAAGCGAGAAAACCCTGGGTAACAAAGGAGATATTAGATTTAATAGAGAATAGAAGAAAGCTTAAACCTTTCAGAGAAGTGGATAGTGAAAGTAAGCAAAAATATAATACAGTTAGAAATACAGTTAGAAAAGCTAGAAATAAATGGATGGAGGAGAATTGTAAGGGAATACAAGATGATTTGGGAGTAGGTAAGACAGACAGGGCTTACAGGGCAGTTAAAAAGTTTTTTGGGGAAGATAGGAAAAAATATAATGGTATTAGAGACGAGAATAATGAGCTTCTAATAAATAAAGTTTAGATAGCAGACAGATGGAAAAGATATTTAGAAGATTTATATAATGGAGACGATATGGATGAGTTAGAGAACGACCAAGAAGAGGATGTAGAAATAGGGTTCTCAATATTAAGAGAGGAATTTGATAGAGCTGTTCGGAATCTTAAACTAAATAAAGCGCCAGGGATAGACGATATTCCCGCAGAATTAATAAAATATGCTAGTCAGAAAACTTTAGATAGATTATATGAACTAGTAAAAGTAATATATGACACAGGTGAGGTTCCTATAGATTTCGAAAAAAATATTATTATCCCAATCCCAAAAAGTCAGGAGCTGATAGGTGTGAGAATTTTAGAACGGTTAGTTTAACTTCTCATGCTTCCAAAATACTAACAATAATAATTAAAAATAGAGTAGAAGCTTTGACTGAGAATTATTTAGGCGAAGACCAATATGGTTTTCGTAAAGACAGAGGGACTAGAGAACCGATACTAATGATTAGAGTAATTATCGAAAAAAGGTTGCAAAAAATAAAAATACTCATTTTGCGTTTGTAGATTTAGAAAAAGCATTTGATAAGGTTAATTGGATTGTTATGTTCAGAGTTTTGCAAAAAAATAGGAATCTCTCATAGGGATAGAAAAATTATTTACAGTCTATATAAAAACCAAAGCGTAGTAATTAGATTTGATGAAATAGAAAAGGAAGCTTAGATTAGAAATGGTGTTAGACAGGGTTGTATACTGTCTCCCTTGATTTTTAATGTTTATATTGAGGAAGCTTTAAACTTAGCTAGAGAGAGAAAAGAAATAGGTGTTAGTGTACAGGGACAGAAAATAGACATGTTACGTTTTGCAGATGATATAGCCATTATAGCAGAATCTAGAAAAGAGCTGGAGAGTTTTTAAATATTTTAGAGGAGATACTACAGAGTAACTATAGTATGAGGATTAACTCAGTAAAGACAAAGATAATGACAAGTGAGTTACAGCCTAGTTCTAAACCAAAATTAAAAATAGGTAATACCGAGTTAGAGGAGGTAGATGAATTTTACTATTTAGGTAGTATAATTACAAAGGATGGACGTAGCAGAAGGGATATAGTAGCTAGATTAGCTCAAGCTAGAAAAATGTTTTTAAGAAAGAAAAACTTACTAATAGCTAATAGTATTAGTTTAAATAATAGAAAAAGTTTCTTAAAGTCGTACGTATGGAGCGAACTACTATACGGTAGTGAGACTTGGACAATTAAAGAAGTAGATAAAAAAAAGATAGAAGCTTTTGAAACTTGGTGTTATAGGAGAATGTTCAAGATTAGTTGGACAGATAGAGTAACAAACGAGGAAGTTTATAGAAGGATAGGTGAGGAACCCTGTATGTGGAAACAATTAAAGGTCAGGAGAGATAGAATGATAGGGCACCAGTTAAGACATGAGGGACTATTTAGTAAAGTCTTAGATTATAGACTACCAAATAAAAATAGAGTAGGGAGGCCTAGACAAAGCTATCTTAGTCAAACTATTAGAGATTTAGGTTGTGAAGGGTATGTAAACCTTTTTAGACTAGCTCAGAATAAAAAAGAATTTAGAGCTGCGTCAAACCGACTTTAAGTAAGTTCGAAAACAAAACAAAAAGAATAAGTAAACAAAAATCAGTTAACTAAATGTCACCATAACATAACTCACAAGCAGGTAGCGGTCTGGCATGTTGGTAGCGTTTCGTTGCTTAAGCCTTACCATAACATATAATTTAATAAAGATCACCATGACATAACTCACAATTAGGTAGCGGTCTGGCATATTGGCAGCGATTCGTTGCTTAAGCCTTACCATAACATATAATTTAACACTTTTCCTTTTGAAGCGGATAACCAGGTTATATTTCATTTCCTTATAAATGGTAATCATGTAACCATGTTAGAGTTCTTTAACAACCATCAGGTTGCTAATATCTATGTAGAGCCAGGTGGATAGGAAAAAGATAGAAGGATATAGGAAGACCTAGACCAAGCTATATTAGTAAAATAATTAGAAATTTAGGTTGTGAAGGGTATGTAGAGCTTTTTAGATTAGCACAGAATAGAAAAGAAGTTAGAGCTACGTCAAACCGACCTTAAGTAAGGTCGAAAACAAAATGATCATGAAAGGACAAAAACTCATATGTCCGACAAAAGCATCCTTTAGCAAATTTTAAAAACACGAGGAAAGTCAATTAAATAGTTTTTCTTGGTCGTTAAAAAATTCTCTTTTAAATGATTCTAAGAACATTAAATTCCAACATGGTTGTGCCAGATAACCCTATTTACATGTAGATCAATTCACCATATCCTTGTGCGGTCTACAACAAAATGTTGCTACGTACCTAGACGTAGTCGGAAGAAAAGTAAATACCAGGCTAACTACCAGACGCGAAGAGCGGGGATTCACCTACATACCAGAAAAGCAAAGAAAAATACGTCGCCCACGATTATCTATTAACAATAAAAATAAATTAAAATTTCTTGATTCACATGGACAAAGAAAAGTATTAACTTTAAGTTATATTGTAAAGGACAAATTTTATAATGGATCCACGAAGTGCACATTTCGTAGCTAATATGTAATAAATTTCATTGAAAAAAGAGTAATGCTTAGATTTTCTCAATAGCAAGTGTGTTAAATTAAAGTATTAAAAGTAGATTTTCTCAATTACACGTGTGTTAAATTAAAGTATTAAATATAGACCAAGTTGTAGTAAGAAATAAAAATATATAACCAGAAGCACTAGAGACGTTAGCTTTTAAACATGTATGGTGAACTGGTTTCACAACATCAACCGCTGATAAATAATAATCCTCGATGTGCATAAAAGAAAACGAGTCGCATACCTCTATGCTTCAGAATGCTTATTTTGCAAGCCATAAGGGGTGATTCAACACAGCAACGCGACGGTAGTCAGGATCCATTCGCCCTGCCACAGTAACTGCAGCAGCGGTCTACAGACAAAAGCAGTTGGTCTACGTCAACGAACAGTTGGGCCTACATAAGAAAAGAACCAATTTGGATTCCAGGTAGAAGCTAAAAAGAGAATCTGATTAGAATGGGTAAACGCGGGATCAATTATTTTGGCAAGTCGTTAGGTGGGAAACACAAAGGAAGCAATTATACGTTATTGGAATGTTTAACAAATTAACGGATACCTAAAACAAAATATTGATTATTTAACTTATCGAATAAATTTTTGTTTTCGAATGAATAGATTTGAAAGAAGTGTTATGATTGCGCGTACTATTGTAATGAGGTATAAATAGAGGATGAGGTTTTGAATAGAAACAGAAGCTAGGTGAATGAAGAACGAATTACCACAAAGAAGGACGTATTTGAATCTATCGTCGAAAATAAACGTAACAAGGTTAAGATCAAAGTTGTACAGAATTAAGCAATCTGTTCATTCACGTTTTGAGCGTAATACCTTGTGCTGGAATTTTGGGAGAAATATTGATTTTTCTCGTTGAGCTTAGCGATTGCGCTCTCTTGCGGTCAAAATTGAATTATTTTTAGTAATAATTACTCATAGCCACTTTATTTAATAAATTTTTTCCGCAAAGTTCTTGTCCTTATACTTTATGATATCCGGCCGTGCGATACACTTAGTGAAACACCCGGTGTACAAACAATGTAGTGTAACCATGTATACTTTTGACAATATTAAAACAGTTTTTGTAAATGACGTCTTTATAGGTCAGTGTCTGCTTTTGATGTAAATTCCTGCGTCAGCTACTGGCTTTATACTAATAATCGTGAGAGGTGCTGTAACGTATTTTTTTACGTAGTTACACTTTGCTTATTAATATAAAATAATACCGCAATAATATAAAAATATAATTTGTAAATTTCCGTACAATAAAAATAATTCATAAAATTTGTAATAGCATATAGGCTCCTTTGCTCTTGAGATCTAAGTTTCGTTAATAAGCTTTGCCGAGTTGTCATTTTGTGTCACTTTGCTATCGGCGTCTGAAGAGGTAAGCTGCTATTAGCGGCATAGTAAAGTCAAGATGGTAGACAGGCACGTGGCCTGTAACACAGGGCGTCGCCGTGGATCAATGTAGTAAGCGTAAGACTACGGATCCCAAGGTCCCGGGTTCAAATCTCGACACGGCCGACTGCTTGAAAAATGGCAGGTGAGCATTTTTCACAAATATTACGCCCTCGTTCGGACGAGAGGTTAAATGGAGGTCCCGTGTGTGAGTGTTGTCACGCACGTTAAAGATCCCTACCTTGCCTAGAACGGCAAAGGTTCAGCAAAATTCTAAATTTCCAGGCAACAAAAAACTCGCCTCCTGGCCAATGTAGTACCTTCGGGTGGAGCATTGGAAATGTAAATGGACGGTCTGTAACACGGTCCGCAAGAAAACAGAATTGTTTTAACCTTCGTGTCGGAAAGTGGTTCTTGGTAGTTATAGAGTGCAGATTTCATTTTGTGTTACACCTGTAGCTGCTCAATCGATACCTGCTGGCCGAAGTATAATAGGTTCCCTCATCATTGAAACAGTTGGTATAATTAATTAAATAAATTTTACTAATATTTTCCTCTTAGTGCAATATCTAGAAAATATCTTTGAGAAAATCACGGAAGTAGATAATATCATGGAGAAAATATGTTGAATACAGTTAATATCATGCAGTTAATTTCAAGGAAGTAAGCAATGTCATGGAATTATATCACGGATTTTGTTAATATCGTAATTGCCGTATTTAATGCTGAAAAGAAAATTTAGTTTGGGATTTGGAATACTAAATTTTATAGGATATAATTAAGAAGGAATTGGTTTCGTTAAATAATGTTTTGTTCAGAAGAATTCTCATAGTTCCAGCGATAAATTCGTTCGTATTTATGTGTATCCTGTTTGTGCATCGCAAAACGCAGATGTTAATGGAATATCTTACAGCTGAGGTTATAGTTTGATTTCTTTTGGTCGTACTGTACTTCCACACGTGAGTGTTATTTAGCATTTAATCACATTTATAATTATTTAATCGTAATATGAAAAATACAAGGTTGAAGCTTTACCTAGATTCAACTAACTTAAAAATTATTTAGTAAAAGAAAGAATTCCGTAATAAATTTGTAACCTTGCATAATTTTAAAGATGGCTATGCTGTTTGCTTATCATAATTATTTCACAAACAGATAACGTTAACTAAACCGAAAAAGTTGTTAGTAACATATGATGTCAAAGAAATATTCAGCTGTCCAAATTTAAATATCACATGTTATTTTACGCTAATTTAAAAATATATTTAATAATTTTGAGGTCATGTACTTTGATGGTTAAACAACGCGATGAATTCTTTTTATACATATCAAGTAAAACTAAACCTATGTTGAAAAATGCTATTTTATGAGATCTTAAATAATTAAATTAAATTGTGAAGTCAATGTAGTACTACACATGGCTAAGAATTAAAATGTGTAGTATGAATTATTAAGTGAACTAAAACTTTTTAGAAAATTTATTATGAAATATTCTATTTAGAGATTATTATGTCTTTTGAATACAAAACCTTATTGATTTTCTGTTCTATAAAATTTTTAGTAGAAAAAGATTATATTAAAACCAATCAAAGAATTTAGTCAAATAGAATCCATTTTTTTCTATCTCTTTTATGATTAAAAATACAAGTAAAACTTATAGGTCATTCATGAGCAGACATTGTGTCTACTGATAGCAAATACCCTGGGTGTATATTTTTGGAACTTCAATTCTATTATATTATTTTTGGTAAATATTTTTAAGGGCACAAACGGTGTCTATGTTGTGCATTTGTTTGTTCACATGTTAAGTCGAGACATCTGTATGACATCTGGTAATTGAGATTTTGGTAAGTGTTTTAGAAAAGTGAAATTCAGGTTTTATGGCTATATTAGTGGTGTTGATATAAGGTTTCCGCATTCCCCTAATACAAGCTCAGATAATTTTTGTAGGTTGTTGTATTGAAAAATACGGTGGCGCTCATTTTTTATATTTTCGGTCATTTGACAACCCATGACCCAAGCTCATGATCTACCCAGAGCTAACACTCTACTAGCCGTTTATGTCTAAAGAGTTTTTCTTTTCCTCAAGCTGTTTTCCATCCAACTTTACCTTGGGCTTTCATTGTTAATAAGAAATTCTCGACCTTGTGATATCAGGTAAGGGTTTATGATATATAAGGGTGCAATTTGTTATCTGATATTCGCGAAGGAATTTATATTTTATTACAGTGCATTTATTCTGAATAATGTACACAGGAGTTGTTCTTGGCATACAAAGCATATATGCATAACTTGCACTTACTTCCGAAAAGTAGTTTACGTATTTGTCTATCAAATAAGACACTAGACAATATGTCGTAAAATAAAATTGCGGGTTTAAGCTATTTAATTATACGATCAACTGCAGATGAGGAGATTTAATATTCTTCGAAGCAAATCTTAAAGTGTATTTTGCTGTTATCCTGTCTCTCGTTCAGAATCTCTCAATTCAGAATTTTAGCTGAAATACACCTCAAAGCTTTTTATGTGGAAAGGGCCTCCCCAATGACTAAAATAAATTGTACAATGATAAAAAGGTATATTCATTTAAGAGAAGCAATGGGCAACAAACATGTTCTAGAACGCAGATGTTCTGTGTTATGATATATGTCATGATGGAAGGTGTCAGCTTGTTTCGCGGTAATTACGGTTTTAGGATGATATCTTGGGCTTGAAACGTTTATTGCCATTGCGTTTGCGTTATACGGATGTGTAGGAATTGTATATTTGTATACAAGACTATACGTGCTTTAGCATGAATAGCATTGTAACTAAAAAACACATAATTTTTTATTTATAGTTGATAATTAATGCGAACAATTTTTAACAATTCATTAAGATATTGTACCCTTACTTGTTTACACTTCAGTGTCAAAAGGATGATTTCTTCTAGAAGTCTTTATAATTGACTTTTTGACCTAGAAACGTGAAAATCGTCGTATATAGTATAGGAACTAAAGCGGCATCTAAGAGACTCGAATTTTCCATTATCTTTTTGGATGAAAATAAATTTAGACTTCATATCTTTCTACTTAGTAGCATTTTTAATATCAAATAACTTATTACAGTAATATTTTATAAAATTCTGCAGATGGCTTGTTTTTATATTCTAAAATTAGAATTCCATCACGTGCTGTAGATAACTTTTCAAGCCACACTATGACCTGCATCCCTTAAAGGGTGCTTATTCGGAAACTGTGAAAAATGAGTTGTGTTATAAATATAAACTAAAGATCCAACATCATGGCTAGATGGCGTTTTGAATTTTTTCAGTTCGCACACACTTACACAGAATTTGAAAATAATACCGAAAACGAATAGTGTATTCTATTTCCTTAGGAACATTCTATAAAGGAATACTTTTGACTTTTCAACAATAATGTGTATGCAGTTAATTCAAACAGAGTTGGGTAATCAGTCTAAAACCTTATTAGTAATAATAGGGAAATTTTCTTTTCATTCTCCCCTCTACGAAACTGTAGAATTCCGTCTTGATAAGCGAATTGAAAGCGAAAGTAATGCATGTTAGGTGATTGGTTGCTAGATGATTGCTAGCTATAAAAAACTTTTGCACCTAGGACGAGAAAGTAAAAATGAGAACTAGATTTAGAGTGAAATTTAAATGCAAAATTACAGTTGTTGTGTGTTCCAGAAAAGTTTAATGGCATATTAATCATCGTAAGCTACTTACATTTCGGTAACTAACGACAACTCTTTTTGAAAACGATTTATAATTCTACAATGAATACAGAAATGAAGTATACATCAGAAAAATATGATTCGTCTAGTAACAAGTTTAATACAATCTTTTATTAATTTCTAATATTTCTTTCGTCAAATGTGTACCAGCTACTGTTTGAGGTCCTTATCTCAATGGAACACAGCTATGGCGCAGAAATAATATTTATTGGTGATTTCAATATACCTGACTACATTAACAAAAACAACACTGCAAGTCTCACTCTAACATACACTGAGAAAAATGACAGGCTGAATAGTCCGTAAACCAATAGCTTCCTTCCTTAAAGTTTGGTAAAAACAAGATATACTGCCGTAGGTACGGAACAGTCTTCTCAATACTGCTAAATGCACAATGCGGAGATATGCTGGAAAACAGTTAAGTATTCATGACGTCACCAGATAATCCCAGTTTATGACGTCACGAATGAATCCTCAACACTCTGCTTAGCAATTGAGAATACCCTGCCTTTGCGTGTCGACCTTAAGTATAAAATAAAACTATCCTGCTGAATGCTACTGCTTTTGTTATCTTGTGATACGCAGCAAGCGTCAAATAAGAAAATCCCAAAGAAAGTTCAGTACGTCAACTCTAATTAAAAAGATCGTTGTGTGGATCAATCTGCTATTAAGGCTGTTACAGACATACAAATTGAACCGCTTGACTTCATTCATATTAAGTTTTAACTGTCTTTGTTATTGTGCACTATGTAACAAGCTTCAAACAAGGGATCGCCTAACGTAATTTAAGTACGGCTACTCTGATTATGAAAGATCGTTGGACGAACCATTCTGCCATTACGGATGTTACAGAAATGCAAATGGAACCTCCTGCCTGCTTTCATATCAAGTTTTAACTGAAATTCAAGACATTTCATAGGTGAGTGGATGAAAGTAGTCAGGGGGGCTTTAATGAAAAGGGATTCCAAACATAATGGCACCAAAGGCAAATAAATTAAACTGGTTTTACGTATGTAAGATACTACTTCTGCTTTGCAGTCTGTTGATACCGTCTTTGCTAGCACATTATGCATGCAATGCAGGGGAAGCACATGATGTAGGACCATTCCTGTAAGTTGATAGTAAAAGTAGATTTAGTTTGGAAAACACTATAAACCGCCTTATTTATACAGGGTTGAAAAGAAAATATTAAAAAGCATTACTGCCCTAAAAATAGATGTCAAATCCAAGCCCAGTTTGAGCAAAACACCCGCTTAGTAAATATTTTATTATTTTAATTTGTCATCCCGTATATATCAGGCAGAACATATGTGTTCCTAACGCAAATGTATAATCCACACATTCACTATTAAGTTACAGGAACAATTTTTCATTGTGCTATCTCTGCATTGTATGGTTAAATGTGCCAGCAAGAAGGAATCTAAAACAGACATTTTTAAAAAAAAGCAATATCAGAATTTGATAAGGATTAATAACTACTGAACCTTTAAAATCATAAACAAACATCACCATTCATTCTCATAAACGCAGCAGGCCAAAAATTACCTAATTATTACATTAATATATATGAGAATATCCAAGTATCAAATTTGAACTATTTTTAGCCTACTTTGTATACACGAATGCTTGTAAATGGTTTACCAAAATCACAAAAACGAAAATAAAATGGGTCCCAGTAAATGCATTTTATTAAGCACAAAATTTCAACCAACAATTAAAACTACCCTGCATTAATTTATAATATGTATATATACAAATATAGACCTTAATAGTTCTTCATAATTCAGGATGGGATATACAGTTCAACCAGTGTCCAAGGTTCTATATTGCTCCCCAACCACTTGATGTGTTCGTCAAGTGCAGGATTGTCTGAAAACGTAATCATTTGGATTAATTTGCTGTGAACTAAAATTCTAATTTACAATTCTTTAAATTGTGGAGAGGAGTTGAACGATTTGAAAAAATTAACCAATTCATAAATAAACACATTAAAAACAATTTAGAAGGGAAAATCTCATTTGTGTCCCTTCCAAAAAGAAATAAATGGAATGAAAATTAAATTTCTTCGGTACAAAATGTTAGGGATAAATGTTAGTGGCGAAAAAATATAAAACATTCATGTAAATTTCTTATTTTGAAAAGTTTTATTGATAAACATTATCTTGAGTATACAACATGCTTAAGAAATTTGCAAAAAAAAGTATTTAGGTGCGAATTCATTTTTTAGTAATAATTATTATGTGCACACCACGCTGTTCACAAAGTAACAGATGCCTAATACCTCCGAAACGGTAAGAAGGGAAGTTGAAATTTTGGGGATGAGTATATGGAAATAAAAGAGGCTAAGAAATCCTGACGACTAATTTAAATTCGTTAACTTGGTTTCTGGTCTAGTGACACCAATTTTAAGAATTTAAATGAGACACCCGCTATATAATTTTTTTTTACAATGATCCTAGGTCATGGATCAAAACGTAAATAAACATGATTTTAAAAACTATGAGTGGTTTAATTCCCAAAGAAGATTAAGAAAAATGCTAAACAAACTACTACAAACATACAGGGAGTATTTACGTATTTGTGGGTATCCAATTTAAATTTCTAAAGCTAATATCACTTGATTTCAAACCCGGTTAACAAATTTAAATTAAAAAATGTATTCAAATCGTCTCTAATCTCTTAATAGAGTTAGAGTCTAAATTTTTTATGCTTTTGTTCTACAAGTTTATAAGAAGTTTATAAGATAAAATACGTAGAAGATAAGATGAAACCTATTAAATCTTCATGCAATTACGCTGGAACCATAAGCGCTTTGATAAGAGAACGCATAAATAAATAAATACATAAACGAAAACAGTACTAGAGTTACATCATTTATTTTTGTACAATTATCCAAAAGCATTATTTATACAAAACAACAGACGTAAGTTAAAAGTCTGGCCACGATAACAAATTATAGTGTATCAAAGATCGCAAATCAACACCATGACACGGAAATCCCAAGGAATTTTATCAGAAATAGCTTAAAGAAAACCTGGTTGCTCGCGACAATCTGCAAAACTGCTTGGAACACAACCCAAAGATAGTGGGAAAAGCTATTTAACACTCACCGGTGATAAGACAGATCAGTCTACACTTAATGCACGTTGAATCCACATCGCTTTTAACCAGAAATATATGCGTCAAATAAATTAAATTTATAATATAGTGAAAATAGTGATACATAAAAATTGTGTTAAGAATACATAAAGAGTTTTTGCTGTTTTTTTTAGAAAACGTGAGTAGAAATCGGTTAATTAATTTAAATTAAACATTTATAATGATAGGGCTTCTAATTTGCGTCGAAAGAAAAACCATTGTAATCTGCGTCGAAGACAATTCTAATTTTGGAACAATTCAATTCTAATTGGCTTCTGGACTATTTCTGGTTCACTTATAAAACAATTCTAATTTTAATTCTGGTATAATTATGGGACAATTCTAATACGCTGCTAATTTATGATCCAAAGTCTGGAATTTCAAGTGGTATTTAAAGGAAGAGATTCAAAGCATATGCAGAGAAATATAGAACAAAGCACGAGGTGATTTTTGGAAAGAAAGGGGCAACTGTACTGAAATATTGGTTTGACCAAGCAGAGCATTGGTATTCGATTGAAGACAGTAAGGGGGTGTTGATCCACAACACGAAACGAAGCAAGTCAGACCTACCTAGTTTTAAGGAATCCTTTCAATTTATATTAACATTGAATATATTAATTTTCTCACTAATTTGTAAAGAGTCAACAAGGACATTGAGTACGTTAAAACTTACGTAATAATCATAAAATCCTGATTTTTTGTAAAAGGTGTAGTTTTTGGTGACTCTATATTGAATTAAAAGTATATAAATTTTGGGATAGATAATCCATATGATATTAATTAATTGAAGGGTGTATTTAAAGAATTTCAAAACATTGTAAATATTATTTCCTTTCATTATATGAATGTTGATTGCCTTTGTTTTTTCAAACAGGTAATCATAAAGGGGTGAAAAAGGAAAATTGATCATCGTAACGTTATACACTCTGTGTAGATTAAAAAGGGCTAGCCGTGGCATAGTAATAAAATTAAAAGATTAAATTGAGAGAACACAGAGCGGTGATGTTAAGTAGAACGTTTATTACATTGGACTACAACAAGTGAGGGGGCTACTACAGCAAATCTATATATATATATATATATATATATATATATATATATATATATATATAATTATGTGGTGTAACGACCTTGCAGATTATAAAATAATTAATATATATATATACACATATAGTTTGCAATTTCAAACACAACTGTTTTATTTGGTGATTTGGAGCTTAGTAGGTCTGTGCATCAAAATTGAAATTGCAAACAAAAAGATTTTACCTTATCCTGTATATAATTATGCAGTACGTTTCATAATTGAATATCAAAAATTACGAGAGTTTTAACCTGTGCATAATTTAAAGGAAAAAGATACTTCATAATTGAATATCAATATTTAATGGGGTACAATCAGTGCATAATTTAAGGTCAAAAATTATATGTACAAGTAGGCTCATTTTTGCTTTATTTTTGATATATAAGGTACTATATTTTGACAATTAAATTAATTCTTAAGCTGAACTGTCAAAATTAATAAAAACAAAAGAGCATTAATTTTACAGCCACGACTTACTAGTGAATTTTAATATCTTGTTTTTAGTTTTGTGTAACTGATTCTTTAGTTTTACAATAACACTCAAGTGAAAATCCCTATACAGTGTGTCAAAGATAGGAATGTCTATCAATTAAGATCTCGGAAATCGCCATAATTGATTTATGGAAAAATTACACTGGCCCTCTTGTCCATTGACAGTAAATTGACTGTATAACACTTTCTAAATGAAAAATTTTAATGTGTTCGCAATTTAAAAACTAATCTCTACAATGTAAAAAACTATATACTGCCAACGTATTTTACATGGATGCCTTTCAAAAAAAAAGCATATTATTTTAGTTTTATGTATACGTACTCAAAGGTTTGTTCTCTTATTTATGGCCAAATTTCTAGGACGCCATTCAAATTTTACGTCTTTGAAGCATGTATTAAATTATAAAAATTAGTACTTGCTTTTGAAGTAATCTTGTAATTCCTGAAGGCTCCACTTTTGCAACAAATAACTTGTTTCTTCATTGGTCATATTAATAAAGTAAGTAAATTTTATTGTATTTACTAGTAGAATTACATACGACCGCCACTCGATTATAAAAAGTTATTAAGCACTATAAAAAGTATTAAAAACTATAACCGCCATAAAGGCTATACTATATAGTACTATATCACAACAAAGTTTTAGCACTACTTGAACTACTACAAGAAAACGTCCGAGGAACTGAAAATGGCGATGACGAATGAAACGTTGTTAAGTGAAGAACTAACTCTGTACCTATATGGGTAAAGAGATTTGCTGCTATGCGTCACTCTGTGATTGTGTATTTAGACGGCAAATAAAGGCATTTCCGTCCTTTAGAATGGTTGTACGTACCTTCCATCCTGCTTGGTGTTTTTACGTACTTGCAGTTAGGTGGATTCAAATACAAAGGTCTCCTTGACGTATCTGTCTTTTAAACTGTTTTAACATGATCCTACCTACTGCTTGTCTTAATACGTAGCCACCCATTCAATATTTTTATGCAAACTTGTACACTTTATGTTGGCAGAGGCATGAATCTTATTTCTAAAATGTATAATGTTGGTATTAACGATATTTTATGACCTATTGTAAAATTCAACTGTTCATATACCTACTTCTTATACTCTATTTACGTAGAGTCAAAATATTATGAGATCGCAAAACGTTTATTAATTTAAATTACATTAATTTTACATTATTAGATGGATGTCAGTCTGGTGAAAGCTAGTTTGATACCATTACAAAAATATTCTTTAATGAAAATACTTCTTAGATACATTGCTCTTAATTACCTGATAATGTGTTTGAAAACTATATAATTTTAACAATTAAAAGTTAAACAATTGAACTGGTTTCCTTAAACCTGAAAGCGCGGCTTCTTATACATTGTTTAAAACTTTTCAATATGCACATCTATCTTCTTTTGTTGCCAGAAGTTGTAAAATGACTTTGTATGTATTGCTTACTACCTGTCTCGCGATTTTTGGGAATTCCCAGGCAAAAAATTTTAACGCATGAATTGAAATAAATAAGTCGAATTTTCGACAAGCAGGTTAAACACTGTTCTTGTAGTACAACCAATGTTAATGTTAAAGCCACCCAAGGCTAAGTTCTTGATGATTTAATTTTAAACAACAATCAGCAAGTTAAGTTTTTTCCAAAAATTTGAGATCGCTATACAGAATTTTATTACCTAATATAGGCCTCCAGTTAGGTGGTTAATTGCTTCATCAGGAAAATCCCTTCGAAAAAATCTCTCAATATTGAAATACCTATAATGGTATGTTCAAATGTTATAACCGCTTAGGTTCACGAGGTGGACAATTTGATGGATGCTGTCGGCTTCGGCTGAAAAGTCATAAAATGTGTTGATAGAAAATTTCGGAAATGCGCACGGTAACTTGTAAATACTGTTTTTGAAGCCGCCATAACAAATAATGTCACCGCGCCCAATTTTGTTATTCATTTTATAGTAAGTTTAAATATTAACGACTGCTTCTAAAATTCTTCCAGCACCTAGTCGGTGTACTGACTGACGCGCATTTGTACTGAGAACCACTGTGTAAAGTCTTTCAGCGAAAAAAGATCATTTTTATCGAGTTTTAACTTTCTTTTAAAACTACTGTTACAACATTTACATCGAACTTTTGTATCACCTTTACAGAGTAATAAGCAAAGTGACAACGTACTTAAACCACTCGCATGCTGACGTATAATTGAAATGACGTTTACATACTGCTTTGCAGTTAAAATTTGTGACGTCATCATCTGTGCTTGATAAATGACAGTGTGCAACGTACTTAAAATCAGCTTTGTTTAGGTGATGTGTCGTTAAGGGCGCGATAGCATCCCTCTACTTTCATAACACGAACTAATTTTAAAATAGCCGCCTTTGTGGTATGACTTTCGCATGATAGAGGGAACTACTTTATTTTAACTTTACTAGTTTAGTGGTTCGTTTCCAATTTAGGCAAATAACGGTTGCTAGGATACGGTACGATGCTGGTTTTTCTCCATTTCTGTAACTATTCATCGTAAATGACCTTCAGCAATTTCGAAGTTGTTGAACAGCAAGCAAAGCGTTAGATATAGTTGAAATCAAATAAAGTCAAGCAAGACTCATCGTTGCGGATATGAATAAAACACAGCCGTAATATTGTTATGCTACTCTATTACCTGGCTCTTCCCCATCTAAAAAGGATAGCTAGAAAAATATTCGTCGGCTGTATAATTCAATGCAACCACTCTGAACGTATGTCCATAAAATATTTCCGTTTGTAATTAATTGTCAAACATTTTTAAGGTTAGGTTAGAATTTGTGCTTTGTTATTTCACTTGCGATTTTCTACTTTTCTTTTAAAGATAATTCTGATATATAACATACAGTTTTTTTTTAAACTAAGAACCTTCTACACATTGAATAGTGTTTGGTCAACACTTATCAAAATGAACACGCTTCGTAACAAACATTTGAACTTTCAAGCTCAGTTGTTGGTGATGAATGTTCTAACATTTTTTGAAAGAGAACGTGATAATCATGGAACCTTGGCCCCATTTGAGTCAGTATTGCAGGTATAATCAAATTTTCAAGTGATATGTTGTGTTTTAACTGTTGCTTATTATTGTTAGCGAACATCTGAGGCTTGTGGGATAGGACTGAGTTCTCTTCGTTCCATTAAAAAAAGAGAGTTTTAGAAGCCCGAAAAGAAAATAAAGTTCCTGAGTCACCAGCAAGCACCGAAAATTCAACAAGTCTAAATCGTCTGATGTAGATGGTTTTGTAATAGATGCGGTTAAACGAAAAATTTACGAAATGTATTCCAAATGTAATATAGTTTTCATAACAATTTTATTTAGTGTTTTTTAGTATTATGCTTTTAGGGCTCCATGTAACTGTTAAATCTTTACGACAAGAAATTGTAACCGCTCAAATTTTTAACATCAGCCAGTCTAGTCTGACCAGACTTCTATCAAAAATTGGTTTTTCTTTTAAATTGGACGATGGTAGAAGGGCTGTGCTTGAACAGGAACATATTGCTGCTGCACGAATGAAGTTTTTAAGAGCATATGAAATGTACAAACAATTGTAACTTTATGATCCTGTTTTCTTGGATGAGACGTGGATTTTTAGTCGAGGTTCTGTTAAGAAGAGTTGGCATAATGGTTCCAAGCTCAGTGTAAAGAGAAAACCTCCTGGAGAAGGAAAACGGTTAGTTTTTTAAAGTTAAAATTACATTTAATAGAAATATTTTTTATTACAGGTTCATAGTCGTACATGCAGGCAACAAAACTGGATTCATCCCCAATGCAGCACTTTTGCATTCTACAAAATCTCCAAGTGCTGACTATCATGGAGACATGAATGCAGCATTATTTACAAAATGTTTTGAAGAACGTTTAATTCCTAATTTAAGCAAACCCAGTGTAATTATTCTAGACAATGCTAAATATCATTGATTACTTGATTAAACACAATGTTAGTTGCGGCAGTCACACGTTAAAAAGGGAACTATTATCATTAATTAAAAAACATCCACAACCAAAAATTTATGAAATAGATACCCTAGCAGAAATGTACGGACACAAAGTTTTGCGGCTACCTCCGTATCACTGCGAGTTTAATCCTATAGAGTTGGTATGGGCGAACTGTAAAAAATATTACAATAAAAATGTTGGACGGCTTAACCAACTTTATAATGACACAAATGTCAACTTGATATGGCAAGAATCTTTGCAAAGAATAGATGGGTCATATTGGCAAAATGTATCACACATGCAGAAAATGTATGATGGAATGGTGGGCTATAGTACAGCAGTTTGATGTTGTCGAACCTTTAATTATCAAAGTGGGTGATACAAGTAGTGATAACAGTGGCTGTGATACTGATCAGAATAACCAGTATTACCTACACGGTAATTTTAGTTGGTTTTGTTAGCACGAGACCAACACAAACACAATACACAAGTGTATGGTAACGGTCACCAAATTGCATTATTTATTGTGCAATATTTATGTTAACAAATTATTAATGTTTAGCGATTAATGTTTATCCATTCATGACCTGCTAGAGCTTTTATACAAGAAATTTAGATTTAAGTTTCATTGTCATTATTATTTGTGCAATAAATTTATATCGACTCGTTTACAGAAAACTTGTTTGCTTTCAAAAGTTAAAAAATGATACAATCATTACATCAATACCACCAACGTGACACTTTAAATCGGCCAAGTGTGTTGGCTACCACAAGGAAAGGTCCAGGGAGTGGGGTTGGTGTGTACGTAGGGAAGGAACTTAAATGTCAGGTTATTTTGTTTGGTTTGCAATTGAATCGTATCGTATATTTTTATGGTTTATTTCTAATGCCTAAAGTTAGGTCTAGTTTCGTAAATTGTTTAATCCTAAATAAACTTTTCCATTTTTATTTTTAATTTAGCCTAAAATATATTTCATAATTAGTGGGAGTTTTGAAGTTTATTGTTTATTATAATCATTTTTTGCCGGCAGCACAATTTAAGAAAATGTTATTATCACATCTATTTGACGTTACATGTGAACTATGTATGACCAAAAAATGACGGAAGTCTGCTACGTGGGGGTAAAGAATGGGAACACTAATAAGTTGCATATATTTAAAGCTGATTTTGACACTTTTCAAATTGAAAATATAATTACCATTGCAGACCCCTGGTGAAGATACACAAGACAATGAACGTCCCCAAAGTGAAGTGTAAAATGATGTAGGAAAAATTATCGTTTTTTGAGAACGTCCTCCCCCAGATCGTTCAAATTTGAAAATCATTTTGCCGAGTACCAAACTCGCAACCTAAAAAGCGTGTAGTTATTTCTATAACATTTTATATAACACATTCGACAAATATATTCCGAAAACAGTTTCGGAACAAAATTGTTTACCGTCTTGCTTTGAAGTACCAGTTATTAAGAACTTGAAGAAGAAATATCCGTTATGGAATCTTTATAAAAAAAACAAATGATCCATACATCTATCATCAGTTTAGTGAACTGCGGTCTCAAATTAAAGCAGAGATAACTATTTTATTCAAAAATTTCCTGAAGAACGTTGAAAGAAAGATTAAATGCAATCCAAAACAGCTCTGGTCCTATATGTCATACAAAAACGATTATGCTTCCTCTCCACCACACATGATTTTTAATGAAACTACTGTCAACAATGGCTCTCAAATAGCAAATGCATTTGAAGATTATTAATCTACCTGCTACAAATCTAATTCACAAGATATAACCAAATTACCACAAACTGTCATACAAAATAGTGCTACTTTTAATATGACACATATTTCGAAATATGATATTTTTCAAGCTATTAAAAATATAAAACCAAATATTCAAGTATAGAGGGCGTATGGGAAATATTTTGTGTATAAAAATACACTATGATTCCCATATAATTCAAGATCTTTGTTGGTAGTTTTGCAAAGTAGGACGCGCCAATCTGACAACCTACTAACACAGCCAAACCGGTCTTTAGCTATTCCTCTTGGTAAAGTAACCAACAAATTTAATTTTCGTTCGTTATACTTAAACTACTCATCTCCACACAAAATTATTTTGCCATTAAGCAAGAAGCGCATTAGCTTCTGTCGAACGAGGTCCTCAGTAACATTAGGTGCAGTACTTTCTTAGAAAGTTCGCTAACGTTATAATGGGTAACAAGTCATTTGTTATTTTCACCTAGTTGGTGATGCATATTGAATTTTACAAGCAACGTCACTAGTGAGCGTAATAATTATACGTTTCGATTATTATTTGTAATAGAAGTAACAAAACATCAAATTCAATAATTATAACTAGTTTGAAAAAATATCGAATCCTTGTGTGCCTTTATAACAGCACATTCCAAAAACATTTGTAACAGTTCGTTTTTCCTCTGCTAAATTAACGCATAACAATTATGTCTTGTGTTATAATTTTTAGATTTGCTTTTATAGTTTAATATAAATCATACTTCAACAATTAATAAAGAATTAAAAGCAAAGTATCATAATTTCGAAACACCCCAATTATCGTTCTTCTTTAATCTTAATCATATAGTAAATAAAGCGCATAGTTATAAATGTCCAGTCTGTATTGTAAAACTTCTACAACGTCTCTCCAAGGTGATATCGATAGCGTGTTTGCACGCACCTGCTTGTTAAGGCTGTTGTCTACGAGCCCGCCAGTCGGCTTTTGATCCTTGCAACGTCAATATGGTAAAGTTCATATCTAAGGCTGACTTGCGAGTCGCAATTCAGTTTCCATAAATGCATCGATCCAATTGTTTGAAACTCATCATACGCAACACTAAAACTAACGTACAAAGAACTGATGTGCAATAATAATACTGAAACTAACTTACGAAAGAACTTATGTATATATATAAATTAAAGCAACACTAAAATACGGAAGATAACGTTTAATAAATGAAGCAAAAATCGTCGAATTTGGTTGTTAAATTTTTACTGCGTCTAAGATATATGCGTTTCTTAAATTTCAACACGGAAATTTTGTTATAATTAAGAAACAATGGTTAGAGCTGACCAATGGTTTTAGGAAGCTGATTTTAAGAGGCTTTGTTATAACGATGAGGCGACTGTTTTTTACGTGCTTGTCAAACGCTGGAAGTCAACGTGTGGTTTGAATTTGTATGTTAAACGGTGCAAGCCGCCAAACCTGAGGTCAACGTGGTAAGTGATATCCACCTGTGCAGCAATCGTCTGTTTGATGTATAACGTCATGTATAAATCAAACCTTGGTAGTTTGAACCCATAGAACTTAACATCTTTGTGATAATGTTTAATTATAAATTTACGTCTTCAAACGTTCCTTTTTATCAAAATTTATGCTTTATAAAATTGTCTATGTAACAAAAGTTTTATGAATTTGAATTACGAATATTTCAATCATACACTTGTTTATGTACGATAACTATTTATGAGGTTAACTTTACTAATTTGAAGGATCTTATTACCAACCTATTTTTAATATATGTGAATCATTTTCTTAGTACTGAAAAGGTGACATTAAAAAAATCTCTTAATTATATGAAAATTACATTTATAATGCCTAATTGCTTTAGAGGCATTTGCTATTTTATTTAAATTGCCCAATATTCACAATAGATATAAAAATTAATTGAATATTCACAAACTAACAATAATTACCTGTCAAAATAATTCAGAAATAATTTTCAGTTAATATATATATATATATATTGCTGTGATAAGGGGTTGTTTAAGGGTGTATTTTACAGCAAATGTAGTGCAGGAATTAGAAATCATAATACGAAGCAGAAAACTGCATTTATTTAGGAGAAAATTGAGTAATTGGGATAGTTTATAAATAGTAGGCATTCAACACCCTGTATATAGAGTATAAATAGTTTTAAGCGACGCAAATAGACACATCTTACGACAATAAGACGCATAGTTAGCATAGAAATAAGTAATACATGCATTAAGTAGATAACGAATATTTAACACCCTGTAGATAGAGTTTTAGTTAATTTAGGTAATCCAAATAACGATATCTTAGTAGAAGCACGCATACTTAGAATTAAACATAACAAATGTAATTAAGCACGCATTCAAAAGAATTCCAATCAGTTATGATAATACGGAGATAAGAAATAAAGCTTAAAGAAGCGTAGTGTAAGTGCATACAAACAATTAACAATGATAAATAAAGGTGATTAAAAATTACGTGAATAAACAAGCATATATGAAAATTGAAAGTCGAATTGCATCAGATATTTGTGTATAATATAGAAAAGAGATTATTTTCTCAAAACACCGCATGGACTGATAACGGAGCAGCTGCAAACAAACAACAATTATTTGAGAGGACGAGAATGTTACATCAGAAACTACTTTAAATGCAAAGACTTGATTGGTTAAAATTAGCGACGGGTTTGTAGGCCATGCCCACAGACGAAGTAGGATATCAAGCATATATTAACAGCGACCACGATAACAAAGTCAGTTTTCAACTCAACAAAGGCCGAGGTGCGTCACTTTAAACTTAAGTGTAACACGTAAGAATAGTTTAAAAGTAAAAATTGTTTAAGTGCGACAAAGATGAAAATTACGATTGCCGATTAAACGTAAGTAGATTTTGGGAAATTTATTTAAACTAAAACATAATAATATTACGGCTTCAAGTCTGGTGAGAATAAATTCTAATTCTGAGTCCGTGGAGAATAATAGTCTAAGTCTGAGTCCGGGGAGAATAAATGATATTCTAAGTCTGGTGAGAATAGAAGGTATTCTAAGTCCGGTGAGAATAAATTTTAAGTCCGGTGAGAATAAATCCAATTCTGAGTCCGGGGAGAATAAATGATATTCTAAGTCTGGTGAGAAAAAGTCATAGGTCTAAATACTACGACAATAATTCTAGGGAGATAATGATACTAAGTTTAATAATAATAATCCAGAGGGTGATGACAATAATTTAAATGCAATAATTCAAGCGTGTGATTAGACAATATTTCGAATGGGCATATAATAATTCTAAATTGGTAGAAAATAATTTTGATCCAAATGGATGGTCTAATGCATGGAAAATACTAGTTGATGCGTCGATAATTTTAGTTGCGAGAAGGAAATAACGAAGAAAACAGACCAGACCAGGTTAGATTTTTTACGTCTAAGACATCTTTTTTCTATTTGAATTTAAATATTGAATATTGAATTTGCTTAATTGTAACGGAGTCAACAACTAACTTGCATACGTAGAAAGTGCGTTATATTATAAAGGGGTTTATAACGTTCCAGGCTTCTTTTTATAAAAACAATAGGTTTTTTGGTGACTTTAGATTGATTAAAAAGCATATGATTTTGAGATAAATAAGATTTACAAAATTAATTGATTGAAAAGTGTATTTTAGATAATTTACAAAACCTGTACATAATATTTGTTTTCATTATATGGAATTGAATTAACTTCATTTTATAATTCAAGATAAAAGCTAGTCGAGGCCAAATTATAAAATTTATGGTAGTAATTTGATAATTTAAACAGAGAGGAGGAGTTATAAGTTGAATACGCCATTGATATTGAGTAAGGCGTTATCACATCAAAGTTTTGTTATTGGTCGACACAAGGTCGGTCCACGATAAAAATCCTGTTAGTTCCATTTAGTTCCTGGAGGGAGTTCATAGCGAAATTTATATGACGGCCCAACGTCGGGGCATGACAATTCCTGTTTATACAAAGCAATATATATATATATATATATATATATATATACTTAGCAGTCTTAATTTCTTTATTAATTTAACAAGGTTGATTACATTCATGGAAGCTCTTAAGCAAAAGTATTACCAGATGTGCATAAAATTTAATAAGTAGAGTGTCCATGCACTATAACACAAAAGAAGGATATCATAGATGTATAAAACTTTTCTGATTTATTTGATTTTATTTTGAGCAAATTGCTGTCTCTCGTATTATTTTATGTATTTTATTTTATTTGAGGATAAATGTAGTACCATCTGAAAATACAAAATCTTGTATTTCTACAACAGAATATACTCGTTGAGGTTCCTGTATTTTTCTTAGCGATATTTCTTGTTTTACACATTATCTAAGTACAGTGGCGCTCTACTGATCCGTATTTAATTAACGACCCCCCTCCCCTCTGATAGTCTCTCTAAATCGCTGAAGATAGAGTTCAGAGCTAGTGCGGAAGTCTTCAAAAGTCAATTGTGTCAATAGGGATAAAACATCTTCTGCACGACTTTTGTAGGAAAAATTAAACATCCTTTTAAGTGAGTTTCACTAACGCCCAGCGTAGTGAGACAAGAAAAGTTTCACATTATGTATCAAATTATTTGCAAATACCATAAACTCGTAAGCATGCAAATAGGTAAGTGAATTTATGTGTATTTTCTAATCATGCATATACAAAACTGTTTGGCATTTAAATATTTTTCTTTCTTGAAATTTAGTGTAAATCACTTTTAAAGTATCTGGCACATTACAATTGCAGGTGTAGGTAAAAAGATAATTTGAAATAAAAATAAACTACAGAAATAAGAATGTACACTAACTTGGAGGGTCGAACGGTACCTGGAATCAGTTTAGTAACGGGTTCTTACGGCAATCACGTAAATACGGTAAATGACTTATTTTGAGAACAAATTCTTAGGCAACTTAGTCATTAATCCTTTAGAAGTAAAGGTATTTTTCTTTCCCTGAGATTTCTCTATCTAGCATGGAGACGTATTTGGAAACTTTTCTTCATTTTACAGGTGCAAATTTTTAAAACCGAAGTCTTAAGCGGCAAATTAATAACTTACAATTTTGTAGTAATGCAATTCTGCAAATAATCGTGAAAATTGGATGAACAAAGTGGTTTCCGGCTCGAAGAACCAAAATGGTGGGAGTTTGTTTTCTTAATTGTACACTTAATTAGGCATGGACTCGGGTTCGGCCTTTCGGGCCGACCCGGCTCGGGTCTGGCCCGATTTCGGGCTCGAATCCGGGCCGGGCCGTTCACTACTTTATTCGGGCCGGGCCCAGGCCGGGCCTATCTTTTTTCGGGCCGAGCCGGGCCAAACAATTTCGACCGGCCCGAATTTTTCGGGCCGAAAAACGCATGAGTAGATACTCCGCTGTCCTGGCACTTCTCTCTCACATTAGGTAAGTAAACGCTCTTAATTATATTTTCACATAGTGTCTTCATGCACACATTAATAACACTGGACATTACATGTGATTTTCCAATGCTCCACCCGAAGGTACTACATTGGCCAGGAAGCGAGTTTTTTTTACCTGGAAAATTTTGAATTAATAACACTGGACAACAAAATTTTAGTTTTCGTTTGTTACAAGGACTGTAACAGCTGAAGCTTATAGTATTTTTGGCGCTGATTTCAAATATGATAGTGGAGGTTTTCTATCGGGCATAGTTTTTTTTGTAATTTCAATTTAAAGAAAACCTTTGTTATACACACATGAAATATTAGTACATTCCTAAAATCTGCTTCGCTTGGATTTTCTGGCGTACTCTGCTGCAGGTAAATCGGTCTTAAGATTCCAGCAAAAGTCAGCTAGCATTTTGGGGCTCCACTTTCATTGGTAACGTGTTTCCATGGTGAATATTTCCTGATGAAAGCATTCACCATATTCGTCACTCACAGCTCCAAGATTGTTTGGAAAAAGGTCCAGATGTGAATCTAAGAAATGGATCTTTAGTGACATGTTACAGCCAAGTGTTTTATAGCTTTTCAGAAGCTCGGTTATCAGTTCTTTGTAGTTATCTGCCTTGTAATTTCCAAGGAAGTTATTAACAACATTTTTAAAAGATTTCCAAGCAGCAAGTTCAAAGTCATTCAAACTGCCTTCGAATCCAATATCATTCATTAGTTTTCTTATATCCGGATCAACAAATATACCTTCTTTTGTTTTCGCATCACTTAAATTGAGCAACTTCTTTTATAGGAACTGAAATCTACTTCCCTCCCAATCCATTGCTTTAACAAAAATTTTCATAAGACCTAGTTTAATGTGTAGGGGGGAAGGTAAACTTTTTCCGGTTTTACTAGTGCTGGACTCACAACGTTCTTCTCTGCAACAGTCAATGTTTCTCTTTTTGGCCATTGTTTCTTAAGATAATGATTCTTTCTATCTCTGCTGTTCTACTCGCACAAAAAGCAACAAAATTTTGTATAACCAAGTTGTAAACCAAGTAACAGTGCTATAAATTTAAGATCTCCACAAACATGCCATGAATGTTTCTCGTACTGAATCGTATCCAACACAAGTTTTATACTTTCATATGTCTCCTTCATGTTAGCTGCATGAACAAAAGAATCGACGGGTATTTATTCTCAACATGAAAATGTTTTAATACTACTAGATGTATTTAATTAAATAAAGTAATACACTTTCAGATACTTTATTGGGGCGACATAGCATGGCATTGTTAACTAACAAGACAGGTCATGATGAGAGAGACAATCGTATATATGTATACTATTTCTATAAGTAAAGCAAATACAGCTATTGTCAAAGATTAAGGCGATCCATTGGTTTAATAATGCGTCCAGATCGGGATACCCTAAGATGGTTCTAGCTAGAAGCACTTGCTGCACGATTGGCATTTATGTTACTACACTCATTATTATTATTACGCACTGTATGATTATCTAGTAACAAATTATATTCCTGTCTATCTATATTTGCTAATGGGTGAGATTCAGGTTCAGTCGATGAAAGTAGCTCGGGTTCTAATCCTATTTCTTTAAAATCAATTTTGGAATATGATGGTCTGATTTGATTAGCATTTCTCCTAACAATTTTCTTATTATGTTCTTTTTTTACCCAATAGGATCTAGGTTCGTTCACTTTTTCTACAATTAATTTATTTGGATCAACATTATAATAGTTACAAGATTTTACTAAGTGTCTACAATCAGTGTCGGAATGCTCCTAACTTTCGCTTTCCTTCTGAAAACGTTTAATAAAATTGTACCTTTCAAAAGATTCGTTGATGCGTGGATTCACATATTTATCCAAGAGTTCCATTGTGGCTTTATATTTATTTTCTTCCTCGTCTTTTAGTATAAACGTAGACATGATTCTTGCTGATTCGCAACCAATTATATTTCTTAAAATTGAGAGTTTTACTCGATCATCTGCCTCATGCTGCCCGGTTGCTACTAAATAGTCTTCGAAGGCAATTTTCCAGAATTTCCACTCACTGGCGACATGTTGCCCTTGTAGTTCAAAGTCTGGCGGTAATTTTACGGGAGCGTTAGCGGCGGCCATTTTATACTTACTAATGGATTCGTCTAACGTGTACCTAAAATTGTTCCAACTTTTGTAGATTGTTATATACTTACAATATTTTTCACGCAATAGGTTCTATTTAGACTGCGCCATGTTTTAATATTACTAGATGTATTTAATTAAATAAAGTAATACACTTTCAGATACTTTATTGGAGCGACATACCATGGCATTGTTAACTAACAAGACAAGCCATGATAATAGACACAATCATATATATAGGTATACTATTTCTATAAGTAAAGTGGTGTCTCAAATACAGCTATTGTTAATATTAATAACTATTATCAAACAAAGAAGAACCGCTTTCAAACTACGTTTTGAGGAGTCTATAAAAAGATGCCATTCATCAGGATTGCGGCTATGTCCAAAAGCTTCCAGTAAAGATTCCACAACATTGCAGTAAACTAAGTCCGCACACTGTGAGAAAAAACATTCGAAGTCACACTGCCTGTCACGGAAACCACTTACTTTTGTGTTGTGTTGTAAAAGATTCCATCCATCCAGTCGTGATGCTAGTATTTCAGCTCGATTCTTGGATAAATGTAGATCACGAACGAGATCATTTAGTTCAGACTGATTTATTAAGTGCGGTTCAGTATTTGTATTTCCTAAAAAGTCTGGGTCCCCCCTTTTTTCATCATCCGATATATCTGTACAACCTTCAACAACATCGTCGTCTAATTTCCATGTTTTTGAATTGGAAGCTGTAGACTGTAAAGCACTGGTCTTAAAGCAGAGGGAATATTAAGATATTTAACAGTCTGTCTAGTCTTAGCTGTTATCCCTGATATTTTCGTTAAACAAAAATAACAGTCTGTGAAGTGATCTTTAGGTTCCCCCAAACCATCGGAATTGCAAATGTCATGTGACGGGATCCATTCAACCAACCAGTTAACAACGTTACACACGAATTACAACAACTATGAGGGGCTCAGGACTTATCCTGATCACCCAATTTACATCCAAAATATAATTCATACGATTTTTTTATCAATGGAGTTATATTTCTCTTCTGAGACTTTAGTGTTACCTCACCACAAATGTAGCAGAAACAGTCTGGGTGGTTAATGTACCTACGTGGAATTTTCATTGAAAACTTCACTGTAATACACTCACAAACTGATAGGAAAAGAATTGATACCCGACGAATGAGCTGCAATACTCGAGAGCTCACATTAGACTAACTGGAGATATTTGTTAGTTGCGTTTGTTTGATTTATTTCAATATAGACTGAGTCATCTAAGTCGTAAAAACTGGACAAAACTAAACACGCATAAAGTACGCGCACTTCAGTGTGATTAATCACGCAGGAAATAATTGCTAGTTATGTAATTTAGATGAATCATAGTAATGTGTCATTTGTAAATGATTTCATTAATGTGTTGAAATAATAAAATTATATTATTATTTATCCTGGACATTAAGAACAAAAATAAAATGTTTAGTTTGAATAGCAAGATACATATTAAAAAAAAAATCAACTTATTATTATTAAACAAGCATAGTTAGTGCCCATGTTACGTTTGCGAAAAAATGTATAATAATGCCATTATCGAGCTCATGACATAAAAAAGGATAAAATAAATAAAATTACATTGGTATATAAAAGGATCTATGAACTGATTTATAGCTTTTAGTAATCATTTTTTAAAAAACTTTTCAACCTTAAACAATTTCATTTTACTTCTATTCCATCAGATAATATGTATTTTTAAAGAATAAGATATCCTCTACATACCACAATTTAAAAATTCAACTTTTTTTAAGCAAATATTCGGTATATTATTTGACTTTCAGGTTCCATTAGGTACTAATTTTCAATCGCTTGAGATATTAAGCGATGAAGTTTGGTACCGTTTATACTATGACCTATAAACTATTTATTTAATTTCTAGCATTCAGTAATTCACCAAAAGTGTTAAATCTTGAACTTTGGCACGATTTGTCAGTCGCTCAAATAAAAATTTAAAAGAACTAGACTGTCTTTGGATAGTCAAATTATAGATAAAAAGTTCAATTCCAAAAGTATTAGTTTCTCAAAGTAAAAAAGGCTATAAAAATCCGTGTGTAACAATTTCATAGACATTGAAAATTGCTAAACATTTTGTACTTTTGTTACATATTTCTAGGATTTTTCAAAGAATTAAAAATCAAATGATATACTACGGTGTGTTTTACAAGTATCTTGATTGTAACTCAAAATCATTATACTCTTAAACCAAACAACAGAGTGATAGTTACTTGTTGAACACAACTGAAAAAAATATCTTCTCATTCACTGAATGAAAGTCGGGCCGGTCCCAAATTTTGGGCCCGCCGGGCCGGGCCGTCAGTTTTGTTTCGGGTCGGGCCTCGGACCGGGTCGGTCACTTTTCTGCGTCGGGCCGGACCGGGCTTATTAAAAGCCCGGTCCAGCCCGGCCCAAGTCCATCCGTACACTTGATTCAAGATTTGGCAGAATTTCCCGATTATGAACCATAATGGACTATAGAGATGTTTTGTAATTTAACAGGATACAACATTGAATTAAGCAATAAAACTTGAACTTGCAAAAGTTAAGCTACTTTATTATTGAGAACATTAATACTTATTATAATTATGGTTTATGATTTTAATTATAACACCTTTTGCTTGTTGCGAAAGCTCATGAACTTCTGGTCTATTGATATCCTAACCGTACAAAGTGACCTATAACACCAGCTCTACCCGAACAGTAGATGGGGAGGCCTCAATACATACAGGCTCCTGAACACTGATTTAGTATTTAAATTATGATTTTGTAATACATAGTGTAAAATTGCGGTATAAATTTCGAATAGCTCTGTTGTAAAGAAAAGTGAACATGTATACAAAAATAAGTGATAATTAACATACAACATATAATTACTGGTTTTAATCAAATCAAACATTTTACTTCAAAACACTCACCTGTTGTTTACGCAGCCGTGCCAACGGAAAAACGATGTAAACAAAAAACTACTCTTCTCTATGGCGGGTGTAGCAAAGCACATTTATTTCGATGGCGGCGCTTCTAAAGAAAAGCGGTTTTGTAATTAATGTTCTACGTAGAACATGTAAGCAGAGATGTGGCGCTCAAGAACGACCAATCGATATTCTACTTGTTTCGTGTGTTTTCCCAATTACTACAACGTTCTTGCACATGCGGAACAAAGTTTATCATTCGCGGCACTTGTTGGCTCGTGCTTGAAGTAAAACATGAAAATTCCACACTAACAAATTTAAATATACCGAGGCGGACGTAAATAATCAACAAACTCAACGGAAAGTAAATGTAGCTGTAAATTATTTACAATATAAAGGGAACATACCGCCCACCAAAATGCAAGGCAATTTAAAGAAAAAATGATTATAAGGCGAGAAGGGGGGCGGAATGAAAAAGCGAAAAAAGAAAAAAGAAAAAAGATTTACAAAAACAAAAGAAAAAAGAATTCCTTTTTCTACATTGAGGGCAAAGGGCAGAACTTTGACACACTAATAGAAAAGGGACCAGCGAAGTCAACGACCGAACACAAAACGGATTTGACTTGAGTAACCGACATGAAGTCAGGTGGCCCATGGGAGGTTGCAATGCGACCGAATTGGTTCTCCAGCACGTTAGATAGTGACTCAAAATACGACAAATAGATTGTCTTCCAGAAATAATCCAGAAGTGCTGACTGACGAGAAAATGGACCATTTGAGCACCCGCGTGGAAGTATTTTAAATGAACGTAAGTAACATACAGATCAGTTAATCGACATTTGCTTGGTAATAAATGCAAGAAACAAAGCGCGTGAGCCAGGCGACGTCTGACGTGCAAGATTCCATCACAAATAAAAGGGTCAACTTGCGAAAACTCCTTTTTAAAGGCGATCCAGAATGTATGGCTTCAAGCTCGATAGCAAAATAAGATTGTTGAGTATACACAAGCAAAGAGATCAAAAATTGTGCAACTTAGAAGATGACAAAGGTCCGGAGTACTTTTCAAGAGGGTGACATAGATTATGACGAAAACGGAGAATCCAAGCAACAATGCGCGTAATAAATGGAAAGGAAGAGTGATTTTCTAGAATTGATTAAATCCAAGAGGATGTTACAACAGCGGCTAAAACAATAAAGCGTTGTTCAGTGAGAACCTCAGAAGTATCTGAAGGCGGAATATGTGGACTGTAGTTTTCGAAAGACCGATGCAAGGTTGGTGAAGCCGCCCACCATAAAGAACATTGGCACAAGTCGGTAGGGTGTACACCACGTAACCCGACATCGGCAGGATTCTCGACGGAGGGGATGTGATGCCAAGAGGCGCGAGACGTGTTTTCCTGAATGTAAGCAACACGATTGGCGACGAAAGTCTTCCAACGCTGCGGCGGTGAACGAATCCACAAAAGAACTACCATGGAGTCAGACCAACAGTACATTTTATGAAAAGTAAGGTTCGAATCAAAGGTGTTGAAGACAAAGATTAACAATTTTTATGCCAATGTGGCGGCCAACAATTCAAGTCTTAGACTTAGCGCACAGTAAGCAAACGTCAACGGCGGAAGGGATAACAAAGCGAAAATAAGCAACAGCACAGTAGCCACGTTTGGAAGCGTCAACAAAGCAGTGAACTTCGCACGTAGTAAACTGTGGCGGGTTAAGGAAGCGGGGGTAAAGCGAAATTCGAAAGAAGAGTAATTCACTCAAGTATCTCTCCCAAAAACGGAGGAGGTCGGGGGGAGGGGGAGCATTCTATTCTAATTTTAACGACCATAAACGTTGAATTAAGTGTTTCACCAGAAAAGTAAGGAGGTATAAAAGTCCCGTGGGGTTGAAAATATGGGCTAAGTTAGAAAGTAGGTTGCGCTTGATACAGCGGGTACTTAGTGGCTGAACTAGAAAACAAAAACTTTTAGGGGTTGAGTATCAGGATCCTTAAAGGAACGGGGTTGCGCGAATTGCTGCATAGCAGAATGATCTTTTAACAATTCGGGATGGTTATTTGACCATTTATGAAGTTCGAAACCACCAAGTTTTAAAAGAGCAATTAGTTGATTACGTAGAACGAGAGTTGATTCAATAGAATCTCCACCAGTAGCGATGTCATCAATATAAGTATGGTGGCGAAGTGCGAGAGCGGCTAACGGATAAGAATTCCCTTCGTCTACGGCCAACTGCTGAACCGTTCGTATGGCAAGTAAGGGAGCACAATTGATTTCATACGTAACGGTATTTAATTTAAAATCTTGAATGGGCTCCTCAGGAGAGAAGCGCCAAACAATTCGTTGATAGTCAGACTGAGCGGGATTTACCAGAATTTGTCTGTACATCTGACAAATATCGGCAGTGACGACATAAGGATGTAAACGAAATTGTAACAAAATTGCGGTAATATCGGGTTGCAACTTCGACCCAACAAACGAGTGATCGTTTAAGGACGATTGAGACAGAGTTTTAGCGGAAGCGTTGAAAACAACTCCTAATTTCTTACTTACGTTTTCGGGTTTCACAACGCAATGATGCGGGATGTATTAAGAAAAGTCCGAATGAGACCCAATAACAACAGATTGCATATGTTGAGAATCCAGATATTCACGCATAAACAAAACGTTTTGTTCGTAAACAGAGGTTGCTTAAATAGACGATTTTCTAAAGAAACAAATCGTTGTAAAGCAAGATCACGACTACCTGGAAAAAATGGTTCCTGGTCTCTAAACGGCAGTGAGACGACATAGCGACCTTGTTCATTTCCGCGAAACGTATCGACAAAATATGTTTCAACAAGAGTTTCTTCAGGCGTGAAAGGTCTAGCGGCGGGAACAGCTTCGACTTCCCAGAATTTAGCGACAATATCTTTCAGTGGGGTAGTAGAATCTGTCATACAAAACAAGCTAGTTATGTAATAAGCGGGCGAGGAAGGTATGTTTCCCATTTAAACATATCCAAAAATGGTGTTAATAGCAACAGGTTGATCGCTATCACCCTGGATACGACCGTCTAATAACACTTGGGGGAAAATATCCGCACCAAGTAAGAAATCAATGGGTCCAGATTGAGCAAAGAGCGGATCGGCTAGCTTGAGGTTGTAAATAAATATTAGAAGTAGGTAAATTTTCACAAATTTTGGGAAGTACTACAGCTTGAAAATTAATAATCGGTGAAGAAACATCTATTGGTTTGAGCGAAACGGCGACATTGCCGTGCTGAGCAGCAGAGCGCATAGAGCCTAAACCACTAAGGGTAAGCGAATGTGGAGTAGTACGAAAACCTAAACACGTTTCACACTACTTTGCGAAATAAAAGAAGTCATGCTTCCTGAATCGAGTAAACCGCGAAATTGC
The DNA here is from genome assembly GCA_036346225.1 of Platerodrilus igneus. Taxonomy (NCBI): domain Eukaryota; kingdom Metazoa; phylum Arthropoda; class Insecta; order Coleoptera; family Lycidae; genus Platerodrilus; species Platerodrilus igneus. Next base: position 10,884 of record JARFIW010000796.1, on the reverse strand, counting down.
TGGAAAGAACCAGAGCAATCGGCAATTTCCACTTGAACGGTGGGAAGTAAAACAACTGAAGTTTTAGCTACAGAATTAAATAAAACGACATTCGAAGTTGACAGACCACTACAGCTAAACGAAGTCGATGATTCCTCAGAGGCAGGAAGAGCGAAAGGCTTGTAGCGGTTTTGAATAGCGGGAGTAGTGCGCGGTGATACCTTAGAGGCGGCGGCGTCCGGGCTCAAGCGAGCCTGGTTACTAGCAGCGAAAGCGGGTTTAGACAAAACGCGATCGAAAGGTTATAACGAATGATGACGTTGATTGCATTGGCGGCATGAAAAAGTAGACTGGCGTTTATTTAAAAGTGAGATTTGCTAAGGCAATTAATAAAAAGATGTTGGTTTTTTGCAAAGTTGTAGCCATCTTGCGACGAAAGTTTAACGAAATCATTACAGCGATAAAGATTGTGATCTTGTTTGCAAAGCGGACATTTATTACACTAGATTTTGTCTGTACAATATGGAAACGGCGGAACGAGGCTTAGACGCGTTGCTGGAATGAATAACTTTGCTTAAATCAGTTTTATGGTTTACCGACAAATTCGATAAGGATTTACACGTATTTTCCAGATAAGCAATTAACTTTTTATAAGGTGAAATAGCGGTCGGATCTTGAATCATTTCAAAACTACGAGCAGTGTGTACATCCAGGCGATTTAAGATCATTTGTACAAGAATAAAATTCCATTGCTCTATGGACAAATCAAATTTTTGAAGCGCTTGTAAATTATCGACAAAAGTATTAACTAATTTTTGCAAACCGACGGGGTTATCGAAATTTAATTTGCGAAATTTATCTATATTGTTCCATACAGCAGAGGTAATGTGACGAATATTACAATATTTTTCGCAAAGTTTTGTGTATGCAAGAGGGTAATTGGCTTCTGTAAGGTCAAAGTTTTTAATGATTAAGAGTGCGGAATCTTTTAGTGCTGATTGAAGATACAAAACGTCCGACAAATCGTTATTAAGATGAACTAAGCTATCAAAGCGGTCAATAAAACTTTCAAAAGAACAAGCTGCCCCATAAAACGTAGGAAGCGTCAGTGGATACATTAGCCGGAGGCGACGATTGGATGGTAAACAGCTTGAAATTGAGCGCTTTTATTTGAAAGTAACGGTTATTGAAGTGTCTTCCATTTCAAATTGTTTATCAGCGTCACCGGCGGAAGAAATTGCACCTACTAGCCAATTATGGTGTGTAAAGAAATTTTTTCCAACCGTCTCGATAGATTGGTATTGTACGCGAAATAAATCTAAAAAAGTTGCTTCAACCATACATTTGAGAGCGATTTCAAACATTTTCTCTAGCGAATTAATTACAATATTACGTAAAAAACAATTACGTTTCAACTTTTCTGTCATGATTAAAAATTAAATAAATACAAAGCGCATGAAATAAAGCGAAATCTGGATGATTTAAAATAGTCTTGCGACAATAACAAATACGTAAGCCTATTACAAGAAGTTCTAATAATAGCAAAGCAGATAACAGGAAAGGCTGGTAAACAACTCAGACGATACAAATGATGCTAATTAAAGCTGTCAATGCTTTGATAAGCGGTATGATTAACTTAAATATCAACTAAAATTTGTTGTTTCAAATCCGGCGAGAAGTTAACCAATGTAAAAATTGCGGTAAATTTCGAATAGTTTTGTGGTAGAGAGAAGTGGACTTGTATACAAAAGTAAGTGATAATTAACAAACAACATATAATTACTGGTTTTAATCAAATGAAACATTTTAGTTCAAAGCACTCACCTGTTGTTTACGCAGCCGTGCGAACGGAAAAGCGATGTTAATAAAAAACTACTCTTCTCTTTGGCGAGTGTAGCGAAGCACATTTATGTGTATAGCGGTGATTCTGAAGAAAAGTGGTTCTTGTAATTAATGCTCTACGTAGAACATGTAAGAATAGATGCGGTGCTCAAGAACGACCAATCGATACTCTACTTGTTTTGTGTGTTTTCCCAATAACTACAACGTTCTTGCACATGCGGAACAAAGTTTATCACTCGCGGCACTTGTTGGCGCGTGCTTGAAGTAAAACATGGAAATTCCACACTAACAAATTTAAATATACCGAGGCGGACGTAAATAATCAACAAACTCAACGGAAAATAAATTTAGCCCTAAATTATTTACAATATAAACGGAACACATAGGTAGACGATAAACTTCTTATATTTTGGCACTTATGGTCGGTATATAAAACAGGTTGCAATTGTTTATTTTTCTACGTTCCGCAAGCTACTACAAAGAAAAAAAATTTTGGTATTACTAGTAAAGTGCAAAATATTCTTTAGACATGCTAAGGCGTAACTTCTTATAATAAATGCATTACTTAAAAGTTAGCTACATATCTTACATAAGAGAAACTTTCGGAAACATCCCTTAAAAGAATGTTCTCAAAGAAATACATTATATACTTTTAGTTTCCTATTCTTAAATGGTATTTTATTGTGTACAAAGTGAAAAAATTCAAAACGACTTTTACTCAATTCTACAACGAATGCTTGCTTGTAGATGACAACTAAAATGTACTTCCTAACAACATTGATGCGAGCTCTGTAATTTAATTTTATAACACAACAAATTTTCCACAATTTCCGAATAAGCACCGTTTAAGGGCTACAGGTCACAGCGTGGTTTAAAAAGTCATTTTAGCTATCTAAATAGCGCGACGGAATTCTTATTTTAGAACATGAAAAGAACTCATCTACAGAAGTTTGGTATTATTGTAATAAGTGCAACGATGTTAAAAACTCTACCAAATGCGTAATTTGTTTTCGCCCAAGAAAATAATGGAAAATTCGAGTCTGCTATATGCTGCTTCAGTTCCTATGTTATGGCATCGAATTTTCATGTTTCCAGGTCAAGGAGTCAATTACGAAGACTTCAACGACGAAATCACTCTCGATATTGGATTGTAAGCCAGAGAACGCAAAATCTTAATAGATAAGTAAAAGTTTTTCCTATTACCTATAAACCATAGACCAAAAATAGTGTGCTTTTTAAGTAAGACACAAAATTCCCGCTGAAATCTGCATAGCTTTGTGCACAAATATAAAATATCTACAAATTCGTTTAATGCATACATACGCTATGGGATTGACGCTTCAAGCTCAAGATATCTCTAAAACCCTATTTACCGCCAAACAGGCTGACACCTGCCATCACGTCGCATATCATGGCACAGCACATCTGCGTTCCGTGTTACCTCACAGCTTCTCTTAAATGAATATATCTTTCATCACTGCGCAATTTATCTTAGTCATTGGAAAGGCGTTTTCCACATAAAAAACTTTGATTGTGATTTTCAGCTGCATTCGGAATTCAGAGACTTTAAACAGGGAATTGGCGGTAACAGCAAAATACACTAAGATTTACTCGTGAGAATATTAAAACTGATCTGTACTTGTGAAGGTTTAATTAAATAACTTAAATTCAGTTGCATTTTACGATATATTTTCTAGAGTTTTATTCGATGATCATTTACGAGATTACTTTTCAGAAGTAAGTGCAGGATATGCACACTAGCTTTGTGTACCAAGAGCTTGACTTTTCCTGTATATATTCAGGACTACGACTGCGTCATTTGCCGCCTCTGTGCATATTAATTTTTGTCACCCTATGTACTAGTTTTACAAAATTGTTTGTTTTCAAACGCTTTAATATTTTGTAAAATATGAATCATAATACCCAAACCAGTTTGCTTTTAGAGCAGGACTTTCAACAGAGTCAGCTATTCATCACCTGGTTTCTAGGGTCGAAAAGACTCCAGCTAACAAAGAGATCCTTCTATGTGCCTTTTTGGACATCGAGGGAGCTTTTGATTATACACGCTTCAGCTCCATTTCGACCGTCACCAGATCAGTTGGGATGGAGGAAACTTGCTGCAGGTGGATAGACTGCATGTTAAGTGGAAGGGTGGCAGTCACAGAACTGCTTGGAGATACCATGGCGGTCCGGGTGGCAAGAGGATGTTCGCAGGGGGAGTCTTGTCTCCCTTGTTGTGGAACCAGTCATAGGCGGACTTTTGTGGAAGCTGAGCAGAGAAAGGTTTATCCCGCAAGAATATACTGATGATTTGGCTGCCTTAGTGGAGGGTAAATACAATAATATTATCAGGGACCGAATTCAAGAAGCCCTGAGAATAGTAAAGAGGTGGGCAACAGAGGAAGGCCTTAGAGTCAACCCCCAAAACCCCCAAAAGTCCACTTTGGTACATTTTACCTGGAGAAGTAAGATTGCGGGCATTACACCCTTCTTCCTTAACGGCAACGAAATCGGTTTGTCAGGCGAAGTGGTGTACTTGGGAGTCACTCTGAACTCAAAACTCACATGGAACCTGAAGATCGATAAAATCGTACGCAAGGGGGAAATTTCTTTAGTAATAGTTAGACGCACTTGCGGCAAATCCAGGGGGCTAAGACCAAACATGGTACACTTGTTGTATACTATGGTGGTCAGACCAGCAATAACATATGGAGCCTTGGTATGGTGGCACAAGGCTGAACAATCAAACACCAAAATAAAATTGGGCAGGATCCAGAGACTGGCCTGTCTAAGTATTACAGGGACGATGTGTTCCACGCCCACTGCTGCTATGGAAACTCTCCTTGGCCTACCGCTACACTTGGTGGTGGTGGTGGAGGCAAGGCTTGGACTATACAGACTTAAAAACCTTCAGTCTAGGATTATTGAAGGGACTGAGCATACGAGATTGCTTAGGAGAAATTGGGGGCATCTGTTTGAGATGCGTTCGGACCAAATGACTCCCCGGAATTCGCAGGATACACTCGCCAAGATTGTTATCCAGGATGTGAAATGGAAAAAAATGAATAGTAGATTACCTCCGGGCAGCATGGTCTGGTACACGGATGGTTCTAAGGGTATGACCGGGTCCGCATATGGACTCTTAAGGGAGATACCGGGGCTACGTTTAAGCGTTGCGCTAGGGGCAAACGCTACCGTCTTGAACGAACTCCATTTTTATAAACCGTATTTCGTTATTACGATAAGCTACCGTTATTCCTTTGTTTAATGCAACCTTAAAAATGAGTTTTTGACTACTTTCATCGGGTATAGAGACGTTTGTTCCGAGATGCATATTATCCAGAGCTTCTGCAATAAGTTTATTAATTTTTTTGTAGTAAATACTTTCGATTTCTTTACTTGATATTATTACAATCCCGGTTAGGGCGTCAATTACTACAATCTGTATAAACCCCATAACTCTTACATAACAAATTTAATGATTTAGGCATACAAATTTCAATCTCAAAGTTATAACAGATTTTTATTACAATTTTGTCCTTATACAGTGAAGTCGGCTGCACAATAGTTCTTTGTTCGTTTTTCTTATAATCAGATCCTTCAAAAGAAGAAATTTCTTATTTACAGAGGAAGTTTAACGAAATATTGTCAATATAGTAACATATGAACTATTATTGAAAATGTTTATGGGTTCCCTACGATCTTAGACACCCCCGCAATGCAAACCCGTTAGTTCTACCTCTGCCCTGTAGCAACCCATCCTGCTCTCCCCTACTATAGAAACCAAAATCAGAATTATAAAATTCAAAGATTTCAAACTAAGCGATTTCACATGTTGAATTTTTAACTTTTGTTCCTCGAATATATAGTGTGTCCCAAAAAGTTTTATACAAATGGAGAAAAAGTTTATCTTACATTTCACAAAAAAAATATTTTTGATAAAAAGCTCTGCATGACTTGTAGATCCATAATTAAGTACAAAATTTTTAAAATATTGTCAGGGAAAATCAAAATCATGATTTGGAGTGATAGTAAAATACGCTCAAATTGTATTGGAGAGCAAAATGTTCATTGAAATTTTTATTAAATAGCAATAAACTATGCCCACTTTGTAGATAAAAATTAAAAGATATTCAATAAACACTTAAGCAATTGTTAAATTAATGCGCAGTACGAAACATCGTGCCTGGTTTTATGTTACTCATCCTTTTTTACACACGTTGTTGATAGAGTCCTTTGGAATATCTAGGAGCTGTCAACAAATGTCAAATGTTACATAAGTGTGTGTTTGCAATAATTAGAAATGCCAGTAAAATTGAGTATTAAAGATAAAATTGAAATTGTTCTCATTGTTGGAGAAAATTATAAAACATGTAGGGAGGCAGCAAAAATCTTTAGTAATCGACACTCCGATAAAATAATACATTTCACAACGGTCAGATATGTAATAAATAATTTGAGGAGTTCTGGAAGTGTTGAAAATAAATTTAGAAAAAAACATTGGGCATGGGTTCGAAATGAAGAAATTGAAATTGCTGTGATACTATCGTTCGTGAAAAATCCAAAATATTCACTTCGAAGAAGGTACAATTTATTGAATGTAAGTAAAAATACAGTTGCACGAATTTTAAAGTCAAATAAATTTAAACCATTGTAACATTTAAAAATTTCTAGCAAAATTATTCTACAACAATTTATTCTATTATTGATTCTAGTACTTTTGTAGATCTAATAACCCAACAAATTACAATGTACATTACAATTTCACCCAGAGTTGCAATCTGCAACTTATTATGTGGTTCCAGCTGATAACATATTTACAAACCATTTTTACGTGCTCTCAATTCTTTAACTATAGTATCTAAGATATACCAGTTCGATCGTCTATTCGTGATAGATAGTCACTTTTCGTTTTCCTGTTGAAGTAAAAGGTCGCTTGCTGTTATCAGTCAGACGCCGGAAAGTAAGTTTTTCTGGCGCAAACGTCGAAATAGAACGGTCAGATGGTTAAGAGTTGTCTGACACAACTCATGTGTTAATTATATCTCTCTCCATCTTCGCAACGGTTTGTTTTAATATGAAATTAATCTAAATTTATAATGAAATTTATTACAGTGCAACTTAATTTATGTTCAACTTATTTTATTATATAAATTTGTATGCAGTTATGTTGGACAAAATTGGATTTCCGGTCCGCACTTAAACATGCAGTGAATTGTTGGTTGAAGAACATGTGGTTTAAAGGTTAGCAGGTCATTGGATGTCACTGGGTAAAACCGTTAAATTTTTTGGTTATGCTGCGTTTTGCGATGACTAATTTCGTATAAATGTAGTGATTTGTTGAGAGGTTGTAATTACCTCATGCTGCAGTATGGAATCAACTACTTATTTGTTTTATGAATAATTTTATGATGTATTTTGTTTAAAGGGTGATCCTCTTTCTAAATTGGTGTATAAGGGATGATGTGTTCAAGTTCATAAATTATTCTCAAACTTTACCGGCTTTACACAAAAACTATTTTGTCAGATAAGTGATCGTCACTTGTTATTTATAAAATCAGGTTTAATATTCAATTTTAATGATACTGTTTATCTTGTTTACCTCAAATTACGTGTCAGGATGTTCACTTAATAAAACCTAAAACCAGAAAGGTGAAAGTTAAGCTGAAATTAAATATTTAATAATTTTATTGAAAGTTGAGTAATTCTAAAAGAAATGTACGATCTCTCGTAGCGCTACCCCAGACTATTAATTATTAAAAATAAATGTCACCTAAAAATTAGAAATCATATTAAGATTTAGTAGTAATTAAAGCTTAGAAATTTGTTTTACGCCCTCTGTGTAAAACTTGGAAATTACACTAATAAGAATTTTGTTTTTATTAAATTACTTTTATAATGGCCCATAACTTGTCTTAAAAGGAATATAAAATTATTTTTGACTTTAGTTTATTATTGAAGAATTATTGACTTACCCCAAAATGATACGATAAAAATTAATTAAAACTACAAATAAGGATTTTGTGTTTATACAGGACTATAAGATATATATGATATCTTTGTTGGTAGTGTTTATGTTTCAGAGCTGTCCTAGGACTTCGTCAGTCCATTGAAAAAGACGAACAGAAGTAAATTACATATTTGTGGTAATCAAACTTTGTATTTAACGACACTGTTCATAATTTAGGTTTCCAAATTTTATTTTACGCAAATTGATTCAGTCAGTTGCATTATAAAAATTTAGGTGGCGTCCTGTTGCAATATTCACAATGGTTTGTTTATACTTTTAATTCTTTAGGTAGATCTGCTGAATTAGACAGAGTTGGTGTATTTGTCCAGGGTTTACAGAACTTAGGATTTTAATACCTTTATTTAACTTGTACTTATTTTATTTTGAAAACACCTATTAAAAAGAGTCTATCTAAAACTTTATTTTAAATTGACCAATCTGAATGTTTTCTTTGCTAGGATACAAAAACTAAAACCCAACTCATGCAACTATGATTAATGAATGTAAATGTTTACATATTAACAAATAAAGGTATTTAATAACACCTTAATAGTTATTGTCAACTCCCATTATTTTATTTTCCAAATTTAATAAACCCACTGACCCAATCTCATGCGACCGCTGGTCAAAACCTAGTTAGCTAAAAGTCTTTCAAGAGTTTTCTTTTTCTAAAAGCCGTTTTCCATCCTAACTTTACCCTGGGCTTGCTATTATGATATAAAAATTCTCGAACAGTTAAATAAAAAAAATCGACCTCAAATTTTTACACTTACACCATACAAATCCCAATTTACCCATACTCTAAAAGAAGGAGATATTGTACGAAGGTTTGAATTTTATGCTCGTATGCAAGGAGAATTGGAAGATAACAGATTTATGACACGACAAGTACTGTTCTCTGACGAAGCAACGCTTACGTCTAATGCTACAATAAGTTCGCAAAATTGTCGATGGTGAAGCAATGTTAATCCCAATTTCCATGTCCAAACCAGAGGTTAATATTCATTTAAAACTAACGTATGGTGTGGCATTTACAAAGACAGAATTGTTGGACCATTCTTTTTTTGAAATAACATGAATGGAGAAAGATGCCTACAATTTTTAAATAATCAGTTGTTAGACTTTCTTGATGAACTGCCGCTAAATGAACGAGGAAAAATATGGTACCTACAGGATGGAGCACCATAAGAGAATTATTAGGGATTTTCTCATCCACACTTTTAACGCTAAAGTGATCATAAGGGACATGGAGTTTCTTTGGCCACCAAGGTCGCCGGACATAACCACTCTAGACCTCTTTTTGTGGGACTACTTAAAAGAAAAAGTATACCTTCAGAGACTATTTCAAGATGTTGATCATCTTGAAAGAATCATTAAAGATGCATGTGAAGCTATAACTCCAGATGTGGTTAGGAATGTCATAAATGAATTTAATCAACGAACAATCACCTGTTTAGAAAGGAACGGTGGATACGTTGAAGTTCCGTAGCATTTAAGTAATTTTACATGTTCTCAATAGAATTTATTAGTTGTGATTATTCATTGTTGATAAATTGATAGGAGGTTATCAATTGTTTATCATGTCTTATTCCTTTATTCCATAAATAATCTAATTAATAATATCTTTTAATTTTTCTGGAAAAATCACAAATCTACAAAGTGGGCATAATTTATTACTATTTAATAAAAATTTCAATGAACAGTTTGCTCTCCAATACAATTTGAGCGTATTTTACTATTACTCCAAATCATGATTTTAATTTTCCCTGTATTCCAGACAAAGTTTTAAAAATTTTGTACTTAATTATGGATCTACAAGTCATGCAGAGCTTTTTATCAAGAATATTTTTTTTGTGAAATGTAAGATAAACTTTTTCTCCATTTGTATAAAACTCTGTGGTACACACTGTAGTTTATTCTGATACAAAATCTGTGTTTTGCTAATATTATTTTTGTGCTTTTACCAAAAACCTTGAGTACGCAATTTACATTACAGCTTAAATGATTTATTTTTTTAGCGTTAAAAAGTCCCAAGCAAAAAATATTTGCTTTGAGATTCTCGGAAGTCTAATTTCGCCTCTACATACAATGATTGTTCGCAATTAATTATCAAGGAAAATCTATCAGAAATAATCCTTGGCGAATTAGTTAATCTACTAAAGAATTCGCTTTGTAAAACATAGTCAATTTCAGCCAAATGTACACTAAAGGTATGTACTTTTATAATAAGATCATACTCGTTTAGCATGCGGGAATTGCTATTGTAGCATGTCCCAAATTATTATATTTAAGCAGTTTCTATTAAGTATTCTGTAAGAAGCTGTTTTTGCACTACATCTCGTTTAGGACGAAATATTCTTGTAAAGAAGCATCTTACTAAATTAACCACTTCAAAGGATCTTTTGATGTTCATCGCGTTTTCATGTCAAGCAATAACCAAATTAATTATAATTAATCACTCCCATCAAAAACGAGCTGATGTGTACCTGCTTTAGACTTTCAGAGGCTCTGTGAACCGTTAATAATGGTACATCGTTATGTAGGTCTTTGTATTACTTGTAAAGATAACTGAATATTTCATAGACTACAATAGTATACATGTTGCCGGTAAAGTCCGTTCGTATGCCATTATTTAGGTTTCTCCCAAGTTATTATTTTCATAGTTGTGTTAATAAAGTTGAACCATTATGTATATGATATTGCCAATACCTTCATGTACAAAAGGAAAAAGGCATAAAAACAAGGCGTCGATTCTGTCAATAATAATAGGATAAAGTCAGAAATATTTAACTGGAAATGCACGTACTTTTTCTTTAGATGGTTTTCGAATTTGCATGAATGTTTCTCCTCCTTTTTTAATTGTAGAGTTTACACAACGTATTATGGTTCTTGTTGCATATGTGAAAAATAAATTGTTTTAAAACATCTTAGTTGAGCTGTGTATTCTAAGGAAGAAAGAAGGAACTCCTGCGCATTATCTAGAGTACATTCCTTTTATTGGTTCAAGAATAAAGCCGGAACCATAGTGCATACAGACCTCGGTCAGTATAGCC